>DF239032.1:48088-368899 GCA_000507305.1 Breviolum minutum Mf 1.05b.01
CGCCAGCGGCAGCCGGTCTCAGCTCCCCACCTTTTTGGGTTTCTTTTTTCGTTCTTCGTGGGTTCGCATGGATCTCCATGGGTTTACTCAAGCATCGTTGAAGCCAGGTTGGTCGTTGAAATCTCACTTATTTTTCTTGGTGGGGGAGGGGTTTTGCATCCCTGGTGGCGGTGCAGGATGTCACTTTAAGATACTGTGATATTTGACACACGCAATACAATCTGTTGATACCGTATCTAAACCATGTTCACAGAATCAAGATGTCATTTTAAGATACTGTATTTCCTCTTGCCCAAGCAGCTGGATTCCAATGAAAATCTATGAATCAAATACGTCTGTCTGAGGCAATTTGTTACCTTTCAAAAGCGACCCTTTTTCGTCAATTTGGGACCTGAAACAACTGCCATTATGAGACTTCCTGACTTCCACCAGAGGAATGACCTCTCGTGTGGAAGGCATTTTGAAGATGCCTAGCTCTCAAACCGGACCTTGATGAGAAGTTCCAAGGATTTGATTTTTTTTAATCATGGCAGAACATCATTCATATAGTTTGCTCCTTGAATTTTTTCTGGGTCCTTTGTTTGGGGGGGAGTCTTAAATTCCCACCCAGCAAATTGAATGTACCATCCACGCCAAGGCTGGCAATCGTCGCTTCCTCCCACCACACCAGCGCACGGCGTCTTGTTGCGCGCGGCGTTTCCAGCGTTTCCGGCCCTGGATGGGGGATTCCGGAGTGCGGAAAATGAAGATTTATATAAGAAAAATCACACCCCCTGAAACAAAAACAGCAAAAGCGTTAAACTAACAGCATTTTAGCACCTGAAAATAGGCCCAAATTGCCCCAAAAAGGAAACCAATCATTTTTCAGGTGCTAAAAAATGCGGTTAGTTTCAGGGAGAAACAACCACCCTAAGCAATGAAGAAAAACCTTTCCAATTGCAACTACCTTCCATCCCGCCAACTTACCTATAAGCTATTCACAGCTGTTCTCCGTTCTTCAATGATTTTACCCCAACTGGCCTTCAAACAAATATCCTTTGACACCATCAAAACCCGAAAAACCACGTCATCCACTGCCACCACGCCACGTCTTCGAACTCTGCGCTCGGCTGGTTGCCGTCAGCGGCCGCGGCCGATCGCCTTTGTCTCCCACGGCGGCCACACGCATGGCCGGCAACGCGGCGCTTTGCGGCCGGGTGCTGGGCCTGGTCGCCCACCAGGGTGGGTGGTCATGCTCAGCACTGCTTGGGTTGAGGGCATCCAGAGTTGATTTTTTCACATTAACCCTTGAGCCTTCCTTCCAATCTCGCCCACCTGCTTGCTGCCGTGGGTGGAATCAACTGCGTCGTGATTACACCTGGGTTTTCTCCGTTGTTGCGGGTTGCTGTGGGGGGGGACAGGGGGGGCTTGGAGAGAACCACAATGGAACGAAGCTACTTCTCATGGGCATCTACCAGGGTGGATCGGTGCATTTCAAGAACCTGAATTTCATTGTCACAAATCTACGGAATCTACGAGGCCGTTGTTTCATTGATAATATATACCAACTGTCATTGGTACAAGTGAGGTGATTTTTCATTACTTCCAAGACTTCCAGGTATACATCATTGAGCAATGATTCAATCACTATGTATATGTATACTTATATATCATTACCAATATCCAATTTTTCACTAAATATACAATGTAAGCTTCATAGGTCACAAGGAATCACAAGGATCCGAAAAAAATAAACAGCCATATAAATCTCTTTCAACAGGAATGACAGGAAAGCAGAAACAACCACCCTTTGCTCACTTGCAGATGGTTGGTTGGAACTTGCGCACCTGAAGCTGCCATTTCGCCACGAAAAATCACATCATTGGACGGGCCCCATGGCTCTTCGTTTCAAGCTTTCGGATAACAAAAATCCTCACGTGAGAAATCTTTGTTTCAGCAGAAAAAAATGCAGTGAAGCCCCAATGAAGCATATCATGTGCAATGGTTGAGGGGCGAGTTTAGTTTTGCTCCAAGGAGGTCGAATCAAATTTGGGCATCCCCCCTAAAAAAGTGAGGTTATAGTTTACAGTGTCTAAAGGTTTCAGAAGGAGCTTCAAAGAAAGTATGCCACTAAATGACTAAATTGTGAGACACACCCAACTCACCCAAAGACTGTTTTGGAAAGTTTTCATCTGTTTTTTTTAGCTTAATTTTGCTTGCTTGGCAACTACAGTCAGAACCTCCCCCAAAACAAAGAAAAACATGGAATGTCCGTTTTAAGCGTTGCGAATTTCAAAGAAACCGATTTTCCGATTCTGCCGTGTCGGGCTGTGATTTGAAAAAGTCAAATTTAACTGAGCCAAAAAACCAGGTCCGAATCCAAGAAACTACCATGGCAGCATCAATGTATATGAACATATCCCCTCCTGGACACGAGTCCATATCTCCTTCTTACGTTACCCGGCACTTTTTGTTGAAAGACGATGGTCCTTTTCCCAGTTGGTGGCCAACTTTTGGGTCAGCCAGATTCCCAAAGAAATATGCAGCTGCCCGTACTAAGTGTTTTTGATCCCTTCTTTGCGCCTCCCAACAAGGAGGATTTACTTCAAGAACCAACCTGTTGGGTAAATCCCTCACTAGCTACAGTCTGATTAGAACTGGTGAACCAGACTTTGTCCACCCTACTGTCAATGGAAGATATCTGGCTAACCAGTTGATATTGAGAATATCCCGAAAGTTTCATAGGATTTCGTACATAACAGGTGGTGCAGGATTACTTCCATCAACCATATCACCATGATCCAACCCTTGGAAAATCATGCAGATTCTCTGCGCAAATGCTGCTTTTCTCTGGGGGGGTTGTTGGCGCAGATTCCCACGGTGAAACGCTTGCCCATTGGGCACAGATGAACTGACATCGGTCGAAAAAACAACTTTTCACACGAATGTCATATGAAAGGACAGATTTGTTCGATCAAGAAATACAACTTACCTAATACTTGCCTTCATACTTACTATCAAGACTAGATGCTAGCGAGGTTTCCAAATATCATTTCGGTACAGATGCATCTTACTTAGGCAGCATGAGCTTTCTGTCTGGAAAAAAATTGCATGACAGGAGAATAAAGACCTACAACATTCTCATGGAAGTTGTAATCAACAATTGCTCCCCATTGTCTCATGGATCTTCCAGTCGCCTGACTACCTTGTCAACACAAGTTGCCCCCAACATCATCTCCAAACCAGGACGTGAGTCATCCAGGAATCCTGTCCATCTTTACCCTATCAACCGATTCACCATATCCAGTTATGGGTTGTCTCCAATTGACGTTCACAAAAACACAAGAAAAATCGAAGCATCAATTTGGCGTTACATCCTCCCCCCTCCCAGGATACCTTCTGGCAAGGTTAAATTTTGTGGAAATTCAAGATTCCCTACCAAAACATGAAAACCTCGGAGAAAAGTGCCAGAAGAGAGGGAGCAACCCCCAACAGCATATATTTTTCAAAGCAATGCGGGCTTGGAAGTTCTTCACATAAAAAAGCCGCCTTCCCAGTCAGTTCCCGCATCTGCAAAAGATCTGACGCCGTTTTTCCAGCCCGGCCCGTTGATTCGGAGGAATCCCACACAGCAGTGCCTTCCCCTTGGGGAAGAGCGGGTTGTCTTTTTGGGAAGTCCTTTTCAAAGTCCAAGGATTGATTTTTGCCTCAGATTGGTGTCGGGAATCCTGAATTTCAAAAGTATATAGATTGTTGATTAACTGAGGTTAACTGATTTTCATCATGTGCGCACATTTAAGTGTCCCATTGGGGTGCATCCCTCTCTAACAATGACACCCCCCCCCCCAAACTTAAGAAAATAAAACAAATGCAATGCAATTTCTCTAAAAATCATGACACAATCGCGATTGTATCCAATGGTAACAAAAGTAACACCAGGGATCAACAGCCCTCCAAACCAAGCATTACCAGATGACTGGCCTCCCACTTGGCGGCCCGGGTGGGGGCCACAGATTCCCATCTCTCAAAATTGGTGATGCTGTGATCCACAATCGTTTTTTTCGATGCCAAGTAGTTTTTTAGAAACATGGAAATCATGATTCTGAACCAGGCCAAAATCGGGAGAGAAATTAAGGAAACATGAGATTCTTCACACTTTGTTTGATCATTCAATCATGGGTTAGAAAAACAAAACAGACATCTTCAATGAAAGATACAGTAAATAAATTCACCAACCCACCAACAAAAATCAGGGCCATCTTTGGCCCTAATCCAGGATTGTTCTCGTCAAATCATGGGAAAAAAAAATTCACCAGCTTCACCCAGAAAGCCATCCTTGAAGAGAGAACGCAAACCTTCATCCATGTGACAGAAACCTTCATCCATTTATAGGTTATATATGTTTATATATATAAATATACAGATATAGGTGTTTCCTTAAATGGTGGTACCCCCATTTCACACCCCAAAATGATCATTTTTAGTAGGAAAAACCCATGGTTGTCGGGTACCACCATTTTAGGAAACCCCCATATATCCCAGCCAGAAAAATTTGCCAGACTTCCGTTTTGAAAACATCGGAAGTGACCCCTGGAGATCTACGATTTTAGATACAAAAAATGCCCTCCTGGCGTTTGAATCGCCCAAAAACAACATCTCCTTTTTTGGTCATGGTTTCTTTTGCCAAACTATTTCCACGGATTGGCAGGATTTCTGAATCAACCGACTGAACTCAGCACCTATTCACGGGCCCCGGCAAGTTTTTGTGGCAAAATTCCGGTTCCCGGTTCCATCGTCGTGGCCGTCGGGGGGGAACCAACCGATCCCACTCTTTACAGGCATGGATAAAGTGTAAGCCTGGTAACAAGATCAAAGACAATAAGGGATAGAACACACACATAAAACATACAGTTTTACAGTTTTGCTGTAATATGTTCATTTTTTCGATGTTTTTTCATATCGTTCATATGTCTTTTCTAGCCACCCTTCGCCACCTTGCGGCGTGGCGAAGCTCCTTGCGTCAAGCCGAATTTTTGATATCTCTTTGGATGGTGAAACCCCCGGAACCAATCTTCGGATCGGTCGAGGTTTTTTTCGGTCATAACCCCTGTCACAGCCACGTCTTCAGCAAGGTCCTGTAGGCACAGGACATGGGATTTCACAGATCCCAAAAAAAACTCCAAGTGAACGATACGCAACTGACAAAAACTTATAATTCTTAGGAAAAAAATGATTTTGTTACGTGCAATTAACAACGTTGATCAAGTGAAAGTAATGTAACCAAAGGGATTACAGAAACGTAATTTCAAAAAAACAATCTTGCTTGTTTGGAAGCATCATATAGATCTTTGCCATCATTCCCAAATCCGGCCCATCCAAAAAAGGGCCTTCACGTTGGATTTCCCCCCAAAAAAATCCGCTTCGGGGGGCTGCTCCGGGGCTCCTTTCCGACTTACGCCGGATGAAGATAGACAAGGATCACAGTGATATCATCCACCACAGCTCCGCCTTGGGGGCAGGCCGTGGGTCCCAGGTGGCTATGGGACCCTCCTTTCAATGGGATGGTAGGTGGATCCTAAGGGCCCCTAACAAACCCCCAACGCCCAGCCAGCCAGAAAATAGCCATGCCAAATTTAGGCGATTTTTGAGGGACAATGATGGTTTTCTTACCCCCCCCAAAAAAAAAATTGATTGCCGGCCTTACCTTTTTCGGGCGGTTAGTTATGATAACCGCTATTTTTTTGGGTGGCATTGGGGGGGTGCCTTTAGATTCCCTCACAAATAAACTTCAACTTGTACCCCTCATCGAAACGGATTCGTGTGGAAATAGGAAGTTAGGAAAAAAAGTACCCTCCAGGGAACGATCACACATCCCACCACGGGAACAGGAAAATAATCAACTCAAAAGTGCCGACTGGTAGGGGATATGTTATTTCCCTGGAGGGTACCGATTTTCCAATTGATTCCTTTTTTCATCTTTTATATTTACAAAACAGATTCCCGACTCATACCAAAATAAAAAGGCATTGAAACAATTCTCCTGCAAGTTGAACTTGTGGTCAAATTTCTATCGTCCTGAAAAAATCATCAATCCTCCCCTGAGTATCCAGAACCCCTCCCTCGGATTGATTTTGTCTCAACATCCCAGATCATAGGACTACTTTAGGTAAATCCTGGATTCTTATGACTTATGACATATCTGGATCCTATACTATATACCCCCCCCCCCAAGAATTTAACAGCTCGCCCCATGAAAAATGGTGCAGACGGTTCAGGTCACGATCCGGCTTCCTATTGGGAAGGTGTAGGGATCAGAGGAATTATAGTGCAACATCCCGAAGTCTTATAACATATCTGGACCCCCTTAGTGATCCATTCTGGGCAAATGACTATAACTATAATTCCTAAACCTAAACCTAAATGGTTTTTCCGGACATTTTTGGGGGAGAAATTCCCGTAACTTTTCACCACCAATTTGGGGGAAATGACCCCCAACCGGCGGTAATTTGGGTCACTCGCCTTCTTCGCGGATCCATCGATCCCAGGCTTCTTTGGCCAAAAAGTCGGCCGCTTTCTGCGCCTGGCAACCAACAGGCAAAGGCGGCCAAATGTGGCCATCGTTTTGTAGTTGGCCAAAGAAGGGTCAACTACTGTTGATGGAGTTAGGGCGGTTCCTGCCCTGGCGGAGTTGCCGAAGTCCACCAGTGGTGTTGGGGCGAACTTCGTGGGGTTGCAAAACAGGTTGCTCAAATAGGTTGATGGCAACCAGAAATCCGGGATCAACTCACCAGTTGAGGAACCGGTAGTTGAAACCCCATAAATTTACAGGGATTTTTTACATCCAAACGGTGGTTGTTGGGGATTTCTGAACCATCAACAGTACTATCCCTTAATAGTCTCAGTTGGCAATATACACCAAAATGTACACCCAACTCCCAGTCTTGAAGGTGAGTTTCCTACATCTTCAATCCCATGTCGTTGCTTCCTGCGTTTCGATGCAAAGCCTTCCCCAACACAAAATCCCCCGCCAAAAAAAATCGACAAAACACACACAACCAAGAATGATCCCCTCCCCTCAAAAAAGAACCAATAAAAGCCCACTGAAAAATCAACCATGTCTGTAAAAACAAAATGTGCTTTTTGGGGGTGTCAAAATTGAAAAAATAAACAGGTGGCCGACTTTTGTTGCTGATTTTTAGTTCCAAGAAGGAGATTTCTATGGGATTTTCTTAACCCCTGCGACGACAAAAAATCAACGAATGGTAAATTGGTGCTTTGGGTCCCGGTGGTTTTGGATTATATGGGATCCCCTTATGAATGGGATCCCCGGAATTTTGGGTACACCGATCCGAATCCCAAACCAATCGAATCCACACCAAGGCAAAAAATTCCATCAGTTGATTTGTTGCTTGATTTGTTGAGGATGATACAATCCTACCCAGTTACATGGGGATTATTTCATAAACCACTATGTACAAGAATCCCTATTATTAACCACCTTGGGATTTTGAGTTTCAGAAATCCCATCCAAGCCATCCAAGCCGTTGCCTCCGTTGAAGTGTAGTGATGGATCAAGCTAATTGCCTCCTGTGGTGTGATAAACTCCTCGCAGATTTACACCCAGCGGAAAGTCACCACAGGTTTGGAGGAGAGAAAATGGGTGCTGGGTTGAAACCGAAGCAAATTCTGGGGAAATTGTTCCCTTGAAGGCTGACAAATGTTGAAAATATCTTTAGAATTCTTTAGATTCTTATGAATGGGACTATGAGAGATAATTGAATGAGGCGGTCTGATGGTCAGTTCAACTTGTCTTAAAGAGAAGTTAATAGTATATATTGAGGATATGAATCTTTGTTGTGAGGTGTGTGAGTGAGAAAAGTGGGTGGGGGAACATTTGACAACTAGAAAGCAGAAAGCATGGAATGGCGTGTTGGGATAGTGTGGTGGAAGAAGTTGGGCATAAGGTGTTGGAAATATTTAGGGGAGATACTTGTAATGGATGCCTTGCTCAATGGAAAAATGGGCAGAAAAGGTTAGGGATTTGTCAGAAGCACAGTGTGAAGTGTGCGGGCAAAAGTTAAGAAATGCAATTGGTTAAGACATTTGGTAACTACAAAGCATAGAGATGGAATTGAACATGAAGAGGGAGGGAAAAGTTGAACCGACCATCATGCCTTACTACTACTTATATCTATATGTTCTATGATATATAGCACCACTACTACCATATATATATACATGAAATCTACAAACAAAAACTTCAGAAAATCATACATGAAAAATAAGCTTCAAAAAAAAAATAGCAATCGTTGCTTTAAAACCTTTCCACACCTTCACCCAAAACCAACAGTTCCCAACTTCCCAGTTCCCCGGGTTGCCAGCCAAGGAACCCAAACACCATCACTGCAAAGGAATAGGATTCTCTCCTGGTGCCGGGGGGCCCCATGAATCAATTATCATCAACATCATCTTCTTGGATTGAGAAGAAATATCTATGATATATAATATATATATATACATATAAATGTATATATAAAATATCATATACGATATATACAACATATAATATAATATATCCCATCATTTCGGACTATCCGATCCAACCATCATCATCCAACCATCTTCACCTTCTCCTTTAAAACACAAAAATATCAACCCCTTTGAACCCTCTCAAACCAATGGCCCATCAACACCTTGTTACTGGCTTCGACGGTTGCGATCTCGGGTTCGCAACTAATACCGCAATCCTGATGTCCCAGGAGATCTCCTGATGTCGAACAACAGGGCGTTTTTCGTTGTCGCACAGGGAATCTCAGAGTGGATCATCGAGGTTCATATAACCATGGTTAGGTTTCGTCCCCTAAATGGGGTTGTGGGACCCCTTCCAAATGGCCATAAATGGCTTATAAATGGGACTGACAACCACTTACTAACTGGGATGATCCTCCAAGTAGGATTCTTACATTACTTAATAGGATATCCACCCATAAACCCTTCATTTGCCACGATTGCATCCCTGGGAAAATTGCCACACCCGAGATATGTAGCATGTACTTAGATGTTTTATATCTCCGAGTCGATCTGACCTTGCTGTCGATTCACATGTCATAAGCAACGCATAGTCCATCAACTTTTCATTCAACAATTTGGCACCTCTCATTACAACTTTTACACTGAAAAACTTCCAAACAGCGGGAAAAAAAAAGGCTTGGAAATCTTACAGTCTTTGGGCCCCAAAGAGGTGTTTTTATTAAATAACCATGTTGGAAAATGTTGGAAATACTTATTCTCGATGTTTGATGTTTGACGCATCATTTTCCGCATCAAACTCCAAAAACACCTCCCCCAACATTTCCCCGGTCCTATGCAGCGAGACATGTTGAGGCCCGGATATCGGGCATTCTTCGCATAAACGCGATGGTTGGCATAACCGTCAAAGACCACGCGACCACCAGCCTTTTCAATCCCTCAGGTGGCTTGATTTCTGTCATGTTGCTGTGAATAGTCAGGTATGTTCATTGGGGACAAGGGTTCTCAATGTTGATTTGGAAGTGTTTTTGTTTCTGCAGTTTCAACGTGGTTGGTTTTTTTTTAATGTTGGGCATCCCTTAATCAACACCAACCAAACCCGACTCTACCCCATTGCAACAAGGCACCGACCACCCTTCCCACCCCGACTCCCATGAATCATCAGATCCGAGGGGCGCTGCTTCTCGTCCCGCAAATTGGGCTTGTGGTCACGTGTCAAAGCGACACCTTCCCATGCGCTCCCGTTCTTCGTGCCCAGCACCGCCGTGCTGTCCTGGGTGAAAACAGTGGCGCTGGAAGTCTCTGCCTGCCCAAAAAAAAAACGGAAACGTCTTCCAAACCAACTATGTTCAGATTGCTGGAAAAAAGAAATGGATGGTGGAAGAGTTGAATCTACGGCATCCTACCTAACACCCAAGGCAATCTTTGAATCTACATGCTACTACACCCGGTATGTTTTGAAATTGTGTTTACGAATCACAAACCCTTCCTCCCCTTGGGCAAACTCAGGCTGGTGGATTCTGTGGAAAAAAACATACTTCGTCTTGGTTTGGGACTCCTACCAAACACGACGCCCAAACACGACTTGGTCGAGTCCTATTGAGCATGGGATGTTTTTGATCAGCACATCATTTCACCTGATAAATTCAACTCACAAATTCACCTGAATTCAGGTGGAAATTCCCGGCAAAATTCTTCACCCAAAAACTTCACCAAATCAAAACGCCAGGTATCTGCCACATGAGCCACCGTAATTTTGTTGCTGCGATGGTCATGCACAGCCAAGGTGGCTGTAGTCCCTGACATCTGCGCATTCCTTGTGACCAACATGTGGCGATCACTACTCGCTGATGACTGGTAATTCTGATTCGTTTTGTGAATCCAATGAATGAATGACTGTATGATGGAACTATACATGATACATGTATGTAAATATAAATACGTGATCTATCTATATACTGTACAATACAAATATGTATATATGTACATGTGTGTGTGTGTGTCATCTATCATGTATCATATCATGTAACGCGTACTGCTCACCATATTAGATCCAAATTTATTAGCTATCCTTTGTTCCGATAGCATGGTTGAAATAGACATCACTCATTGACTCATACTCTTCACATAGGACAAATCCTATCCAACTTCTGCAGGATTTGTTCGTCCATCAGTACCAATCATGAAAAATTGTTGTAGAATATTCGTTTCAGTTTCCCTTGGAAAAACATGGATTTTGTAGCAGATATGTGTATGTATATATATATATATACTCTTCCTTCAATAGCTACATGGTATCAAGGTGGTCGAGGAATCCACCAGCCATCGAAATATTTTTGGCAAAATACAACGCAAGGCTGCTGCAATCAACCAAAAAAAGGCCTAAGCAGTATTCTGACTCACGTTATTCATCAAATGTATATTGTATACACATATATGTATATATACATACATATTACACAAATGCTTTACTATGCTGACTTTATTAATAGATACTTCATATTTTCCACTCTCCCTTTTTCTTCCTTCCAAGAGGCAATTGCTTCATCTTGTCAGATGTGTGGACCATACTCTGCGTCTTCCTGACACGGGGTAGCAGTATACCTTGCGACTACCCCCCCCCCAAGGATAACATTGGCTACAATTAAGGCTTGGTTTGGGATTCCCGAGCCTCAAAATGTAACAAAATCCTGGTGATTACTGCCATCCGGCATGGAAAATAGCTACAAGGTATACCAGAATTTTTGCCCACCTTCCCTTCATTTTTCCAACACAAAAACACAATCAAAAAAGATCAACCCATGATGACCATCTGAAAAATGGCGTTTTCTCCATGACTGACTCAAACCCAGCACCACCCGTGTTGGTTGGGCTCCACCTAAAGCACTCGGTCAAGATAACAGGCCATTCGCTGTTGGCGGCTCGTGGATCGGAAACGATCAGCTTTGGAAGCACATCCTGGTGTCGGCGGCGAATGGTGCAGAGGTTTGCAACTATATACAAATGAAAATGTACATATAATATATATATATATACAAAATATATATAAATATATAAATATACCTATACATTATATACAGTACATATCATATATGTACAAATATCTATATTCTATTGTCTATCAATGAAATCAAATCAAATCCTGTCCTATCTTTTCTTTTCTCATCTTATCTTTTCATGTCTAATCTAATCCAATCAAGTCTACCTTTCTATCTACCTACATATGAAATATATGTACATAGAAACGTCGTTCCTAGCGGTGCTTTTTGACACCAGAACCTTGGTCTGATACAAACCACCTGCCCAATTGCTGGGTTTCCAATAGGAATCTCCTATTCCAGGGGTCTGTTTTCAAGTGATATGTTACTTTTCGAGGGCGCATCTCACCTGGAGTTTCAAAATTACATGGACTCGTTGGTTCCAAAAAAACAACAAAAGCAGCAACAACAACAACAACAACTTCTTCGCCTTCACGAAATTGGAGACATCATGACCTCCACAACAAAAAAAAAAGGCGAGCTCTCCAGCGAAGTTGGGATTTAATTTCTGGGAAAAATCGAGATTTCTGGGATTGATTTTGTTGGTGATGTTGTTGATACTGTTGATGGTTCGTTCGAAATCCGGCGAGAAAACCGCCGTTTGGGATGGTGCTAAAACCTTGTAAATCATGGGATAAACTACCAACCTCAACTGGTGCAGGAGTTCTTCCATCAACAGTATCTACAAAAATCGAGTTTCCCTAGATTTCAATCGAAACAAATCATATTCTTCTGAGGAATGTTCCAAATTCCAAGTATTCCTATACTGGGCGATCTTTTGGATCCCGCCAAAACACTGCTTCACAGTGGATTTCGTGAAGGTTCAAAACGGGTTCCCTTCATAAAAATGAATAGATCCTTGACCCACTGAGAACCGGGGTTTTGGCAAACCCTCCAAACGATTTTTGTCGCAAGCTTGAAAAAAGTCATATGTCGCCAACCCGGATGTAACCCTGAAATGGCCGAAAGGGAGAAGACATAGTTATATCTCAACTATATGCACTGCGAGTGGGTGGAAATCTCTGACTGCCATCACTTTTGCTACATTTTTGCCCAGACTTGATAGCAGCGAGAATATCCAACCTCCAAACCTGCAGGTTTGTTTGATAAGGATGGAAGTTGAACCAACCCATTTGCAAAATATGCGCAAGTCAAATTGGATCATGGAACCTCAAAGTTCGGGGTGAAAATAAACTATCTTTGAGGTTTCACCGGTGTTTGACATTCCAAGCTGCTTGCATAATTTTTGCTGCCATCTGCAGACCCCAAGAATTTGAAGACAAATACAAACTTCTTTCAAGAAAAGAAATTCGCAAGTTGAGATACCTCAGGTGTGAGGTTCATCTTCGCAACTGATGTTGGGACCCAACAAAACCCAACTGGCAGTGATCGACGACAAAAGTTCTTCATTTACACCCCCGACACCACATTGCACTGATGATGATGATGATGATGATGATGATGATGATGATGATGATGATGATGATGATGATGGATGATGCCCTGCCTTTCTGGCCATGTCCATCAAAGACACCATAAATGGAGAAGTCCTCTGTCTTCAGCATGCACCAGGAATCTTGGTTAGGACTCTCCTGGGCGGATGAGTTCGTTTAGGTCAGGCATATGGGAATCCCCGGCCCTCTACAGTGATGCCACAAGCAGAGCTCATAAGCTGGTTCCAAAATCCCATGGGGAAAGTGGCACTTTCACTCCTTCAACTGAAGAAAAAAATGGTGGATTTTTTTGGAATACGACTTGGGACCGCCAGGTATCATCAGTTGGACCGCAAGTTAAGAGTAAGTGGGACTGATTTCAACGCGATGAGTAGCTTAAATCACGATGATTCGTGGAGATTCAACTCCAAAAATCAGGAACGGTTTTTGGTTCAACTGATCAAACAAATACCCTGTTGCTGTTGATTGAAGAATCCTGCACCACCTGGGATCAGCGGGTGCAGGATTTCTTCCATCAACAGTATCACTTCAAAAATAATCTCTTGATCTTTTGGAATGCTTCACTTGACAAGAGATTGTCCAGTACCAAGTGTCTGGTTTCAAACCTTTTCGGCAAGTGTAGCCCAAGCCATGCTGTGCTGCTTGCAACTCATCTCCATATTGTTGCCTCAACAAAAGTGAGGCAACCCCAGGTTGAATCTTCACTTGTGCTGGATTATCGATACACAATTGGACATGGTTTTCACCACTTCCGTCAAAAATTCTCTACTAAAATATATGACCCGCCCAGATCTCTGGGGCTCGGAGAAAAAAAAACGCCCAAAGCACACCATGGTTTTGCAGTGAGGTCAAAGCTCACCCTGGACCAATTACGCCCAAGTTATGGGTGTGTGACTTGGTTGACACAGCCCCACTGTTTCTTTTTGGGAAGGGAGAAGTATGATGGCGGAGGTCTTTTCTGAGAAAGTGGCCCCTTTACTTAGTCTTTTGGGGTGCCAAAAGCCATGTATTTGGACGACTAGTGTGGTCTGGTCTCTGCTGGTGAAGCCGATTTTTTTAAAAAAGCACCCAAACTAGTGAGGGATTCTCACGAAAATGTGATTTGCCCAATGGAAAAAAAACATCGGAAGTCAAGCATTTCCCAGATCTTGCACCTTTGGGACCCCACATCTTTGGAAAAAGCTGCATCCAACCCAAGCTTGGGGAAATTCCCACTAATGTGGCTGGCGGGAGATTTTAAAACGTTTCATTCCAAAAAATAAGATGTATATCAGAGGAGGATCATTATGAGCCTCCACTTTAACGCCTCAAAACACCCCGGACTTTCCAAGGTCTGCGGGGGCCAAGTGGCATCGTCTTGTTGGCAAAGGAGGTCGGATTTTGATCCGTCGAAGAGCCTTAGATCCAGTGGAGAGCCGCTGCTAGGAGACCCACCAAAGTCGTGACGCCAGAAGCATGAAATACTAATTTGGAAATCGTAATCTTTATATATACTTGCTTCTTGTACTCCATATGTACAAAAATATATTTGTGTATATACATGTACATGTACATATACATATACATATACATATACATATACATATACATATACATATACATATACATATATATACATATACATACATATTATATACAGTTGTTCACCTCCTTCAACAAAAACAATCACCAACCAGAAATCGCTTTTATAGCTCTACTCTAGGTTTAGACCTCAATAAAATAGGTGTTCTTGCTGGGAGGGAATCCCTTGATTCAATTTGATGGGCTAATTTGGTCTGTTACTATGTTCAACTACCTTTTCCCGGAATGGGATATCGTCAGTACAATGACGGAGGGTAGAATCCCCTCTATGGATAAAAGTTCATGAACCAGGCTTTTCAGTGGATAGTCCGGCTGTCTTTTTTATGTTTATATAACCATCTGAAAAGCCTGACTTTCGACTTTTTCATCACCAAGTCCACGATGTTATGATGAAAAATCCAACATGCATCCATGTATGAAGTGAAAAGTCCGAAATTTTCTTATAAACATCTTATTTTTGTGTTGATGGATTTTCTCCAAAAAAGCCCAGCAACAGATCGCAGAGTTGCGCCGCCCCTTGGCAGGCTGCCCATCACGTTGAATCATGTCCAACAAATTCTGCTGATTAAACTGGGCGATCAATCCTTGTGCCGTTGAGGTGTTGGTTGAATCTTGGGTTTTTTTGGTTGAGGTGACTACCAATCCCTGAAACTAACAGCCTTTTACCACCTGAAAATAGGCCCAAAAGGAAACGAATTTGAACCTTCACCAGCCATTTTTCAGGGGCGAAAAATGGCTGTTAGTTTCAGGGAGGCTAAAGGCAGCTTCCCATTTGAACGAACACCCCAGAGATGTGTTTACCCGCAAAGATTGGTCACTTTCAGGACCTCGGAAGATGAGGTTTTCACGGGGGGAAGTCTTGACTATTATATAGATCTACTTTTGTTGTTGTTACTCCCAACTCACAATCCAACAGAAGGAAGCAGCTATATCTATGTTTCACACCATCCTGTTAAGGGTACCGAACAAGTAACAACCCCCGTCGTGAAAAAGTCCCATTTCCCTCAAAACCTTGGGGGCCTTGAAACTTGTCACCTTGGAAATCCTTCCCCAGCAACTCAAAACCCTGACTTCCAAGTTGGCCAACTTCCAGCTTTATCTGACAACCCACCAAATCACCAGCAGATCATCCACGAAACCTACTTGCCCTCCTCCCCCTTCCCCAACTTCCCCACATTTTCTCCCAGTGTCCGCGATCTTCTTGCGTGGTGTGATCATCAATCTCATGGACATCACCTGAAATGTCCGCTGATGTGTCAGGTGTTGATGGTTCAGAAATCCGGCGATCACCAGTTGAGGTTGGTAGTTTTTGCTATCATTTACATTGTTTTATACATCCCAGGTGGTGCGGAATTTCTTCCATCAACAGTACCTGCCTATATTCCGCAGAATACAATAGTGAAGCAACGGAATCTCCAAAAATCAGGGGAACTTCTCATGGCTCCGGAAAATTCCACGAAAGTCGAGGAGATGTGTTTTATATGTGCGAAAAATAGGAATTTCAATAGTTGCAACATGTAAGCTGTGCCATCAGCTTTTCCATTTCCCAGCGAGGATTACACCTAAGGTTGCTGGAAGCCGGCAAAATATGGATGTCACTATACACCCCAAAGAAAAAGGTGCAAGGAAGTACGTTCAAAACCCAACCCGGCCAAACAAAAATGTGTGCAAAAAAAAGATGTATGTGTATAATATCCATGTACATCTCCAAAACTTCCCAATGCCCCCCAAAGTCCATCAAATCATATGTCTTTTCCCAAAAAAAAATATAAAGAAAAACGTACCAAGTCACTGGTATCGACATTGCCCACACTCAACCTTCGTCGTTGCTTAACCACATTAGCCTCCGGCGCGGTGGCAGAGGCATTCGACGAGCCACACCCCATCAGGCCATACAACGGCCGAAAACTTCCCTCGGGGCGGTATGGATTGGTGGAAGTTTCTCCCTGAGAAAAATTGGGCCAAAAATTCCGGCGGCAGTTTCGAAATCCCGGCAGAAAAAAACCATGTGATGTGGTTTTGTTGAAGAAGTTTCCCTAGTTTTTTTGTTAAAGAAAAAAAACATGGAAAAAGTGGCACATCTTTACAACAAAAGGTGTTGCAAAATAAAAGGGCCGGATGTCGGGTTTGTTCGGTGGTAATCTGTTACCACAAAACGGTGGAGACAAGCACCGCTAACCTATAATTTAAATGTTCTTAAAAGCTCTGCACGATCGGCTATCCAAATTGGGGCCCAAATATTGTTTTAACTTACAAACATTGTTTCAAACATTGTTTCAATCATATAGTTGTGTACGGAAAACAATGTCGGAATATGTTGTGTACGGAAACCATATAGTTGTGTACGGAAACCATATAGTTGTGTACGGAAACCATATAGTTGTGTACGGAAAACAAATAGTTGTGTACCGAAACATATAGTTGTGTACGGAAAACATATAGTTGTGTACGGATTTTCAAACATAGTTGTGTACGGAAAACATATAGTTGTGTACGGAAAACATATAGTTGTGTACGGAAAACATATAGTTGAAAAAAGAATATTTCAAACAATATTCTAAACAATATATGAATGTTTTGGGGGAATTATTTTGCGGAACCACCACAGAGGGTCTTGCGAACATTTAACCTATAATGCAACACTTTGCGAATGTCAGCACAGATAATGGGACGGAGGTGTCACAATCAGAATGAATTGTCATGTAATTCCTTGGCAATGCAAATTTCACATGACGTTGTCTGCTTCCCCAAAGAAGACCTTGCACACCGCCAACCCCAGTAGAGAATTGAGCCCTTTTTTTCAGCTTGGAAAGCACTTCTTCTTCTCGCGTTCCTGATTGGGGGAGCAGTGGCAAACCAACCATCGAAGTAGGGTAATGCGGTAGTGCTGTGCAAATTCAACGCTTGGAATAGAAATTGCGCATAGTACCTGCGATAGGTAAAAACAACAGCTTGGAATTGACAAAAAGACACATCTGCGTCGACTGTATATTAATATCAAACTTTCAGGGTCCCGTCCCAGATGCATCTCCTCGATAACTAAATTTTCAATAAGTACAACACTCCAACTACCAAAAAACCGTCACATGATTCCGAAGACTTTGGGTGGAAATTTGCATCCAACAAATTGGAGTGAAAAATCGATCATTTCCCCAAACAGGGGTGAAAAAAAAACTTCCTTTGAAAGCACCCCCTTCCCGTTCTGAAACAAAACTTCAAGAGACGAAAGGCTTCATGACTTCTCCACTTCATGTTTGACCTATCAGTTGGGGAGAAAATCGTATCCTATGCAAACAAACAACATCTGGCAGCAACCAAAATCAATCCCCCCCCAACAACTGCCTCTTAAACCAACAACTGAGATTCATTAAAATGTAAAATTAACCATCCTCAAGCATCCCTTTTGGCTGAAGCCAAGTCCCAAAAAAAGCATCCTTAAGATAAGGATCTAATTCGCTTCCCGTAAAGGCTTTGTCGAACACACCTTAGTTGTTTGAAACATCGACTGGACCAAGCAACGCCAAGCAACGGGGAGGATGGTCATCTATTGGGGAGGTACCCACAAAAGCCAAGGATTGTTTTGGACGTCGTTTGTCAAAGGGCGGGGTGTGAGAGACTATGCGATTTTTCTGGGAAATATATTTGTAGAATAAAAATAAACATGTGCCTGACTTTTCTTTCGACATACATCCTGGAAACTTCCGACCACAAACTCATCTTCCAAATTGGACAACATTACAACGTTAAAGATCTAACTCAAAACGGGCGAAACAGGAGAAAATCTGCAAATTTCAACTCCATCAATGCTTCTTAGAACGACTTACAGTAGCCCTAAGTTCCAGCACTCTCACGTCACATCAACTCCAACCCAAGACGGTCACCATGGCAACCCGGAACAAGGGACGACCATTGGGCTGCCATTGTCCTTTGTGCAGCCTGTTTTTACGGGCTTCATCAATCGGAAACTCATGGTTTTTTTCAATTTTATTGCGGTCCCAACTTTCAAACGGGCCCCCAACTTTTTCGGAGGAAAACCAAATACTGTAATTACTTTCTTTTCACGGGACTTTTTTTTCTATGGTAGCCCTTTCTGTTTCTAAATGTTTGGGGTTTTTCTATGGGTTGGCGTGCTTCAATTTCCAGATTCACCCAGATTCACCCAATATAACTCCCCCTAAATTACCCCCAATCACCTGAACCAAGAGAGCAGGGTTCCTAAACCATCATCCATCGCAAAAGTTTAGTCAAGGATCTCAACCCTGAAAAACCTTCGCTAACTGTCATTGGGTAGTTTAAGGTACAAAAACAAATCAGCTGGAAGAAAACCCTACATTCCATGACCATCCTCTTTAACACCTCACCTCCGTGCGAAGGTATTCGCTACCATCAGCGGAAGTACCAGTGTGGCTTCTGCATGCACCTCATCATTGTTCGCAAACGGTGGCAACCCATGAAATGGGAAGTTCAACAGTCGTGTTAAAATCATACAAAATCTTCCGAACTCAAGGAAAAATGGTATATGATGTGCAAAATGCATTTACGTTGTGTATATATAGAGATGAGATAGATATGTTTCCCTGGATTTCGTGTCCAAGAAGTGTTTCTCCACAAACTTTGCGTGCAACCCCCCAAAACCCCACCCATCATATCATGGCCTTCACTGGCTTGGCATCCACTCGGATCTTACCCCAACTCACCTTGGTTTCGGAAACCACCAACATTGAGGCGGGCCAAGAAAAGAACAGATGAAAAATCGGAGCGAATCGAAACTCGGCACAAAATATTAAAAAACTAACTTACGTTGGTGAATATGTTGGTGAATTATCACCATTTCAGAACTTTCAACTACCAAGATCTTCAATTTCAAGCTTTTTGTATCGTTTGCATTGATCATTGCTTTCTGCATGGTAGACTCTCCCTCCCCTTTTAGCATTGAGAAAACTTGCTGTGCCAACACAATCATGAAAGTTTGATCGACAGCTCCTGATAAAAATCTTTACACAAAAAAAGAATTGGAAGTGGCAAAATGCTATAATTTGGATCTACCCCCCCCCAACCAGTAACAGTGGTAAATGAAGGTTTATAGGGATTCCCTACTTAAAATGTAACTATCCTGGTGGTGACTGATCCAAAGTATAATCTCCACCCACTGCTAATAGTGTTAATACAAGCACTAGTATAGTTTCTTTTGCAGAAAAAATCAACCAAAATCAACCAAAATCAACCAAAATCAACCAAAATCAACCAATCAACTCAACCAAAAATCAACCTCAATCACGCATTTCCAACCTGTGTTTGTATTGGTTGTTGTTTTTTTTCCAAGTCCAAGAAACCGCTTCATCAGGCCGCGCACCACTGTCCGAGCCGTCAAACTCCTGGGGGCAAAACTTCAAGGCAGATGAATTTGTTGATGGGAAAACGACAGATGGAATCGCCTCATCAAGTCAATGGCCTTGTGGAAAAGTCAGATTTCCCATCTCCAGAAGTTCTGTACCCACACGGCCGGCCCATGGTAGGCGTCATGTTTGCTGCAATTTCAAAAAAAAACGATATCAACGGCGGAAGCCTATCCGGTAATTCTGGATCACTTAAGGAGCATTGTAAATGACAATTTTTCAAAATGCTATCCCTTTACTATCTTAATGATGAAACCCTGCATGCCATCCTGGTAGGGCACGGCTAGCATCCTGAGATGTGACCTATCCCCCTATCCCCCTATCAGCGCCTGAGCAGTGCTGACATAGACCACAAAGTCAGCGCCATTGCCTGGGAGTTTTGAGGCAAAGGATGGCACAACAGCACCATGAACATTAACTCCTACCACCACCAGCAAGAACAACAACAACAACAACAACAACAACAACAACAACAACAGCAACAGCAACAACAACAACAACAACAACAGCAACAGCAACAGCAACAACAACAACAGCAACAGCAACAGCAACAGCCACAACGACAACGACAACAGCAAAAAAACAACAGCCAACATACTACAAACAGCCAATTCACCGCAAAGAAAAACAAAAAAAAAAAAGAACAAACCCGTCACTAACCAGAAATGGATCTTCAACTGGCCATGGACCGCAGCGAAGACCTGACCGGTATGTCGATATGTATGTGCATCTAAATACAATATATGTATGTATGTATATATATATATAAATACATACATACAATACAATGCTTCCTAAATACTGTACCCAAATCAGTGTGACAAAAATCCTTAATTTCAAAACTCATCTAGGTTTTCACGAAAATATTTCATGAACTGAAATTTTCCGATTTTTTAGTTCTCAAGAGTTGAGTGTCTTCTACCTGTATTTTTGTGTGGCCCTTGGAGATTGTGTTGACTTCCAGATCCAAATCTGCCAAATCCCACAGGTTCCAAGGTCGTTACGCATCAAGTTTGCATTCATGCAATGGTGCTTCACCAAGCCTCCTCCTTACAACAATGGCAGGAAATCCAGAACTTGAATCCCGTCCGAGAGTTCTTTTCCCGAAATCATACTGCTATGGTTGGAAGAGAAGGAAAATACCGATACCAAACAGACTTCTCATCTTTTGACAGACTTTTTACTTTTTACTCCTCAAACATGGTGATATTCACCAATAGATTGAAGCCATAGAAAAATGTTGGCGTTCAGGAACCCTTTGCACCCTAACCGTCTGGAAAAAAAGAAAACTCGCTGGCCCTTATGGAATGAGGGAAGGAAACCATCCCCATCCATAACCATGTATGGTTTCATTCCCTCATTCCCTACTAAGGCTTAAGGACCAACTAGAAAAAAACACCTCTTTGAATCCTTCCAATGACCTTCACGGAAAAAAAACTTTGGAGGATTCCTCCTTTCGTTTGAAAAACGCCAAGTGGCCAACGACAATGACTCCCGTTTTGCGAGCTTTCATGGCCTGGCCAGCGCAACTATTGAAAGAAAACATGATTTTCTTGGAATACCACTATCTTCAATTTAAGTTCATCTGAATGCTTGGAAATTAAATGTCATTCTGCAGAATGTATCAAGCAAAAATACGTTCATATAATACATTTAATACGCGCATGCTTTGTGCAAGTAAAATAATGTAAGGATTGCGCACAGCACGCGTTGACAAGAGTCCGAAGCAGAAAGGAACCACGTTTCACCTGCCCACCATTCCTGTTTACAGTAATACTTCATTGGACCTTCTACCATCTTGCGTCATGAAATGTTTGTTTGTATCCCATCATGTCTTTTTCGGTTGGTTGGGAATTTGCGTTCTACTAAACCGCATTTAAAAAAGAGGCAAAGTAACAGTCGAATGTGAAGGCAGAGAAGTGATCCCTCCACTGACCAAATGTGATGTCAACCTGTTTTTTTCACTGTTTATGGATGCTTAAAGGCAAGGGATTCACCCTTAAAGTATCCTGCATCATCCCACACTAGTTGGTAGTTTCCATTTGAAAAAAAAAAACGTCAAATTGGACCATCTTTGTGGGTGAGGAAGAAAAACCACCACCTAACTCGTTATAAACCAATAAACCAACCGCTTCAGAGTCCTTTGTTTCTAGTAGCAAAACTCCCCTGCCGTTCCCTGCCGGCTTAACGGCAGGTCCCCTACCAGGCCTGATCGTTGACACCTCGGATGTCCTGTACCAGATCAAGCACGAAACCTGCAGCTGCCCACAACGATGCACGCGTTGCGCCGTTTTTGAGGGGTAAAAAAAACCCGTTGAATCTGCTGTTTTCCCTGAAACTAACATCAAAACGCACCTGAAAATGGATGGAACGGTTAGTTTCGACGAGTCGTTTCCTTTCCTTTTGGGGGGCTGGGATGGCCCATTTTCAGGGGCGATAACTAAAAAAACATCCAACCTTGTCGGTCGACTCTGACGACTCCTTGGGTTGATAAGCCGCCCAACTTTTTGGATAAAGCCACATAACCAACGAATGATGGCAGCTAAAATCTACCATGATATCCTTGATCTACATGTTCATCCAAATAGGTTGCTCCCCCCCTTTCCCAGGTTGTAATGGGGAGCCCACCTGCTCGCTTGTAGCTGTGAAAGTAAAGCATGTCGCCAATGGAGCCATCAGTAATGGCTGGAGAGAAGACTGGGATGTTATTACCTCAGCCATGGCATCGCAGCAAGAAACCTCCACTCATCACTTTACCTCTGGGTGGATTTTTAGATGCAACAAACCCAGGAATCTGTCCGTTCCGTGGCATAATCCATCATCTTCCAAGCACCAGCACGAGGTTTCTGTTAAGGAAAAAATAGAATCCACAAACAACAAGGAAATCACCATCTCTGGACAAAAACCCACACCGACGCGGCAAATTCGGCAGCCAAAGGTACGATAGGCCCAATAGCACACTGACTCGGGGTTGTTGATCTCCTGGCGTTGAAAAACCGTTGGGAGTCGGGAAATCTTAAGGATCCAAAATGTGAGAATCTTTAAACAAATGGGTGGTAATCTGCCGGACTACACTGTCAATTCTTCCCATCTCTGAACCAGAACCAAAAATGTTTTTCTGAGTCCAGAAAAAAAAAACAACGAATTTCTCCACTACGAATATCTGAAGATCAATCTTGAAGGAATCCCATTGATTCGTGATATTTCAAGGGCAGACCATCTTTCCTACAGTCTCATCACGCAACGCCACTAAAAGAACTTTGAAACAATCAAAGTCACAAGGGAAACATCAGGAGTGAAATTTCACCAAATCCAGAAGAACACAGAAAAGCATCTTAAGGGCACCACACTAATGAAATGGCTTTCCCCAAAAAAACATGGATTCTTTGGAAGCATCCATCAATAATTTTGCCAAGCCAACAAAAAACCATCACCAATTGACCTTTCCAAAACGATGAATCATCTTCGATGGTGTCCAAACCACGCCATCCTTCTCCTGTCACGGATCAGCAACATGAGCAAAGCATGCAGTATGGATGAGTCACTTCCCATAATTTTCCATCCACCAGGAAAAACGACCACTTGACCGAAAAAAAAAAACGGCTTCCATCCAATCATCCTCTCCACTTCTCCAGTAGGTCCTGTTCATCATGCATGGCATTGAGGATCGGCACAATCCAGTCCTGAAAAATCGGTCGGGCGCTCGCTGCGACTTTCTTACATTCGACCTTTTGGAATCTCAACCAAAAAAAGAAACGGCCAGAAAGCTAAACCTAAAAGTCCCAACGAACGCCCCCAATAGCTGGCAATCTAAGAGGAAACACGAATCTATCAGTCATAGTGGATTTTCTAGCAATGACTTGATCATCTTTCCCGGAAGCAAAAAAAAGTCAGGGAACCCTCCGTTTCTCAAGGCATTAGTTTTTGCATCAAAAGTTTATATATCTGGATCAGGAGTTTCGATGGCTATCTCAATTCAAAGTACCTCCACCAAAAGTCTTGTCTTGTTCACGAAGACTTCCGAAAATCTCCAAAATCTCCACCCTCTCAAATTATAGCAACCTGCTGGTCCCAATCTTTCAATTCCCTCATTTCAATTACCCTCCTGGGGGAACGAGTCCATATCCCCTCCCAGTCGGTACTTTTGAGTCGATGATCTTCAGAACTTATCAAGGTGGGATATGTTTCACTCGTTCCCTGCAGGGTATGGTGAACTGATTTGTTGCTACTTTCGGCCTCGAAAAGGCAATAGTTGTCATTTGGTGCCAGCAGATTGCCTGCAACAACTACCAGCACAGAGACATCTTTGAAGGTCTTTAGCTATAATGGTTCGTGCGAAAGAAATGACAATTCACCACTTGGGTTGTATAAAAACGGTAGAAAGGTAAAGAAGTGTGAATGAACTGAGAAGTGTCAATAAACTATATATACAAACCTATACTGGCAGACTATTTTGAAACCATCAACCATGTGGTAGTGAACCATTCAACCATTCAACCATTTCACCATCAACCGGGATGGCAGTCGAGCAATCCAAAAACGGCCCCTGGTTGTTTAGGGGATTTGTTGGGGATGAAATGCTACCCAGTTAAGTGGGAATTCTTTGAAATGAACCACGACAAGAGGATTTTTCGTCCATTTTTCGTGCCTCAAGTTGAGCTTACTACTTCCATTTCACCATTTCACCATTTCACCATTTCACCATTTCACCATCAAATGTTGAAACCATCCAACCTTCTACTTCCATTTCAACCCCCAAAACAAGGCGGTTTGATGAACACTTCCCCATTTGACTTTTCCGTCCGAAATTTCCGGTGGGCCTATGCGGTTGATGCCGCGGCGGCGCAAGTCCAACCCTTGCATGGCGAAGTCTCCCAGGTGTGTTGGGGCCAAACATTTGATGATGTCCTGCCAGGTTGGCAGGTTGGTTCCGGTTTGCCGTGGTGATGATTTGTTTTTGGGCCGAAATCTTTCCAACCCACCCAAAACCCGCAGCTTAATTTGGTTAGTAAAGGGAATGGTTAAAGCACCATATCAACTATTGGATATCAAACAACTATATATATACATTATACATTATATACTCTATATACAGTATATACTCTGAATCAAGTAAAAACACTGGAAAAACATGCGGCAAAGACGGAACTCTCGAGAAATCTGAATCGAATCCTTCATTTTCCCAAATGCTTGACATCTTGACATCATGGTGTCCTCTTCAATGCCTCCAGCAGTGGTGATCATCACCTGGCAAGCTCAAATTTTCTAAAGGAGCAGATCGGCAGATGATAAGGGTTGTCTTATACAAACACCATCACTTGCGATTCAAACAACACCAACAAAAACATGCTGGTATGTATCAATTTCGATGACGATATCCAGCAGCAACATCTACAGTACATGTGCCGGCAGGCCGGTGAACAATCAGCCAAAAATCGCCACAGTTTGATTCCTCAGAACTTTGCCCAAGTTTGGTTCCAAACAATTTCCTCTTCACTTCACTTTGGTAACCACAAAAAAACAACTAACTCAACCCATGTGTTTCATCAAAAACCACACCCCCAGGTGTGCGTTTCTTTCCTTTTGTAACGACTTTAACGATGGGCCCGGTAGCCACATACAAGACTTCCTACTGTCAAAGCCCCGCGCTGAAAATGAGGCGCGCAGCTGGGTTATCGATCAGGACACAAACTCTTCCAAGCAAGGGAGTATTATCCTGATGAATCTTCTAAGGTCTCTTGCTATTTTTTATCTCCAACAAAACTGGGAATGCTGTTTTTTCCAAAGAAAAAAAACTTCAAATCGACCCTGATAGGCACGGCAGGGCTTTGACACACGAAATTGGCTGGTTTCTTATTCCCTAATCATCGATGCCCGTGCGTTGCTGCACGGATACGGCTGATGAGCACCGCCGACCTGAAAAATCAAGTGGCCACGTTTGGGCAGAAAAAGAAACACACCCTTCATGGCTCTAAAACTAAAGAGGCCCGAATTTTGAGACATATACAAAGAATTTTTCCTTGTTTGGTCAGGTTGATGTTGTCGTATTTTTTTCTAGTAGACATGGTAGTGATGGTGATAGATATGATATGTCAACCCAGTGGATTGGCTCTGGGGCAAAAGATCCAGAAGCAACAGCAGCAACAGTCGAAACAGCCACCCTTCACCGGCTGTAAAAATGCGAGGACATCCCCAAGAATCAAGAATCTTGTCCAGTGGCACAGCAATTTGTTGTTCAAATTTCGACTCACTTATTTCAAACAGAACCATAACCAAAAAGCTTCAGCTACAAATCAACTTGGGCTCCTGAGCGTAATCAAACCATGATGCATTATATCATATCATTATACGTTTTTGGTTTCTCCAGGATGCTTCATGATGTCACTTCTTCTAGTCCCCAAGCCCAAAAAAATTGATGAAACTCCTGATCAATTCCCCTCAAGCCCAAAAAATATCTATTTTGATCCACTTCCATTGTTTCCCTGAACTTGAGAGTTCATGGCCTGGAAATTACATGAAAACTTGCATTTCCCTGAAATGTTTCGGGAATTTCACAATGCACTACCTTTTTACGAGGAAATGTTCCATCACTAGTAGCATCACAAGCACCTAAATCACCTCAATGACATCTTGCACTTCCCTTCCTCTTCAGCCAAAGGATCGGGTTGCGACAGTTCACCATCTCTTCTGCTACCACGCGTTCCTGCACCTCTGGCGCTGCTGTCCTCTCAACAAAAAAAATCAGAGCTATGCGACCTCTAGCAAGTTGACAGGGACGAAACTACAGTACTTGAAAAGTAGATGGCACAGTCCCAATATATTGGTTTATAAGGACCTTTTCAAACCTACCTTTTGGTTGCTGTGCCAGTTATTTTGACCTTAAGGTACATGGAGAATACTGTTGAGTTGATGGTTCGAAATCCGGCGAGAAAACCACCGTTTGGATGGTGCTAAAACCCAAGTAGATAATGAGATAAACTACCAACCTGAACTGGTGCAGGATTTCTTCCATTAACACTATTTTGGCATTACACCCCATGAGATCTGCAAATATTCCACTCGGAAAAGGAGAAATATTTACGAAACCACCGAATTTTGGGGGTTCCAGCCTTTAGTTTTCGGGGGTGTAATGCCTCATTTCTCTACCAAAATATCGTTTGGATGAAATCATTCCAGCTACCGACCGCCCAACTGACCATCCGAATTGGCACCATAACAAAGTGTTTCAATGGAATATTTTACACACTAATTGCGGTTGGGATATGCAACAGATTGGTTTTCTGGAAACATCATGACTTCCTTCACTTGGTCCCAGTGTATCTTTCTCTTATGGCAGCCAACAAAGGCCTCTTGTTAGTTGTTTTGGTTTTCTTGTTCCACCGTTTTTGCGATGTCCGCCAGAGGTTTCAACGATGAGAAAGCCAACACTTGTTTGGACGATGCTGAAAGAATGCAAACCCTTGACAACTGGATGCGAGTATCCACGGAATGATACAGACCCAATGCAAAAAGGAAAACACTATCACAAATCACAAACATATTCTCCTGTCAAATGTCAAAATCACATCAAAATCACATCAACGGGAAGATGCTCCTCAAACCTGCCGCAGCAGTCTCATCAACTTCATAACGTGCCAAGTACTCTTCTACTGCCTGACTAAACTTGGACTTGTTGGCACTGCCACGTACTGCCTGACCCCGCGGAGAGGCGGGGGAAACAAACAAAAATCTTGAGGTGTGTGCAGGTAAACCCTGGAAATCCAACCAAAGACCATTAAAAAAAACCAGAGGTTTTCACCATAGGGAATCTTAATCATCCAAAATAGGGGACTATCATTTTAATAGTCTTTTGACTCCCAGGGTTTATGTAGCCATGAATCGCAAAAGGGTTGCTGTAAAGGGATCACTTTGTGCTGTTCTAGCCTTTTTTGCGCAGACACACCGGGACTATCTCCAAGCCCCTAAACTTTCCAAAGGCCCCTACCCCTGGGTTTCATGTCGATCCACCTGTATTCTCGATCGCACCATTGCAGAGGGGTTGCGAGCATTGGTGATGTTGCAACTCATCACCTAGGACCAACAAACTGCCATCCAGGATGCAATGGGAAAGGTTCGGAGGTTGGGGATCATCCCCGGGCCCCAACAAAGCTAAAGGGATCCAGGATACAAAACTTATATAACATCGTGTCTGATAAAGTTGAATATGATTCATATGATTGAATTCTTTTCCCCCTTATCCACCAACACTCTACAATTCAGGTTCCTACAAAAACCCTTCAAGACTATGTTCAAAAGAATGACAATACCATACAACACCTTCCCACTCATCCATTTTAAGTTACATGTCTAGCACCACAATTCACAGTTCCCACACATGAATACCACCAATCACCTCCAACATGTCATCCTCCTGCAGACTCCTCAACTCCTTCGACACCTCCACAGGCGAAAGCGAATCAATGGGAGGAAATGAACGAATACAGGTTTTTCCTATGTTTTTCTTGATTTTCTCATCAGGTCCATGAGTCTTTCAAAAGTGAAAGGAGTTCTCTAAAAATCTCACAAACAATCAGTTCCCCTGCCTTATCATCTAAGCCATATTGCCGGATAAAGTCTTCCACTTGTGCGAGCACGTTGCGCCGGCCGTCATGCCAGCCCTCCCAACCCGCGGTGCCCGCAGGAGGTGGCGGCTGGCCCATGGGCACACCCAGACTCGCTTCCACTGCACGGATGCGCGAAAGGAGCACTGCTGAGGGATTGCGTGGGTTGCCACTCAAGTCCTTCTCGATGATCTGCTGTTGGACCTATTTTTTGGGAAAATTCAAAAAAAAAAAACGTGGAAAAGAAAAGGCGTTGATTTCATGGGGGCCACACCTGGAGGCTGTTTGGTATCAGAAAGATTTGAAAAAAGTCCAAGAATCATGGGGGATCAATAGATGTTTAATGCCAGAATGCAAAAAAAGAACATGCCCCCCCCAAAAAAAAGGACCTCGACCTAAAATAATTCACAAAAATCACCAACCCTAACTTCACCCAAAAACCAATTCCCCCCTGTTTTCCAACTGCACCTCTGCAGGCAGCATCTTCAAAGCTCCACCAGCCACCTGATGGTGAAAAGCAGTTGGGTTTTTGGCCGGGTTTTGAATAGAAAAAAACTGCCGAAAATCCACTAGGGGAAATATCTACAAATCTGTAAGAATCTCTACTCCAAAATCTTGCGAGTGTTTAGAAGTTTGGAATGAATTTGATGGAACCTGATCATCAAACTTAAATGGATGATCCATTGCACTTCACTGGACCATGGACCATCAAGTCATCCCCAAATTTCGCTCCCAAGCACGCCTCATCGATATTATTCCGATGTAAGTATTCCTCCACTGAATTCACAAAGTCCATGTCCCGCAGGCGTTGTATTCTGGAGAGGACCACCGCCGAGGGTTTTCGGACATTCGTAAGGTCGTTGTTGACCTTTTTTTTGACCACTGATGCATAAGAAATCCCACCAAGAAGGTGACTCCACCAACAAGGTGACTGGGACTTTCCCACATTCCCCATGTTTGTTGATTTTATAGATATTAAAACACAAAATGGACCACCGAATGCCATATTAAACTAAACTTCCCTTCGAAGAAACCCTGTGAAGCCCGGGGTGTCCGGAGTTTTTTTAGCTTCACCACAGGCGATAGCACCCATCTTGTATATACACATAACTTATGTGTCATATAACTGTATATTGGCTTGGTGGCTCATGGTAGTATATGTATTACTAGTTGGGTTACATCATTGAACACAACTTAGAATCAAGGTCATAAATTCATAAACTAAGTTGTGGGCATGCCATCTGACTCATTTTCCTCCCTCGTGTTTAAAAAAATGGGCACAACCACTACTGTGACCGTGGTGTCTGTCCACTTTAAATACCTCGCAACCACAGCCTTTCTACTTCATAACATATTATCATGCCCTATATCAATCAACCAACCCTTTTTTCCAGTACCCTCCCTGAAACCAACAGTTCGCCCCCGAAAATAGGCCATCCAAAACGGAAATCAACATCATTTTCCAGTCCCCATTGGGAATTTTTTAGAAACTTCCATTTTTTGTTGTCTCTTCGTTTCTTCCGGATTTCCCCCGATCTCCCACTCGCACAAAATTTTCTCAAGCCAAGCCCGAGGCACGATCATATGCTGATCCTCTGGAGACAAAGCTCTTAACTCCGAGGAGACACGTTCATCTAACTGATGCCGTTCGATGAAGTCTTCTACCTCACCTTTGTTGATCCAGGTCGTGAAGGATTTTTGGTGTTTTTTTCCGCAAAAAAATGATGGAATTTATCAGGGGATGACCCTCACTGTGCACGAATCACAGATGTGTAAATTTTAGAAGACTTCTATGTGTTGGGAATAAAAAAAGTGGAGTGCTTCTCAAAGTTGCATTACTTTTTAGACCATGACACGGGTTGACATTTTGCGTCACAATCTAGTCACCAACCCCAAGAACTAAATCGCATTGAGAAACAGAAGATGAGTTGTTTTTTTCCTTTTCGCCAACCAACCCCACATCATCATTTCCAACAAAAAAAAACTGACAAAACGGGCCTGACATGTCATTCCAAGTCTGTTCCTTGCGTGGTGGCAGCGATGGGTGCGGCACACCATCACGTCCTCTGGGACTCCTGCTCCGGGCGGCAGAGCCTCGCATTGTCATCGACACGGGCGCCACGGTGGGTTGCACCCGCGACACAGCAATAGGGCGCCGGGGTGCTACGGTGGGCGCCACGGGACGTCCGGGAGCACCGGTGTGAGCCCAGGTCGCCTTCAGCTTCTCGATGCGCGAGAGCAACACCGCCGAGGGGCTGCGACAGTTGAACATGTCAGACTTGATGAGTTCGGCTTGCATCTCAGGACTCAAAGCCTGATTTTTGAAATTGTTGTTTTAAGAGGCTTCTTGATGTAATGGGAAAAAACAGCTGGCTGTGTACAGGGGGCCTCGCCCTAGCTATTTATCACGTTTTGGAGGGTTAACCCAGTTGATGAAACTCAGAGAGGTTGATTGAACCTTGCCATTGATTTGGTGGAACCAATGATCATCCTGAAAGCAATGGAGTCTTGAGATACACAGAGTCCCGCCTTTTGATGACTGTGTTTACATTGCTACAGCTATGACAGGTCAAAGTGTTTGAAAATACTCCCAAGCTTTCAAAGGTCTCCTCTTGAATATCACAAATACTGTTTGATGGCAACCAGAAATCCGGGATCAACTCACCAGTTGAGGAACCGGTAGTTGAAATCCCATTATTTACAATGGTTTTTCGCGCCATCCAAACGGTGGTTTTCTCGCCGGATTTGTTGAACCATCGACAGTAGCTTGAATTTATATATCCCACCAAACGGGAAAAACAAAAATCATCTGAAAAAACATTATGTTGGGAAAAGGATATGTTACTTCCGTAGGAGGGTATCAATTTTTGTTCGTGGAATCCCTTGACTTTCTCCACACCTTCAATGCTGCAGCTGCCGATCCATCCACCTGGTTTCGGGCCACGTAGTCCTGGAAAACAGCTGTAAAAAACCCGGAAGTTTCAGAGGAAACAAATATGACTTATATATATATATATATACATACCCTTGAAAATTAACGGCTGGCTCATCTAAAAATCACCCAAATTGAAAAGGAAAATCATCCATTTTCGCCTTCCAGCCGTTAATTTTCCAGGGTGAAAGGGGTAGGGTCAACAAAAACACACCTTGCCTCCAACGAAATCCCAAAGAGTTTGATTGTTTTGCATCTAGGTTTTCCAACAGAAATCTCCACCCTTTTGGCCCTTTTGGGGGAGATCCAACCAAAACCATTCATTAAAAAACACGCCTCCATTTTCTCCTCAACCTTTCTTTCCCCAGACCCCAGACCCACAAAACTCACCTTTTAGTACCTCCCTACCAAACCCCTTTTTCCCGGTGTCGTTTCAGATCAGCCGGTCAAGGCCTCCAAGTCTCTTTCAAGATCACCCAAATCTCCATCTTCCTCTGTTACCGGCACATCAGGCATGTCACCTCTCCAAGGCACCATACGATGTTCGGAAGTCTCACGGAGCGAAGGGTCATCAATTGGATCCAAAGGTGGTTTGATGAAGGGCAATTCTTCATCAATTTCACCTCAGTGTTCAACATCATTCCCCAAGTGGTTCATTGTTGGTTTGTTGGTTCAAATTTCTTTATTAGCAAAATGCCTCTTGCCGACCCCCCCCAAAAACAAAAACACTCTTGCTGTCGATTGCATGGTTTTTTTGTTCAAAATGTCCAAAAGTTTTTTGGGTTTTCCTGAAAACAAAAAACCAAGGCACTACCCAGTGGAATATCCAAATTGACGCTCATGGAAGCTTCACATCCTTAATTTCCAAACCGAGTTCTTTCAATCTCAGAAAAGCGGCGACGATTCGGATGGGAATCGCCTCCTGGGGAACTGTTGTGCAAGCTATTTATTTATATGTTTGTTTAGTGTATATACGTATATATATATATATGTATATATTTTCAATTATATATGTATATATTTCTAATTGTATATATATATATATATGACTCTCCACGCTCACTTGGCTGTGACAGCTCGAACACTCGCACACTTTTTGCTCTGGGGGCCATCTCATCAAAGTAACTCGCCAGTGCAGCGCTGCAGGAACCAAACGTCGTAGCTTGAAGTCCAAGCAAGCCACAAAAGTTCCAACAAAGGCACTAGCCGCCACATCCAGGGAGGGAAAGCGTCGAAGAGGCAGTGGTGGGCCGAGATTTGCTCCAGCCGTTTCACTAGTGAGTCATCCAAACATGACTCTCCACGCTCACTNCCAGGGAGGGAAAGCGTCGAAGAGGCAGTGGTGGGCCGAGATTTGCTCCAGCCGTTTCACTAGTGAGTCATCCAAACATGACTCTCCACGCTCACTTGGCTGTGACAGCTCGAACACTCGCACACTTTTTGCTCTGGGGGCCATCTCATCAAAGTAACTCGCCAGTGCAGCGCTGCAGGAACCAAACGTCGTAGCTTGAAGTCCAAGCAAGCCACAAAAGTTCCAACAAAGGCACTAGCCGCCACATCCACTTATCAGAGCGGGCCAGAGAAGGTCGTGAACTTCGAAGAGCTAGCACCAAGATGCTACGAAGTATGCCAGCAAAAACCTGGGACCTAGCGCAAGCGTTCAAAGGCCAAAAGAGTAGGTTTGAAAAGCCCGGAGAGCAAACTGATCTTCCGTCTAGATTCTGAAGTTAGTTCAGCAATGAAACTCTCACCAGCGACTTCTTGAACATAATGCTCCAACGTAATGATGTGGCGAATTCTCATCCTCCACAATATTCGTTGCAGGTCAGTACCGGCTCTGTATTCAGCAAGGGCGCCTCCGCCTCGGACTGAGGCGGGTGTGAGCCGGTGTTTTCTTTCGATACCAAGCTGAAAGCACAACTTATCCCACCGCCTCCTGAAAGAAGAGCCACTGATAGGATAAAGCAGCTCATCATAGCTAAGCTGTCCGAAAACTTCCGTGATGAACTTGACTGCATCACGATCGACCACAGAGGCATGCTGAACTCTCTGCCGACCACGTCTCCTCGATTTGGCTTCCTCGATCCTGAGATAGATCGGGTTTTCACCATCCAGCAAAAGGTCCTCGGGCAACACCAAATGTTTTCTAGTTGCACGAAGAACCTCACCAGGTCGAGTGATTCCATAGAATGCCAAACAAAGACTTCCTGCAAACTTGTGCCAGCCCCAAAGTATCGACAGAGTCACCAGTGCACGGAAAACACTCGTGGGGAGCGGGACCCTATGAACTGTAGGCTCCAACATTTCCCACCTATGCACGTTGTCCCAAACAACATTCATGAAAGGGCGAATCCCAAAAACATTCTTCTGAGCGTAGACAGCCAGATGTCTATAAATGTATAGAGCTGCACCTTCAGAATAAAGAACATTCCCAAACTCTTTGAGGAGAACCACAACCAGCTGAGGGCTAGCTAAAACTCGTTCAGCCGCAGTTGCACTAAGCCCACTCTTCACCCAAGTGGTGAATCGTCTCCACACCTTGGATTGCAGACTGGCAGTTTTCGCCTCAACCAATGGGACAGTCTCAAGTAGGAGGTCACCCCGATCAACAGGACCAGGATTCGACGCCTCTCCTATACGCAGAGACGCACACTTAGCCATAGATGATGGGTCAAAGTCTCTATGCTCAATGGTTTTGCTATCGATCCCCAATGCTGTAGCCAACACTCTGCATACACCTCGCGGATAAGGTTGGGCCACAAGCGTCCAGGCCTTGCGATGATAGGAAGACCTGCCTCTCAATTTAATATGGCTCAAACAGCCAGAGCACAAAGTCTGTTTACCCTTGATAACTGTGTTGCTAAAGAATTTAGTGCGCTTCCGCCACTTCTTTCCGAACCGACAGTAATCTGCAATCCAAAAACCAGCAACGTCAGAATATTTCGCAAACAGCGCCATGAACTCTGGGATCCTGAAAAGCCATGAGAGACTGGGATTCTCCAGCCAAAAAGGGATTCCAGCAATCAAGCAAATCTCCACAAGCAGAAAAACCCAACGAGCAGATTGGTTACCATCATCCAAACTAGCTTGTACCTTCTGCGAAACATTCGGAACTCCATAAGGAAACTCTTTGCTTCGAATCGGTGGAGTAACGGCCACTGAGAAAGACCGGCACACTGGAGCAGCTCCAAGACCAAGAACTGCACCGACCTCCAGAAGAAATTTAATATCGCTTCTCACTTGATCATCATTGAGGTCCTGGTTCGCCCCATAGATGATATCAAAGGTGGTGACCCACCTTCCTGTGGCAGCATGAAGTTCTTTGGCTACTCCTCGTTCTCCCGAAAAGAGATCAACAAAACCAGGAACTGAAGAAGGCCAAACTTCGTCAGGGCTGCACAAAAGCTGTGTCGAATCTGCCTTCTCAAGAATCGCCTTAACTTTCAAGCTGAGTTCAGGAGACAAAGGGCCTCTGACGGAAAAGAAAATGAACTCCGTCTCCACCTCAGCTTCATCCTCACTTTTACGCCCTGTGTCATTGCGGGCACCAAGGGATTCGAAACACTCCCGGGTTGCCGGATCCTCCGCAGCAGAGCCCAGTGATGCCTCGAATGCCAGGGTGTCCGCAGGGCTATTTTCACAACTTCTGGTCAAGAGCTTCTCATTGCATTCCATTTCAGAAACTTCATTGTCAGTATGAACCGGGAAAACTGACTCGGCCAAAGTAGAGGTCATAGCAGAAGACTCATCTCGAGCTCCCGCAAAAAGATCTTCTCCAAGCAATTCAGAGAAGGGCGGCAAACCAGTCATGTCAAAGTATCCCAAACCCACAGAAGAAGCCCAGTCATCAAAGGGGCCAAAGTCACCATCAATGAGAGACTGGACCCAAGAAGGAAGTGCCATGCTACTTTTGCGCAACTCAGCACCTCTTGTCGGATCATCTGCAGGACTGGACGACGTGTCATAGTAGATGAAACTCTGGTACAAATCAAAAATCACCATCTGCCCAATTGACTTCGAAAGGACAGCATTCAGGGCTCTTGATGAAGAACGGCCCTTAATCAGGCAACCCAAGCCAACCTGAGAATCCATGGCAAAAACATCTCGAGTGGAAGAGTCCTGCTTTCCTAAGATCCTCTCAGTCTTCAAAAACCCAAGCACCTCAGAGACATTGATGTGCCTAGGCTTCTCATTTGCTTCCTTGTAGAGCAACTCATAGTCTAAGGCCTTTGCAGCAACCAACCACAAAGGATTGGTACGAAAACAGTCTTTCTCCCCGGGCAGTTCGTCCTCAGGATCCAACATCTCATGCATCCGGCTCCATGCTTGGGAAGGACTCAGCAAACGGGACCACACGCTCTTCCTCAAAGAATGCCTGTGCAACTCAGAAACCAAAGCGATAGGAGCTGATGCAACAACACCTGCAGTGCCCCATCCAGAGGCGTCACTTGCACAAACACGCGGCATGATCTTCGCTCTAAGATTTGTGACAGCAACAGGAATCAATGATGCAGCAACTAAGATCTCGCTGATGGTACGACCAGACAGCTTTACGATGTCAGCATCCTTCCTGCCCCTGCAACTCCTGTAGAGATAGTCCAGAACTGAAAGAAAGCGACGTCTGAAAAGAAAGAGCGAAACAATGGACCCAGAAAGTATCTGAATCAAACCAACCGTGGCCACACCGAGTTTCGCAGTTCGAAGCAAAATGCCCATGATAGGTATTGCTCGTTTTAAACTGCCTCGTATTAATCCTGCCCGTCCGTCAAGATCTACGCCCCAAAATGTGCTTTGCTCTTCGTCCCTGAAAGCTTTGTCTTTATGAGGCAGCAATCCAACAGACTCATACTTTTCTTCCATAGCGTCTGCCAGCACAGCACCAGGTGTAGGGCCCACAGCACTTTTGTCAACAATGCTCATAGAAACATAGTCGTCTATGACCAAGCCCACCAAGTCCCGTGAACGTGGATGAAAACCAGCAAGATTGAGCAAGTTACGCTGCGTAGCAACTCCAGCTTGCAATGACATACCCAAGTGGCAAGTCTGAGCAATCTCAACAGCTTGGGCGTCTCCCATTGCCAACGTGGCCAATGCTCCGAAAACCTTTGTTGCTTTGTCGAACTCGCTGGAGTAGCAGGACAGATGTCGGACCTCAGAGGGATGCACTGCCCCAGTGAGGATATTCCTCCGTCTTCTCTCACCGCTTGCAACAAACATGTGGTAATAGTCCCGGACATCGTTTCCAGAGCTTTTCAAAATCTCGTTCTCTGAAAGCCGGATCTGACACAAACTCTCAGCAGAAGCTAGCGATTTGATCCACCGCTGCATCGGGATCTCGAGGCAGTTAGGCGGCCTCGAATCCATGATCAAACGATCCCGGTCCATCGACTTCACCACGGCGAACATGCCCGATGAGTATCGGGTTCTCACGTCCTCCTCCTTGTGCAAGCTGAGTCGGCCAGACTGGTCGAGCAGCTCAAATAACTTTATTTTTTGACTTCTCGAGCAATGAAACTTCACAAGAGGCACCGTTCCAGTGAATTCATCAGGCGGCAAACTGCAAGTCAAGGGCAGCTCAAAAACTCTTCTACTACGACTGTCCAAAAAGGGTGAAGGATTGAAGACTGGCCTGCCAACAAAAGATAGCCGACTGGGCTCGATCTCCTTGAAAGTGCTAAAGGCTCCATGTGCAGCACTACCCACCACTTCTCCAGAACCTGAAGCAGAAAGACCAAGATCGTCCTTCAAATTCAACGAAGGCAGATAAGCACCCACACCATCCGAAGCGAGAGACTTCGCTCTAGTCTCCAGATCAGCCAGTGCCTCCTCTATACTCTCAACTTTCGAAGCTGAACGGCCCATTGAAACGGGGTCGACAACTTCTGCAATGACCCAAGCATCCAAAAATCTCTTCAGCAGTTCAACAGCTCTCCACTGCATAGCACTAAGGCGGTTGCCTAACCGCAAACAACTGGGGGCGACTGAGGGCTGACCAAGATGTAGATAGTTCAAAACCAGCACAATCCCATTCACACCACACTTCAGAGAATCAACCTTTTGACTTAACAACGGGCTTCCTCTCATCATCTCAGGAAAAGGCAACGGCATAGGCAACCCCGCTGAAGACGATCTTGTACACCCAACAAAGGGCTCCCGACTCAGGCCAATGAGCGATCTTGCAAAACGTCCCAGACCAGACTTAGAGGAAACAAAGTGCCTCATGAGAGAACGAAAAATCTTCCGCCCTTCATAAGACCCAGCCTTTGATCCAGGAACTCGAATTTGAAATTGCCGACTAAATGAAAAACATCCAGCATCACCCTCGGCATAGGCAACTTTGGAACTGCAGCCATTCAAACGACTGCGGCATCCTCCTGACTCCCGGGGCTCTTCTGCTTGGCCTTGGGCTTCGGAGTCTTTGGGTTTTTCGGGGGATCTTCCGGCTTCTTCGGGTTTGGCTGCTTCGAAAGCTTGCGACGGGTCTCTTGGTACGAATCCATCTCCTTCACATGAGCCAGAAAGAGCTCGAACCACCTTGGATCCCACAACGCTGAGTGCTGAAGCTCTTGACTGCTCGGAGCTTGATGCGAACTGAATGACTGATACGGGGCAATTTGTTCCAGCAAACTGACATTTGAAAGAAGCCACGAGCCGCCATCGATGGCTGCTTGATCGCTCGCCGCTATCAACAATGCAGCTCGAGCCCTTGCAGACCCATGCTCTCCTCGCATCAAGTCGTCCCAGATACCAGCAACTGCCCACGACCATCTTACATGGGTCGTATAGTTTTGAATTCTGGAACGGCTCTCGAGCCAGCCTCGAGCTGAGGCTTGACCCATAGGCTCCCCTGGTCGAACTGCTCGTGCTGAAAAATCTGCAAGAAGGTTGGCTTCGATGCTCTTGTGTATATATTCCGGATTCTCCAGAAGGCAGCGTCTCAGGGCCCTGAGAGCCTGAGAGTTTTTCCGTCCACTTCCCAATCCAGAAACGTCTGCACCGTGACCAACATTGCTCTGATCCAGGAGGGCCTCGATGCTGTCGGACTTGGTCTTCTTCCGAGAATCTGCTAGAGCACTGCGCATTTTGGTCAGCTTGACTATGGCTTTTGCTACTCCACCATCGCCTGAACTGCCTTGCCCAGGGGTCTCTTCTTCTTCCTCCTCCTCTGAACTCTCTTCTGACTCCGAAAGCTCTTGAGAACGACGAGCTCCTTGAGGCCTGGGGACATCTTCCATGCGTCTGGGTTGAGCACGTAGAAAACCTGCCATCTCTGTAAGATGCTCTGGTTCGATGCCAGCGTTGAGAGCAGCATCCACCACGCTTCTGTCCAGTCCATCGAAGCTGACTTTCTGTTTGGCAGTTTTCTTCGGGCTGGCACCCAATGATTCTCCACTTCGATGTCGCAAAGCTCCAGGTCGAGTACGAGGCGGTTCTGGGGAGCTTAACTTTTCCAAAGCCAGCTGAATGGAAGCCAAAGTACTTTCCATCCTGTCCACACGCGACTCCAGAGGCACCTCTTCTTGCTGAGTTCCTCCAAGGCCTTCCTCCGCAGACAGGAAAGTGAAATGCTCTGCGGCCACAGCAATCAGACTTTCTCCGTAAGGCAGCAACTCCATGTCCCCGTCTCCAGCAAAACTCTTGTCGACCAGCCCGTCTCCCGAAAAATCCAAAAACCTCTCTGCCTCTGTAGACAGCAACCCGATCCATACCTTCAAGGTAGGTTCAACGACAACCTCTCGAAAATCAGGTGCCACTGCAGCGACGGAAACGGCAATGCCCTTTTTGAAAGAACTCCCAGGCAGGTGCCGATGATCCTTCTTCCGATCCCAAACTGAATTCGGCAAGCACACCAAAAGTTGATCACCAACTTCTGCAATGCAAACCACTGATGCAAAAGTGTTCAAGCCCAACAGCTGTATCCTGCCAGGCAAGTAGCTCAAATTCACTATCCCACCAGAGGTCACAAGATGATCCCTGGGGCTGGCTTCGAAGGAAGCCATCTCAACTGATAGAAGGAGAGCCGAAACGTCCAGCTCTCAATGCAATCTCCACCTCGTGGGCCGTAGGCAACCCTACGAACACCGACTGCCCCCAATCTGAACGGCGACAGCACAGTCGCTTCACCTCTGTGAAGTTCTTGAGGACTTTGGCGGGCTCCTCAAAAACACGACCTTCAAAGTCGCGACACACAATGTAGAACTTTGAGGCCTCCTCGATGCGGGAACGTCCCGAGGAACCTCTGTGACCTCCTTCAAGAGATCTCCTCAACCACAGCCCAACACCGTGAGCGACTTCCTCACGTTCAGACCAACCAAGGCAAGATCGCCCTCACCAAGAATCACAGATCCACCAACACTCTCAGGAAATTGCGCAATGGGTGCAATGGATGAAGCAGGTGAAGAAACAAAAGAAGCACTCCCAATACCAGAAGTGCCAGCACTAGCAGTGCGATTTTCCACCAGCCCTGAGAGCCTGTCGACGCGTCTGGTCAACAAGCTGAGACTGTCACGCAAATCTTGTAGCTCTGCAAAAACTCTGTCCTGAAATTCTGCAGCTGCTCGGTCACTCATCAAATGACCTTATAGAGGGCCTGGCTTGAAGAAAGACCACCACCAAGAACCCTAGCAGCCACAAAACGCCGCCACCTCTCTCACAATCCAGATGATATCCACGATAGGACCCAGCAAAATTCCACACAGGAGACCAAGCAGGAAAACCTTAACAGTTTGGCCTTCCAAATCCCAGTCAATCCCACACAAGCACTCTTGTAATGCAGGTTGGACCACTGCTCCAAGTGGTTCCTCCAGAAATTGCCTGGCCAGGCTGAACAGCAAAGATCCAATCGAGCCACCAGCTGCGCCAACAACAAGAGGGTGATCGGGCATACGAAGCTAGAGCCGAGATTTGCTCCAGCCGTTTCACTAGTGAGTCATCCAAACATACATATATCCGGTCAACTATGTAGTTGGGAAAATGACTTTGGTGGGACATGTTAGATCCCTGGAATGTAGGGGTTCATGAGCATTCCATGACGGATGGTGCTAGGTTATATTGAACCTCTATGTCATTTTGCGTGGAGCGCTTGCAAGAATAACCTTAGGTGTTTCTCATGGGTGCATCTAGGACTGAAACTGTGATCAAAATCATCCAAGCATTTCTGGATCACTACAAATCCACCTCACCCACTTCTGGCCCAAGGAACCGGGTCCTCCAAACCACCCAGAACGGCTGGAGCCCACCACCGTGCCACGCAACCAGGCCCCTAAAGGACTCACCTCGGCCACGCGCACGCGATCGTTCTGCCGCAAGGTCAGGAACTCGTCGCTGTTGTACGTGGAAGGACCGTCCCAATCCTGGAACCACCGGAAGTGGAGAAGTGGATCTTGATCCCCGCGGCAAAGGGGCAAAAAACAAAAAACAAAAACCCTTGTGATTCGTCAGGATAGAAAAATCGGAAATGTCTCACTTCCTGTTTAAAACTTACCTGTTATTATGAGATAAACGGGGCACGAGTTGATGAAGTTTCCCCAAATGGATTGACTTTAGAGTTTGGGGGGATGGAGAAATGGATGAAAATTTCGATGGATGGGCCGAGAAAGTTCAGGTGCAAGAGAAAGAAAGAAAGCAAAAATGGACAAAAAGTCTCAAAGTGTAAAGCTATACATCAGGTACATGATTTTGTCAGGTGCAGAGTAGTATGAGTACGCATATGTATACATGTATTCCACATAGTCAGAGGCAGGAAGAGAGAAAGAAAGAAAATAGATGTATTCTACCTGAGTACGTTTCACGCAATAAGACTTTTTCGTAGAAAAAAACAGCAAGATTGGGGCAAGTGTCCATCGAAGTTACATGAACTTTTCAAAAATGTCTAGCATCTAACAAAAAGAAGGTGATGTCTACAGTGGAATTTAGGATGTCCCTCATCCCTTTCAACCTGGCAGTTTGGTATCACATTCCACGGTCTCCAAGCGTCGTGTGCAATGCTTACCACTGTCCCCACGGTCGGCCAAGGCCGCTTGGAGATCTCTCTTGCCAGCATGCCGCGAAGCTCATCTTCGCTGTAGACTTCCATGCTACCAAAGCGTGCCATCGGCTTCAACGGCCCCCAAAATCGGCTTCGGGGCCTTGTTAGGATGTGACGTTTGAATATATATCCATTGTATTTCCTTCTTTTGTATGTAAAACTATTCCTTTTTCTTAGGTGCTCGCAAAATTGACCGCGATGATTCACTGTTGAAAGCTGAAAAATGGAGGCCTCAATCATCTCAAATAGCCATCTTCACACTCTCTCACTGGGCCTTTTCTGGGTTTCTTTCAAGAAATCTTTGTTGAGTACGTGACAGAAGAAATGCACCTGCAGAAAAAAAAGCTTCCGGGAGGCAAGCATCAACAAAGGTATCATCACTCACTGCCCAACACCTCTCTGTTTCGAATCGATTCACAGGATGCTTTCAGCACGTTTGATGAGCATTCATGATGCGAAGACTTTAGGTGAACCCAGTTCAAGCAGTTCAAACACACAACGTTTCAAACGCAACATGTTCCTATCCTTGGTATCATATCCTTATTGGTATCATATCCTCACCTGATCAAACCATCATGGAACAACAAAAAAAAATGAAACCCATCGATGGATGAAATCCTGATGCATTCTATCAGAATCTCCACTACCAGTAGAGAGGCTCCAGAATCAACCAAACATTATACCATATTCTCGCCCCGGATCCAGTTATTATTTGTGGAACCAAAAAACCCCGAAATAAGAAATAAGAAACTCTTACTTCCCCTACAAGTAGGGTTATAACACCATTTTTACAACTGGATCCGGGGAAATCCCAAGCAGCCCACCCAGTCGTCCAGCGCGCCTGCACCATCTGATGCTGCACCAAGAAACGAATGGATTCACGTAGCCCCGAACTGCCAGAGATCGGTCTCCATTTTAGTGGAAAATGTTCGTTGCCTGTTTGGTTTTGATCTTTTTTTCTTGTATCAAAGTTGAAGCAAAGCAAAGAATCAGGAAAAAGAATTACAGTATATATATATATATACATACCAAGTATTTTACTGGAACTTAGTTACTAAGGAGTTCCAAGCACTTTGACATCCTACAAGTTGGATTTCCCAAGAAAAGGATCCGTGGATCCATCGGCTGACCTTCGAACAGTATGCTGTCATGGGATCACCCAAGTTCTTGAAAAATGATTGTTTGATATACACCCCGTAAAACTTACATGTCCCCTAACAAGGGACTGTAGGGAATACATCTTCCAACCATTGAGTTTCAGGGGACATGTTAGTTTTCAGGGAAGTAATTCTGTTTTTGCAGACCCCAAAAAAAGGAAAAGGATAATCATACGGGTGAATCGTAGAAAAAAAAAGCGGAGGTGTTTCCTAGTAAAATGACCCATGTCCATAGAGGCTCCCAATTTTTGTACCTTCACCTGGCACTCTCAATGGTTACCTTCCAAAGTCCTCCATTATGTTACCGGGGGACATGGCAATCATTCAATCCAACTCTGTCCTGTTTCAAAACGAAACAAAGTCATTCCGAATCTGTGGGGGGGTAACACTGGTAAACATGAAAAAATCATCTAGTTGATGCTTTCCCTTTTGAAAAATGTGAGCGTCAAAATGGGTTCCATCTCCCCCAAAGTTCGGGGTGAAAATCACAAAAAAGATTTGAGTTGCCACCACCCAGTGTCATGTTTCATACAACCAACGTTTTCTCATCACACTTCTCCCAAACCGAGGCCTGATGAGGTTGGAGGTATAGGACAACCAAATCTTGGTTCGCACCTTGCGACGAGCCTGGGGCAGAATGAGCTGTTGAGATGGTTGGTGGTTTCAAGCCACTTGAAAAAATGGGTGTATCTCCAATAGTAGCCACCTGTCAAATACCATTTTCCACTTCCAGGATTGTTTAGGTGGTTGTTTCAACCCACTTGAAAAATATTATCTAGTCAAATTGGATCATCTCCCCAGGGTTTGGGGGTGAAAAAAAAATAATTCAAACCACCACCTAAGGTTAACATGGGACCTAAATATGATGGTGTCCAACAGGAATCTCCTATTCGAAGGAGCCATTTTTCAGATCCCATGTGAAACTTTGGGAGGGTATCTCTGATGAATGGAGTAACTTTTCAACCATCCCCATTTGGTGCAGGATGTCGTCCATCAACTGATCTGGATCAGAAACATCCTGTTTCTTTGATCGATTTTCATTTTTCAACCACGTGACATCCATGAAAAAAGCAAAAGGCGTTGTACCACCGAAAATGTGAATCGTGGCGAGAAATCACAATAACAATAGACCCCTGAAACGGCGTACTTCTATGCATTCCTCAGGAGCGTCAAGGTAAATCTCTGATCCAACATGTAACGGAAAATGATTCATGTCTTTTTACAGATGTGACCCTTCTTATTGAAAATGCGTTGCCAGCCGTGTTTACTTTTACCAAGTTGCTGCAGGAATATACGAACAAGTTCTGAGTGTGTCTCAAAATGCGGAAAAAAAACTCAAATTTTGATGGAAGGTGCATAGAAACTCGAGTAGGAAACTGTAATCATTTACATAGATCTATGATCAGATCAGACTCCCTAAAATTGAAGCTATAACTTCCCCATTGTGTCATACGTTTGTGTTAGCTTCGTGAATGTCGATTTCCACCGATTTCGTGGCCACCTCAATGTCTTTGTACTCATCGACCTTGGCGTAGGAAATTTATATGGGTCATATTCCACATTGAAGTTGGAAGGGGGTTTCTTGCATCCAAAATACGAATCGGTTTTACTACTGTTGATGGTTCAGAAATCCGGCTAACCAGTTGATATGGTAAATATCCCATCATTTACAGGGTTATATACATCCAACGTGGTGCAGGAGTTCTTCCATCAACAGTAGGAGTCCCAAACATCACCTTCAGTAAAAAGCTCAACATGTTATCTTTACATTTGAAAAAGGAAAATGTCTGTTTGCATCCAACGTTTTGTCTCCTTTTAATGTGGCAAATCATTCCTCTTTCAAAACCCTCCAAAAAAAAAACAAGGAAAAAAAAACGAAAAAAAAATACATACCAAAGCACCTCATCATCTGGCACTGGTTCATCTTCCAGAGACCAGTCGAGCATACGCTCGATTTCTTGCATCGCCTGACAGCTTGGAGACAAGATTCGCTGATGGAAACGATTTCCACAAGTGATTGAAATGTCCCTTTCCCGCTCTCCACGGGAAAACGTCTCACTTCAAAGTTTGCTAGTGAAGAACAAGGGCGGTAAATACCATATGATAAAAACTTGTTTAAAAAACAAAACGGATCTTTTCCACACATTGGGCCTCCCCTTGCCACGTATTACCTGAGATATACTCCCAAAAATACCATAAAATTCATCACCCCAGGTTTGTTCGGGTCGAAATACCCCAATCTAAATTTGAATCATTGCATAGCCACCAACCCTCCCAACTTCCCACGCCTTACCCAAATTGGTGGCTTGAAAGCCTGGGCAGTTGACAGACATACGTTCCTAGAAACAAAAATAAAAAAATACTTTTACCCCAAGCTCAAGCCGCGAAGGTGGCAATTGATTTCATGGAAACAATTTCCTAACTCCAAATCATATCTTCACATCCAAACACCGGATCTTCTCCATGGTTGCAAATATTGTTACAGAAAAGACATGAACCATTTTTAATGGATCTATCAATCCATGCTGGAAACAATCCAAAAAACAATTCTCTCGGCCTGTGGTGACGAAGGACTGAAGCAACGCTTCGTAGTCGAGTCCTGCGGCAACGCGAAACTTCGATATGAACGCTGTCCGACCGGTATGAGTCAGGCGATAAAAGAAGCAACCCCTGGATGAAAAAAGAACCAAACGAAATACGCACCTTGAGTGGCACCGAGCAACATGACCATCAAATAACTCAAGTGCAAAGCGGCGCTTTTTCCTCACAATGGAAGCTTGGAACCTCAATGGGTTTGCGGTCATACATGAATGGTCTACTGATGATTCAGGTGACCGTTCAACTCACCCCATTTTAGGGTAACGCAAGATTTGTTTGTAACTGCGCTGGTTAACGCGCTGTTGAGCACATGGCCCTTGAAATTCAGGGTCTTCGACCAGAGACCAAGGAGACCTTGTGAACATTTTTTCCAAAACACCATGTCCCTTTTTCTTTGGTCAAACCATCAGCTACATGTTGCGTACCCGGCAATCAACGACACAAGGCGTTTGATGACTCTTCACGCAGCGTCTCTTTCAAGGAAAGAAGGTCAAGTTCGGTCGTACGGTCCTGCGGTCATGGCTGTTTCGCTGAACATGGATGGGCTGCCTTAGCCCCGAACACCGAAATCACGCAACACTTGGCAACATACTTTCTCGAGCTACGACTTGAAAAACTCGGGTCGCGTATCTCACACACAATGGCTCTGGCAAATTCTCCGTGCCCGAATCCACTCGCAGCTGAGGCTGCCTGTGCTGCGGCCGACCTCCTACCAATGCGTTTACATGAACAGCTGGACCCCTCAAAAGGTGACAAAATGGATTCTTGATGTAAGATCTTCGGATTAGCCAAGAAAACAACTAAACCTAGTAAAGGCTAAGCTCTTTGGCATGACAGCATGGGCACCATCAGTGGATACTAACAAAATGATCTCATCTAAGGCACGACCTAAACTACCAACAACTTGTTGAAGCACTGGTTCGTGCGCTGTCATGATGGTGCGATGTATCTCTTGCAGCGTTACACGTGATGCAATGGTCAAACTCTGCTGCAGGAAATGCAAGATCGGGTCTTCCTTGTTTGACCAACCATCCAAGCTGACCAACTACTTCTCGAAACACACCATCCCCCGTCACGAGCACTTCGCGCATTCAGTCATGTCACATCTATTGAAACTGTGTGTCCATAAGACGGCTTCTTTGGGATGACAACCTAAGAATTTTGCTCCCTGCTCGATGGTTTCCCAGTTACCAAACTTCAATTCTGATCTCAAGCCTTCCCAAATGAATTGGGCTTCTGGCGCGCCCGTCATGAGGGCGTCATCGACATTACAATGATCAGCGCGATCAATTTCTCTACGCCGTCACCCCATCATCAGATCCGATGTGGTGGTAGTGCCAATGGCCGGATGGCCAGCCGTCAGCGGTACCTCCATTGGCATCTTCTCGATCGTTAAGCGTAATGACCTGTCGTTGAAAGCCCAAAAATTTAGAAGTAAGTCATGAACGTCCATGTCCATGAGCTTATACACTTCTAGAAAATCACAGGAGGCAGTTCTCGCCATGTGAATTTCACCTTTGTCCCTGTCCGGAGTGAAAAAATCCCTCGAAGAAATTGCGCTCCTCTGGAATCAAGCTTACGTAGCGTACGCCATCAATGAGACCCTTGTTTTCCAACAGCAGCACCGAAGTGCATCTTAACCATCCAAGAAGGCGGTTCCAATGCATCAGGCACCCGGGGTTCAAACCTCGATTGGCCGCAGCATGATGATTGCCATGGATTCCATTCATACGAGGATCCTGCTCTTAATGGCGCCTAGAAGGTTTCTCAGGTTCATTCTTCCCAGAAGCCGAAACATGATCATCTACTGGATTCCCTTCTCATCGATGACAGTCGGTCGGCGGCGTTTTGTGGGGGGCAGTGGACTTGTCACCACCATCGATGTTCTGCCGCTCAAGGCCCCGGATATAAACTAGGCACAACACGGTAGCCTGCAACCAGGGGCAGGGAGCAGCGTGACCATCAAACAACTCAAGTGCAAAGCGGCGCTTTTCCTCACAATGGGGGATTTAGAACCTCAATGGGCTTGCGGTCATAAATGAATGGACTACTGATGATTCAGGTGACCGTTCAACTAAAATCAACACCCTGGCTGATTTTTCCTCATGATTTGCAAGTTGGAGAGTTTTGAATTAAATATTGAAGCTTGAAATTTTGCTGCTCAAAAACATGGCTGTCGGAAAGTGAAAGATCCCAAAGAGGTTGAAGATTTTTGCTCAAGGACGCGAGGAGATGACAAGGTCCCAGTGGAGGCGGTTGACATCAATGTTTCTTCCCAAGGTTCTTTCAATCACTTTGTCAATCCCATGATTTTGGTTGAAAATCGAAAAAGATCACCAAAATGTTGACTCTGAAATCGGTCCGCGACAATCAATGCTTAAAGTTTATGTTTCAAAAATGACCCAAGACCCCAAACACCTATCCCAATCCTTGGTTGAAATCGTACCCCTGCACTTGAGGAGACGTCAGCTTTTCACTGCTTGCCAGCACATACTCCTCCAGGCTTTTTACATGGGATACATTGAATCAAGTCACCGAAGATGGGGGCGGAAATTCGGTTGGCAAATCTCACTGTAGTCCAATCCTAAAGTACGAAAAATCCTCGCCCAAAGGCCCAAACTCTCACGAGTAAAGAAGATAGGTTTGGGTTGAAAAACATGGATACGTTTTTCCTCCACTAACAAAAAATGGCGATATGTCATCCTGTGTGGTCTTCTTCAGATATTCTGCATCTGTATCCTCGCCAGAAACGGTGAGGAACGAGGGTCAAAAGGAAGGTGAACGACTTTGGCAGTTGATTGTTGAGGTAAAATGTGGTGTGAACTCAAATGACATCTGCTGCTCCTCATAACAACTCCATTCGTTGCTTTTGAGACTGGGATTTGGTATGATTTGTTGCAAGATGTCGCTCCATTGACATGCCTTTTTCCCACCAAACCAGCCCCACCAGCAACAAGAATAAGGAGAAAAAAAACACTTGCAGTTTCACACCATCAATGCATCTAAGATAAGAAAAACATTAAGAAAACCCCCTAAGTATGGGAAATTTTAGTTGGATTCAATTCATTCAGAAAAAAACAACCAATTTTTTTCCGTATTTTCACTTCTCCAAATTGGGGCAGGATTTCCTTTCGCCCCAAAAGAAATCATCCAAGATCCAAAATTCAAAACTCGCCTCCGTCGCTGGTGCGGCGGAAGATCCATGTGGATGAGAAGCCTCTGAAGATCTTCCAGGCTCTTCCTGGTGAAACAACACGTGAGTTGTCATGTCCCTCAAGCCCATTGCAAGGCCTCTTCCAATATCCTCACAAAGACATCTTCACAAAACGATTTGAAGCTTCCACCTCCACCACCTCGCCGCTCCCTTGGTTGCCCATCTGCGGGCGGAACGACACGCGGAATCCACGCGGGCCCCCCTTGAAGCCGTTGTGAAGGGTCCTAAATTTTAAGGCCAACTTCACAGCTGTCTTCGGTTTGTTGGGGACACCCATCAAATTACCTGGCAACATGTCTTGCGACCATTCCAATTTCTCAAGTATCACAAGACTTGCGGCCTTGAAAAAAAGAGAGCAGTTTCAAGGGTTCCACGATCATCTTCTGCCATGTGCTCTTTCCATGTTTTCAGCTTCAGCGCAAGTTTTGAGGCTCAAACAGCTCAAAAATTCATAGATCAATGACTTGGACAAAAAAACAAGATCAAAAATATTACGCTTGTGTCGATTGCAATATATCTCAGGACTCACATTGCTTGAGCGGAAATGTTGAATGAAAATGAAGAGAAATCTTTCTTGATCTTGCCAACAAAATGAGTAGTCTTCAAAACTGCACGGAGGAACAACCAGTTAATCTAACCTTGACATCATGCATATCTCACCAAGTGGTCCCCACTTCTCTCACGTTTAAACAAACATCAACTGTCCAAACTTGCACCAAATTATCCAACGAATTACCTGGGCGAATTGGCCCGAAGCTATGGAGCTATTGGCCCGAGTTGATCTGTACACAGCATGCTGGGATCAGGTCTTCCCTTAGAACAGGTGCCTTCCACATTTTCATGTCACATGTTTTTCATCTCAAGAAATGTACCCGGACTTGTTGTTTTTTTCAAGAAATTGGCACACCCTCCTTTTTCTAGGGAGTTGGACCAAAAATCACATGTCCAAAATAAACACAAAGGCTTCAACAAGTTGCAGCCGAATCCCGGAAGTTTCACCGGGTCGCCGTGGGAGATTTCTGCTACTTCTCCCTGGCTGGTCGTTTCAGAGATTGCCAAGCTCTCCAAGCATAAGCTTGTCGTAGCAAACCTTCCAAACGCCGTTGAGCTTCCTAGGCACGAGGAGCTTCGTGATTTCCGAATGGCGTTCAGAAAAAGTGTTTCAAAAGAAAAATTCGACCCCCGAAGTTTAACAGCTCGCCCCTGAAAAATGGTGGAAGAGACGATCCTTTCCTTTTGCGGCCTGTTAAATTTTTCAGGGACGAACTGTTAAACTTCCAGGAAATACAACCCCAACAAAAAAACAACAAAAAGAACTTCGAAAAATCATGCTTGGAAGTTGGAAGTGCTGCTACTTCTGTTTTGGAACCTGGCAACATTTCGGTTTTTCCCTCGCTGTTGAAAGTAATCTGAAGTCCAAGAAATCCACATCCTGGAGAGAATATGGTGCTGCTGACTGAAAACATGTTTTTGGAAAAAAAGAAGCTGGAATCCAAACTTCAAATGTCCTTTATTCATTCCCTTACTATAATCTCCATGGAGATTCTATGGGTAGTGTAGTCCCATGAAACTAACATAGCCTCTGAAAATAGGCCATCCCAAAAGGAAATACATCTTCCAACTTCCAACCATGGATTGCTAGGGGCAAACCGTTAGTTTCCGGGAGGGTAAATACAATCATTTCTCACCAAGATTCCACTGTTCACCCAGTTTTTATCATTGATATGACCATCAAGACATGATTTTGCTAGCAAACCATAGGAGATCGGTCAATTTGTTACATGATTACTTTCAATATAGGTATGCATGTATAAAGTATAAAGTGTAAGTGTGCTTACAAAAATAAAACAATATACATTCGTATGTACATACAGACCTACCACTTTTAGGGAAGCTTTTTGAATCCAAGGGACACGGTCCAGTTGGAAGGTCTTGGCAAAGTTCCTGGTCCAACTTTGTAAAAAGCAACCGTGAAAAACCAACCGAGGGCCTTGGGGATTTGTGTGAAAAATTGCTCATCCTTAGGATGGTTGAAAAAGTGATTTTTGGAAATCCTTTTCATGAAAAGGATGAGAGAAAGCAATCTTTTGATGATGGCACACGGAAGTACAAAACCCGCCAGGAAAAAACACCGTACTTGTCACTTTTTTGAGTACCCTCTGCATTCGGACCGCCGGAAGTTTATTCATCCCAGGGTCGGCAAGCTTTTTTAATGGATGGAACAAGGCTGTGTTCCATTGAGGTATACGACATGGCGAATCGCATCTTTGGTTTCAGCAACTGCAGCAAGAGATTTGATTCAAGCCTCCAAATACAGTATGATTTAGAACAGAGCAATTTCTGGAACTTCTATTTATACCAACTTCTACTATTCCAAAAGATATCACCCCCGCAACCCAAAAACAAATGGTTGGACAATGATGTCCCCTTTCGGTTCTCTCATTTTGGAGCAATTTTCAGGTTTCTGCCATTAGTTTGAGGGGAGTAGGTTATGTTGCTGTGACTCAAAATGATTAGAACCCACAAAAAGTACCAGTACTAAATATGGTCCACCTCATGTTGCAGTTTTTTGTTCAGTATATACTAAGTATACCCCATTTTGAGGCCAGACCATGTCCGACCACCCCCCTCATTTTCAGCCTCGATAGCACGCGAAAATCATCGCCATGATGCACTCCTACACGACCCGTGCGGCCATGACCCACCTGGCGGGGTGATGCAACTCACATAGGTTGGGATGATCATTACCTTACAGCTAGTGGGCACCAAAATAGTCTACCAACAAGGCGTTGGATTGGCAAAGGCTGGATCCCAAAAACCAACAATTTGGGGATGGGAAGCCACCCTGAATCCTATCCCATGCTCTCCCCAAATCATCCTTCCCCTAAGGCTAGTGTAATCTTCCACATAAATCAACCCAAGTTTTTCTAAATTCTGTCGCTCAAAAATGGAACAAAAAAAACGCCAACTAAAAAGCATTTTTGTCACATCCTGAACTTCCAGGACCTTCACGTCCACATAGACCAAGGGTTTGGGTTTACTTCGATGCTGTCGGAATGCACAGGAAAACGGCTGGGGACCAAGACGTCTCAGCTTCTCATACTTCTCACCTTGGCGCGGTAACCAAGGTGTTTCTGTGAGACCCCCTCCCCTTTGGCCCACCATGCAGGAGAATGGCTTGGAGATGGAGGAGAAGTGTGGAAAACAAGCAAGCCGTCCTTAGACACTTTGAAGGCTGCTTTCATATCTTCTACTTGAATGTGGATGTGAGTCAAAACGGCTCACTGAGAACTGCTTGGCCTTTTCTTATTCAATTACAGTAAGCCAGCAGCAACCCCCAACCAACCAACCAACCCCGCCGTGACCGGTCCCCCTCGCCAACCCCCCCAAGACCTGCAGGGATGCGATTTTGCTCCTTCAGTTTTCGTTGATGTTGCTTATGTGCCAGCTTCATCCTTGAAACCACCTCTTCAAAGTTCCGCACGTGAGGACGGTGATGCCCCGGGGAGGAGCTCCGCGCACGGGAAGTCTTGGAAGCAATGAGTTGAGGATAGAAAGTGCATTCTTGCCTCGGTTTTTGCTGTGAAAAACTCAAAAATTACATGGAAACAAGGTGACACACGGAGACCTTTTTGAGGTTTTGTTCAGCATTGAAACAATGTTCTATCCATGTCAGGTTGTTTCAAGTTTGTTGCGTCGTGTGGTTGAATGAAAATAAAGAAAAGAATCGCCAGTGTCGGCCTCGGCAGCGACTTTTTTGGTATCTAGTTCAAGTAAATGAATACTACTGTTGATGGAAGAAATCCTGCACCACCTAACATGTATGAAACCCTGTAAATAATGAGACATTTACCATATCAACTGGTGCAGGATTTTCCCATTAACAGTATGATTATGATATTCTTTCAAGATCTTTGACACTTCATTGCAAACGAAGTGGCATCTCTTGCTGCAGATTCAGCTCTTTGATCTCTTTCTCGATTTGAGCTCCTTTCCTCAGGGTCCGCAGCACGAGAAATGGCAGTGAGATTCATGGCCCTTTTTCGGAGTGTGGATTGTTTCATCCAAAGCCATTACAAACAAATTCATGGATTTTTACCATCAGGAAATGATGTGTACCTGGGTACCTTATCCATCTCCAATCCATCAAAAAATGGAAGACTATACCAAACCACAAGTCTCTGGGAGTCGGTTTTTGCCAACAAAAACCAAGCATCCTGGCAGCTAACACTGCTTGATGATACAGCAAATGACATCTGGACAATCTTGGTGTACCTTGCTCCGGACTCCGCTCTCTCTCCGACCTGGCGGACCCGGGCCGTGTGCGGGGACCCGGGGTCCCCGCACCCCGCGGGGTGCTGGGCCGGGGCACCACTGGCTCTTCCGCGACTTCGCGTTCGAAGCGGCGGGCAAAGGATTCAGTTGTGGCCTTGTTGTGCTTGTTGTAGAGCATGCGGCTGAAATCTTTGCTCAGCTGCCATTCCAATTGATTGAAGCACTCTTCCTCCAAACTACAGGCCAGGAATCGTGGGGGCGTCCGTTCTGTATCCAGTGCGTTGGAGATAAAGTGAAGAAGGCGATCAAAACAGATCCAGCCAGACTCTTCACGGTCCAAGAGAACGCCCAGACGACTGCAGAAGTGCGGATCCTTCAAAAGACATCTGGATTTTGTGTCGACCAGTTCTTCATCTGAAGAATATAAGACTGAGACTAGCAAACTTGTAGACAAAATGTGAATCAAAGTAAGTTGTCTCTGGGGGTCGCCAAATCTAAGAGTAGCCTTTTGTGCAGATGATAGTTTCAAAATCCTCTGAGACTACAAAATTAACATTTCTTATCTTGGATTGTTTCAGCATCACTCCACGTCTTTTTCATGAAAGCTGGGGCGAATCACTATGCCACGCACTGCCCTCCCCAGGGGCGAATCACTATGCCACGCACTGCCCTCGGCTTAGGGGGTGGCTTGAAGTTTAAGAGGTGGGTGGGTGGGCTTAAAATTCAAGAGCACAACAAAATGGGGCCCACCCACCCACCACTTTGAGCAATGAAATGCAGTGATGACTTCTTTGTTAGATTTCACCATGCTCAATCACACGAATCAGAAACACAAAGATAAGGTATTATCTACAAGTAGAGAAGAACTTATCTTGGATTGTTTCAGCATCACTCCACGTCTTTTTCATGAAAGCTGGGGCGAATCACTATGCCACGCACTGCCCTCCCCACTACAATTTTTAAGCGTGGTTTAGGCCAGCACACATCAACAGCATAGATTCATCTACGCGCATTCGCCTCGCACCCAACTTCTCACAAATTGTAAAAGACCCTCGAGACGGTTCGTCTGCAAGGTTAGAGTGAGTCGGTACACGACAGAAGTATGGAGTGACATTCAACTCCGCTTCTCGTGATGCACCTTCATATATCATACGTCTGGCATGTAACAAGTCTGCAGACCCATTGATCCAAGATGATTTGGCAGCTTCGTTGTCAATGTATATGAAGCAGTTGGAACCTGCAATCTTGTCGCTCCAGAGGTGCAGCGCTATCACATAGGGCAATAACTCAGCTTCAAATATCAACTGATCTTTGCCGGCTCGTTGCCATGCCTTGGTCACTGATGGAGGGAGGATCTCACCAAATGATCCCAACCCCACACCGTGGTCATCAAACAATACACCACCCACTGAAGTGCCGCACCATTCAACACCAGGTTGTGCCTCCGTGCAAGCACCGTCCAAGAAAATGTGGAAAGTGGCCTTCTGAGATACCGATATCAGACGAGGTCTCGCCAGCAGGACTCTATCACGAAGCCACTCCACATGAAATCGCAGCTCGTCTCCAAGCGGTGAAGCTGTTCTGTTTGTCAAAGCCGGGCCTCCTAGTGCAGTCAGAGATAGTTTTGCCATTCTCCCATAGACCTGAGATTCAGCAAAAAGAAGACGCGACCTCATGCTCATAGAATCTTGTGGTGTCAGCTTGTCAGCCTCCAAGATGGAGGTCAACCTGGACCCCAGCTCCTCCTTGCGAGCGGCAGTGTTGCCAATGGAGAATGAACCGTCTGCAAAATTGCGCAGATCGAACTCCACTCCCAAAGCTGAGAAAACGGGGTCGAAAGGTTTGTCCTTCTCCTCATCCGCTGCTAGCTCCCAGCCCAGCGCACCGAACAGATGTCTAATCGTGGCATCCGTGGACTTGGCGTCTTGCGGCCTGCACACACAGATAAAATCGTCGAAGAAACTTGTCCAAACCAGATCTGCTGCCACAGTGCCCAGCGTCTTAATAGAGTGTGCTACTCTAAGAAATGCTGCTACTGAAGCAGTCGCTCCGAAGGGCAACGATTCCATGCGGAAGAAGCGAGGTGCATGGTCGATTGGTGACCATACACCAATCCATGCATAGCCCAACTCGTCAGCCTTGATGCCCAGTTGGCGATATGCCCTGCGTAGATCGTAGGTTTTGCCAACAAGCCCATCCTTGGATTTGCCCACCTGCATCCATCGTTTGATAGCAGCAGCACATTCTTCAATGGTATCAACCCGCAACTTCTCAGGTAGACCCACTGTGTTGTTGATGCCGCTGAACGTCAGGTTGTCTATTGGACGCAGCTTACTCTTCTGTCGCAATCCAAAGCGGGGTGACACCACCACCCCTCGAGGAAGTTCTTCTCTGGAAAAAGGCCCCGAGATGAACCCTTCACCGACTTCGTTCATGGTTGCTCGCCAAAGCTCGCTATCTTGCTCACTGTCACCTGACGATTCGATGGATGCAATCGTTTTCTCTGAGTAACTGTCAGCCATGGCGCTCAACATGTCCCTGTGAATCACGGGAGGCCTCACCTTGGCGGGGAAAACTCCGGATGGTTGCACCCATCCAACCAGTTGAAAGCCAGCAATCATCTCGGCCGCAATCTTCTGGTCTTGGTACTTCACGTCATGCAGCAGCTGTTTGAACAACAACAATCGTTTCTTCTTTAGGATCCTCTTCAGGTGACTCGGAAGTTCACCATGGAGCTTCGCCTCGTCTTCTGACTGTTGACCACAAAGCTCGTTGATCCTTTTTGCAAATGAAATCCTTTTTGACCTCATTTCAAGGCCATCACCCTTAGCTTGTTGCATGATGGCATTGACAATCTCGGCACCTTGCAACACGTCTGCATTAGCTGGATGTTGTAGCTTCACAGCTTCCTGCAGGTACCGAATAGGGTCCCGTGGAACACCCACTATTGCCAAGGTATCATCTGTGGCTTCGTCATCATTCACCCCTTGTACAGTTTCAACACGAAGCAAACGAGCACCTGGTGGAAATGAAGCAGATGTCAATCTGGAACCCGCGGTCACATTTGCTAGCTCGGGGTGCTTTTGAATTGAGATTGGGGACGCTTCCAACAAATCTGTCATCACAGGAGGCAGCTTGCGTCCTCTGGGTTGTTGTCCTAAAGCAGCTTTGTTGAAGGCCGGCGAGAGGTCAAGGTCAGTGTTGTTGATTTCTGACATTGTCTGTGGAGGAAAAACAACCCCTGCATCCAAAGCAAACTGTTTTATGCAAGCAGCCCACGCATCTGCCAAAGGTTTGTTGTAAGCACACTCGAGTGCTGTTGCAAAGGAATCTCCAATGATCCCCCAATCGTCATGTTTGTGGGATTTGTCACAAGTCTTTGCAAGCTGGCGCAAGTGTGCCACATTTGTCCAAAGAGCAGTATGTTTGAGCCGCGTTGCGCCAAACATGCACGTGTCAAAAACCAGTCCAAAGAATCTTGTACTCAGTCTGACGCTCAGCCTTTGCATGGGATCGGTGACCCACATCAGGCTGCTGCTGGGATTTTCTATGGACCATGCGATGCCTTTGGAGTCTAACCACTGAACTGCTTCTGCCACAAAGCTGTAAAGGTTGTTGGCCAGCTCCACACGCTGTTGGTTTATTGGACTCAAGTTGTCCAATCCCATTGGTTGCGTTAAACTACGCAAAGGCGGCGGCCCATGAGCAGCTGCACTCATACGAATGTTCCTAGCGGCACTTGCGGTTCCGCAGGGAGGTGCAAAATGCACGTACAAAACTTTGTTGTTTTGGACTAAGTCCCAAAACAGTCTTCTTTCAATTTTCGAATTCAAGTCAATCTGCAACACTGGAACGTTCTTGAAGGGCTTGTGGTCGATGGAAAAAACTTGAAAAGACTGACTTCTCAAGGACTGCGACAGTCTGGCTCGACCACAGAAAACTTCGATGCAAACTAGCTCAGCTGCCTTAACTCCATGTGTGAAGGGCAGCTGTTCTGGCTCGCTCCGTCAGTTGCGATTGCATGCAGTTAGGCTGTGGGATCCATGGCACTTGATGCATTGGTGAACACCACGTTGGCATTTTGTCATACCCTTGTCTGTTGTAGTGTCCAGAGTGCATCCATGTGCCAAGTTGTAGTTGTAACAAATCCTCTGTTTGGACTTGTTGACCCCACTGTAGCCTTTTAGCGTCTCAGGCAGCTTTGTCCGCTTGGTGTCCTTCTTGACCTTCTTCTCCTTTTTCTCCTTCTTGCGAGGCTGAGAACCTGAAGAGGAGCGGGCTCTCTTGTTGCTTTTGCCAGATGGTAGTGGTAAAAGATGAAAAAGGATGGGAGCTGACATGTAGTGCTCCTCTGCCGCTTCATCCAAAGGCAACTTGCCGTCTGCCCTCACTCTCAGCTCAGATCTACAAGTCTCTGAGCAGCGAACCCACAGCTCTTGATCAGCACGGAGAATTGATTGAATGTCCGGACCTCTAAAACCGACTGGCTGCTGTCGGGTCAGGTGACCCAAAAACTCACGCATGATCTTGTCGTGCACGTTGAAGCTCATTAACCCAGCTTGGTCCATAGCTAGGCCTCTCCGGATCATAGCATTGTGAACCCTAAGCTCTGTGCTGAGGTTGGTCTCACCAGTCAGAGTCTTAGGTTTGATCTGCAGCTGTTGGTTCTCCATGACCACGATCTGCTTGTCAACCTTGGCTTGTGCCAACTCCTGTTCTCGACTGATGCACTTGCTAAGAGGCAGGATTTTCAGGACTGACTCTTCTAGCATAGCCACAAACGCGTCTACCACTGAATGAGCTGGCTCATAGTCGCCTGAGATGATCAGGCCATTGATGCGTTGGTTCTGCCGACGCTGCCTTTCGTCCCTCTCATGGGCAGGAAGTTTGCGAACCACACCTTCCTCAGTTGACTCGATCCTCTGCTTGATTGCCGCCACTGCAACTGTCAGAGACTCGTAGGCTAGCTGTCACAGCGATGCCTGAAGACCCAGTGAAGCACCCAGTGGAAAAACTGCGTCAATCAAGTCTTGGAACCTCTGAGTGTCTATCTGTCCAGGTTGGCTGCACACCGCAAATGCCAAGTTGTTGAAATTCGAGATGTCTTGATCTCTGAGGGCTTGCACGTGAGCATCAGCCAGCTGAACTTCCTTTGCCCTATGTGCAAAGGTTGCCACGGAATCTGCATAGCTCGCCATTGACGCTAACTGGATTCAAAACGATACCTGCATGTGAATCATGTGCATGTAAACATTGCGTCCTTCGGTGTGTTGCATGTGGTTGATTAAACAAAAAAGAAAACAAAACACCACGACTGACGAAGGGGGAGGAAAAAAAAATTGAAAGGTGAGTTGCGTCACTTGGAAACACTGCATTCAGTTGTTTCTCGGATGGCCATGCCGCATTCGGACCGACCTCTCACATTATTTGAGCCCCACCTCCGAGCATACTCAGAAGTCATGCCATGCATTCACAGCAAACCACGGGCACATGTTGATCTACACGAGTTCACTGACCCACTGCATTCAATGGACTAGCGAAATGCACAAGTTCTCGTGTCAAACATCAAAAAGGAAAACCATGCAACATGCGCATGAATCAAACTGCATTCAGTTTAGACATGACATGCAAGAGAGTGATCAACAGCATCGCCTACTCAAGCAAATCTTAAGTGATGCATCTTGATACGCATCTCGAACCGCCTGCAAAATTTTTACCGGCGATTCCACGTCGAGTTTGGGTTCATAAGAAAAAGGAACAGCGAGTTTTGGCATCTGCCTCGTGCTGCTCCTGAGCTAGGTGTACCAGCTTGCTCTTCATGCATGCTTGGCACAAAGCTATCTCAGAAATGGGCGGCTCGTCAGTCTCAATGTATCGGTCTGTCACACGACGGCCACACTGGAACTTGGCCTCCTGGTAGCTTCTAAGGTGTTGGACTCCCGACACGCTATGCCGCCAGGTTGCGAATCCCTTTGGAACTTCTTCATGGCACGGCCTCAAGTCAACAAAAGCAGCATGGTTGATGGCCTTCCGCTGTCCAAAGTCTCTGTCTTCCTCTGAGTCCAGCTCGGTGGGAGCTTCAGATATGTCAGAAGTTGCCACTTCGGAGTCACTGTCTGAGGGCTCACTGTCACTCGGAACTTGCTTAGCATCGTCTGCAGTGTTGATGAACCTTCCAGACCTCGAGCTGTCAGGGGAAAAACGACCTTGCTTGATCAAAGCCAGCACGCCACACATTTTGCGAATTGCCGATGAGATTGAGTCCCTGCCATAAATCTCTGCTGCTGTCGCTCCAGGATCAAGATGATGCCCCAGTATGCGTCTAGATGGGAGATCCATTCCTCCCTTGGCCGCCCATCCGAGCGTTGTCACCTTCAAGGAATGGCTTCTGATCTTGTTTGGCTTTTCGTCCTCCAGGTCCAGTGCTGCCCTAAGAAGCTTGCCTGTTTCGGCCGAAGTCACTTCCCTGGCCACCGGCTTCCCAGATTCATCGAAACGACAAAGGATGGGGAACTTGATGTCACCGTCAACCTCTAGGTCCATTGCCTTACGGGCATCGCCCCAGGCCTTGTACCACGGATGTCCACTCATAGAGAACATAGGTGCTACCACTGGCATGTAGGTTCGTTTCATCTTGACTGAACGAGCTGTCTTGTGTCCTAGCACCTGAAGTTCAATGTATCCCACGGGTTCCATTGCATTGGTGTCTGGAGCATTCCCGTCAGTGTCCCAGATGATACGCTTGGCCCTTACCAAGTCAGAATGTCTGGCACAACCATAAAGCATGATGAGCATGCCGCCGACTGTCAAAGTGTCAGCTAAGTCGTCTGCCATACATGTTATGGCTTCCAGCTTCTTGACCTGTTCCACCGTCAGAGCCTCCGCTTGTTGCATTGCTTCACTGCTCCTTGCCATGTCCTCAGCCACTCCCTTGATGCGTTGGTCGCCCACCAGATCGAGGTTGTGCCTGAGCCCCAAGATAGCCGCCGCAAAATGCAACGCTTCGAAGAAACTCTGTGCACTCGTTGCAGAGCTCGTGACATCTTCTCGGAGTTCGACCACGTAGGCGTAGGCCACATGCTCGGCTATAGGAAAGATCTGGCGCCCCGACTGCATGGCCCACTGCACGTACCTCTTCATGGCAGAGTACCGTTTTGTCAGAGTGCTTGTAGCCTTCGCTGCAAAGCATGAAGCGATAGCATCCAGTATGCCACCACGAGAAATTCCCTCAGCTTGCAACATTGCACCAATGGCAAACGAGTTCACATCGATTGCAACTAGTGTAGCCCAGTCAGAAATCAAAGATTGCCGCTTTGTAGCCTCATCCGTCGCAGCCACGTGCTTCAAAGCTCTAGCATGCAATGGGATAGGCTTCACCGGTTGACGTTTGATAACTTTCGCCACAGACGATTCAGATATGATGCTCCCCACGTCAACCACACCCCCAGGTGGACGCTTCGTCTGTCCAGAACCCAGTATCGTGTCTGCAGTGCTCTTGTTCCCAAAAATCATCTGCAGAAAAGGATCCGTCTCCCAGAAGAAATGGTGTTGCTGAGGGGCTAGTGTCTCACTGAACAGCCTGATCGCTGAGCTGGATGCTGCAACTCCACTGTCGTCTCGCTGCACCAGTCTTGCCTCGCCTTGGTCATGAGGATCGAGCCGAGGAGTACCACCTCCGCTCCCGAGAAATTCCCCCGGATCATAGCTGGGCAAGCTTGGTGTGTCAGGGTATTCATTGCCATCCAAACCCTGAACCATCAAATCTCCCATGTAGTCCATGCTGTCCGGAGCATCCTGGCCATTGATGAGTTGCCATGGATCGGCATCATAGGTGCTTTCACCTCCAGTGTCTGTGAGCATAGCAGGAATGGTGTCTGTGGCCAACCGACCACCTTGTGCATGGATTTCCGCACCACCTACACTGCTGGTGGCAAATCCCTCGTTCATTCTGTCCATTGTTTCCAGCTTCTAATTGTTGCACCCGATTTCTAAGCAGTGCAACTTCTTGCTCCAACACTTGCAGGCGTCTCACCAGATACTCGATGCTAGACTCATTGTCTAGGACTACCGAAAATTCGGACATCAACAACCCCAGGCTCTTAAAATTCAAGAGCACAACAAAATGGGGCCCACCCACCCACCACTTTGAGCAATGAAATGCAGTGATGACTTCTTTGTTAGATTTCACCATGCTCAATCACACGAATCAGAAACACAAAGATAAGGTATTATCTACAAGTAGAGAAGAACATCATTTGCAGTTNCAACCCCTTCAAAATAGGCCGAAATTGCCCCAAAAGGAAAAAAAAAGCTTCCAACCACCATGGCATTTTCAGGTGCGAAAATGTTCGTTTCAGGGAGGGGAGAAGGTGATCCTGACATTTCTTTTTTGCTTATGATCGACACTTCAAAAGGCCCCTCCCTTCTCCCATGTAGGACCTGTGCACGTCACTATCCTTCGCCAAAAAAACTTCCATCAAAGGCATGGCAGGCACCACATTGAAGTGACTTCTGGTTGGCATGTCCACAGCACCCATGGAAGCCTCAAGAAATGAAAAGTCCTCAACAAAACCTGGAAAATACATCGGTTTAGTGGTGAAAAAAAATATCCAAATTTCATCATATCAAAAGGTCATCTTGGGAAAAGTATCACTTACCAAAAACCCCTTCATCAAAAACCTTCAGAATTCACCCCACCGACAAAGTAAGAGGGAACAAAAACCCCCACCCGGGGCACCACCACCCTGGCCCTACGGACATCCAACATCCAAGTGACGCTCCGTTGCAAGTGACGGCTGGAGGCCAAGGAGGGCCATTTCCACACCGGTTTCCCCGCTCGGATCGGCACGGAGGCATGGTTGGCAAAGAAGAAGGTGTTCACGGAGTTGACGCCTTGGGAAGATGTCGGAGATGACAACGACGAACCCATCCAACACTCCAACTCCGTAGGCCCCAAAAAACTCCGAAAAAAAAAAAAACGTGACTTTTGGGTGGGTTTTGGAAATGATTTATACAGGGGGGGATTGAAAGCATGTGTTTTTCGGAAAAGATGGAGAAAGAAAAAAAACACACCAATGGATGGAAGGTTTATTTCAAGGATGTCCAACACCTAAAGAAATTGCCCATCTTTCGGGAGTTTTTAGTTTCTCCCTTTGTCCAATTTCCAGAAAAATTTCTCGCTGATTCCTGTACATACTTGTCGATAACTTGGCAGTTGTTTTCGTTCCCAAAAAAAAAAACGGGGCATCCGATTGGTCACATAACTCAGACACCTGGGTTTTTGTTGGCCCGAAACATCGTAACTGGTTTCCACTCAGATTGACGAAAGCGACCAAAAAATGGACTTTAGTAACCAGTGTTTTGTGCGATAAGACATCGTCTTCAGGTGAATATCTATGATGTGTCTCCAAAGAAAAACCGTCGCCGAATGTCTAAAAAAACGGTGGCCGTTTGAATTCTTCGGATTGGCGGTCCCCGGAATTTTTCCAAGCAACTCATCCGCTTGGGTTTTTCGCCCGTGTTCTCCACAGTCTCAAAATCCAATTCGATGTAATCTGCCAGCAGATTCAGTAAACAGTTCATATCCTCCACAGTGTAAGCAGTAAGTCCCAATGCCACACCTGGATTTTGTGAAGAGAAACAAGCTAAATAATTAATGAGTAGAAAAAAAGTATATAAATTGAATAAAAAACAAATAAATGAATTCATAGTGAATGAGAAAACAAATAAATAAATAAACAAATGAATAAATGAATACATAAATAAATAAATAAACAAATAAATAGTCTAAATAAATAAACAAACCAACAAGGGCATAGACAATCTAACAAGAACAAAAAAAATACAACATAAATTAATGTATAAACAAAGAAGAAGTTAAATAAATAACCAAAGAAAAGCAATCAAAAATCATCCGCCCATTTACCTGCCCAAAAACAACTCGATCAAATCAACACAAGTTACAGGCATCATGCAAGCCCTTGCCGCTCACCAGAGAATCATTCAAAGCTCCTAGACGCAAACGAAGTCGACTTCGGATCGCACGGCCTTCTTCTTCGCTCCCCTGGCTGTGACAAGGTGTGACCAGCCTTTTCAGACTGAAGAGGTGACAAATCACACCAAGTTAACAATATAATTTGCATTTCATTGATACCCCTCAAATACTGATATACAATTTCAATGGTGTCCTTTTTTGCACCTTTTTGAGAAACTTGAGTTTTCTTCCTTGGATTACCTGTCATTGCAAGTCAGGTTTTTTTGTGCAGTGATATCCGATAGTTCTACAAGAAAAACTCTTGCGGATTGATCTGAGATTTCAGCTCCAAGGGATTCATGATGGGCCCCTTGGAAGAGTCGCAAACAAGCCCTGAATCTCAACGAAGAGAGACCCCCGGACCCAAGCTAAAATGAAGGGTTCTTTTCTTCGGATGGTTCCAAGGTCAAACAAAGGGTCACTTGAATCGACTTTGCGAGGCAAAAAGGACTGAATCCCAACTTGATTGGATACCAAAGGATTCAGCTCATACCGTATCATTGAATATCTTTACCATAATGTAAAAAAAAATCTTCCAGAACATCACAACCTTACTTTCTTAAATTTCACTACATACAGTATACACCTTTGTGCATATTTATATATATATATATATATGTGTTTTTTCCACCCACCCCAAACAAACAATAATAACCTCCCGAGTTTCCTTCCCAAAAAAAACTTTTCCCGGGCCTCGAAGGCAGGCGTCAATTCTGGATGATGATGACCAGACACATCCATTTCTGACTCATGCACCGTCATGGATTCCTTCAAATCATTCTTCACATCATTGGAAGCTCTGGAGTCCACCTTCACCTTTCGGAAAAAAAATCGAAGGATTTTTTGGAGAACACCCTGGGAATTTTTGTTCCAGTAAAAAACTGGAAAATCCACACAGCCCCGGTGATAGGATGTTAGTTCTTTATTAAACTATATAAATCCACACGGCCCCGGTGACAGGAATCTTCTATTATAGTTACTAGTTCGGTGACCGTGTTGTCAAAATTGTAGATATCACGAAGCAATATTGACGATGAATATTTTCACATGTCCATGGTCAAAATTACCAATGACACACCCAACCGCGTCGGCGATCGGCGAGTCACTACCACCGGAAGATTCTTCGAACTGTAACCCAACGGTGAGACACTACCCGTTGGATCTCGTTGACTGATCCTAGCACTGTTCAATTGCTGTAGTTGCTGCGAATTGCTCCCACTCTCTGCGGGAGAATTTGTCGGTATTCCTTCTGCATAGGCATCCAAGAGCTTCCGCCGCAAGGCATGCAACGATTCATCCACCACCTTGGAAAAACTCTGTTTGTCCATGGCGCCTCAACTCCTTGGGAATGGACCCCGCGAAGCATTCGGACTGGGAAGCCAAAACAAAGATGGTTGCGGTAACACATATGTAACAATCCCGGGTTTTTTAAATTCACCATCTGAGCAAGGATGGAATCATCTTTGTTTTTTTTCAGTTTTTCCAAACAAACAGAAATTCACAAAAAAAAAACGTAGAATTTCACTGTTCTTTTTGGTCCAATTTTTGAAAAATTGAAGGTTTCAATAACATTGAAAAATCAATTTTGCCCATTGTTGCCTCACATCCTGTTTTTCCGTTTCACATTCCCGTATTTAACACAAAAACAAAAGCATGGACTCGTAGCTTGCAAATTTGATTTATTCAAAATCATATTTGGGACGGTAGTTGGAGTCATTGACCGTCAAACAGGGAAATCAGCGGGTTGTGTGTTCCCGGGCATGAGGTTTACAACGTAATTTACACCAGCATTGCACCACCGGAAACCTCATTGCAGCAGATCCATTCTTCTAAAACAACGTTTGCACTGGAAACATTTTACTCAATCGTTTTTTGTACAAAGACATCATTCACAATAGCAACCTTCTACAATTTGCAAGTTTGATACCAAGTCCTTTGTGCTACACAAAACATTAACAATTTCAGTTCCGTCAATTATTTGCAACAAAAACATTTTTACCATGAACTAATTTTGTTAACTGTAAGCCTGTCAGTTTTCTGCAGCATGAAGAGTGTTCCACGGTCAAGAGTGGAAGAAACAAATACCAACCCGGGAACCGATAATCACGGCGGTAACAAAAAAAATCAATGTTCGCGCACGTATGATGTCTTTTTTGCTCTTAGTGCCCAAATTGAAACGATTTGGAAAAAGGGCCCAATAACCGATTAATCGAACACAATTAAAAACTGCAAAGCCCAAAAACCAAAAAACACTATGTTTATTTCCATCATCAAACCGTGCATGCAAACGGACACTCCTTTTTGCAGATGGGATCGGACCAATGCACAGCCCTTCCTCCTCTTAAAGTTTTGTGCATAGGTCTTGCACGATTTGAACCAGGGATGTTGAATCGTTAGAAGATGCATTGGCTACTCCTCCAACGCCACAAATCTATTCACGCGATTCTCTCGCGTAACAAGCATCAGTGAAAATCAAGATGTTGCCTTCGTCTGCGGGCAATAGCAGCCTGGGTTCACCAGTCATTAGAAGTGAACAAAAAGATCAAGGAAGAAGATATCTTTGGTACACAACTTGTGTTGCAGCCAACTGCAAAGTCGGACAGTACTGCAAGACACCTTTTGCTTGTGCAACCAAACAATTGCGAGTCTGCAAACTGCATTCATCCTCTTATGCGTTGCGCCTGCTTGGCACCCAACACCTTTTGATCTATGATTACTTTCAGGTCTGCTTCTAGCTCGTGCTTGCGGGTGTCTGTAGTCTTGATGCAGGATTACAATTGGGCTGAATCAGTCACCTCAAACGAAACACCTGCATCGCAACAAGCACCAAAAGGAACACACTTTCTGCCGTCCTCTGCGAACAACTACCCTGTCAGTTTGAATAGGGCTACTGCTGCTTGCTCTGCGCTTTTCGCCTGCTCTGGCTTTGACAAAAGCAAGAAATCGTCATAAAACGAAGTCCATATCAGACTGCAGCCTTTGACCCCCTATCCACCACAGACTCTGACTACTCGAAGAAAGATATGCACACTTTTCACTGCTCCGAAAGTGCATTTGACATGTCATTTCTCTCTTTAGATTCATGTGTGACCTATCAATTCATGCCTCGTGATGTGTCCGCAAACAGTCGGGTCCGATTTGTAGCCAGGAAAAACGGGTTTTGCGTCTGATTTGCATCTACGGTTGCACCATGTTTTGACAAATTTGAGATACCAGTGCGAAGGAGTCATAAAAATGCTGCATGCCCAAGGGGCGAAAGAACGATTGGTCCAAAACAAGCGTATCAGCCGTAGAGGTATCCAACAGAAAGTACGATTGCCCGTCTCTTTGCGGCCACACCAGATAACATGGGCATTCGGAACCATCCAGAGCATAGCCATATGCAAATCGGCACCTTAGTGGAGGTGCAGGGCCTTCTGGCCGGAATGGACTCACCCGACGGGTATCATCACAATCAGAAATGCGCCAAAGTTGGTCAGTAATCTCCCTGGCCTGGGCAGTGTTGTACTTCCATGGCCGCCACAGATCTACAACAATGAGATGTAACCGACGTACTTTATGATAGTTGGTGACATAATCTTGTAAGGTTTCCACTATTGCCGGGGGAGGGAAGTGTGGACCGGACAGGCAACAGTTCTGTTTAAGCATATCGGATATATCGATGAAGGACTCATCTGGAGGAGAGCGAGCAAGCTCATGATCATGAAGATAAAAGAAGGCACGTCCAGCCCATACATGCCCAGCTCCATACATGAGCGTACCCATCACCGTAGCAGCACCAAGGAGGCCTTTCATGCCAAGTGGGCCCATGATAAGGCAAAGTGCTCTAGCCCTGGTAATAGCAACAGTCGCACGAGCATACACCTCCTCAAGTTGCACCATTTGTTCATCCTCAGGCAGAGCGAGAAAATACTTTTTGCGGCCTCCTGTCAGGAAACCAACTCTGGTTTGGGCAAGGATAACTGTATGAGCTGTCATGGCACAGGTGGTGACTCCTCTGGAGACAATGGAGTCTTGGGAAGAAGAGACCCAATTACTGGCACGGAACAGATTGGTCATATCATTGCGATTGTGCAGGACTGCCAAGCTGGACTTGGCATCAGCACGGAACTCACATCGTTCTGTCAGCCAGTCTACCACCGCTCCAATGTCCTCGACGGCATGCGTGTCGGCTCGCGGGACATCCCAAAAAATAGGGAGGAAACCACCTTGTTGCGGTCTCTATGAGGAACGAACTTGCCGAAATTCCAATTTGTTCCGTTGAATGTGACCAACTCGGGGTACCTCACACCAACCACTGTTTGATATGTAACCTGGGAAACCCGTGCGCTGCTGGATAACACAAGACCCCACTTTTCGCGACCAGCCACTCCTGCCGCTTCAGCGAACGAGGTGGCAAGCATGCTAGGAAGCCCTTCTCTTTCTCCCCGCAAGCCCATCCACAAAATGGCGAAGGCAGCACGCTGGATTTCTCGAGAAAGGCATGGGGGAGAGTCTCCGATGAGGTCATGCCAAAACTGCGCAACTGCAGGATCTATGGCAGTGGAGCCGTGTTCCAGGAGTTGTCGGATTTTCCACGAGAATGAGTCTTTAGGACAGTCAAGATATCGCATAGCAATATCCCCCAAATCATGCGCTTGAACATACCGAATTTGGCCACGCAGAGCCAGCGGGCGCTTGGTGAGTTTCTTTCGAAATGATTTCGATGCTTTGCTCTTTTTCAGTCCACCTGGCGTTTGCCTGTGGTCACCAGACCACACCTCCAAACACTTAGCATTGGTTCTAGCGACTGAGGCCGCCTCTTCCATATTCCCATATTGTTGTCCCTCATCCTCCAGAAACAGATCAACGTTACTCATCCAGTCAGCAACAGGACTAAATTGCTGACTGCATTCTTGTTGAAAGCCACCTCCGCATCCAATGAGAAGTGACTTCTGTCGAATGACCTGGTTCCGGTTAGAAGGAAGTATGTCCAGCGGAGTGTAAGACCCCTTGCGGTTTTGCTCGTAGTATCCAACCAATCGCCCCATTTTGTCTTGAATGTAATCAGGCATCTGCAACGACACAAGATGCTCAGCGACTGCATGGGCTGCGATATTTTCTTTAGTGAGGACCATCAGTTGAAGGCTCGGGTCAAAGACCAATAGACCAGCCAGAAGGGCTGCAGCAGAGCGAGTTTTGCCAGCACCAAACACACCACTGATAGCTAATCCAGTACGTCCTTCACACAAGGCCAGCACAACAGCGCTCAGAGTAGCCAGGACGTGTCCGTCTTCAAGCCGGAGAAGTGGCAAGAGGGCTGCATGTAATGCCCTTTGTGCCTCATTTTCACAACGAACAGTGTCAATTCCAATTGCAAACCACAGCAGTTTGAGAGCTGCTGTGAATAGTTTCTGGCGCTGGCGCGGTCCATTGGGATGTAAGCTGTCAGTACATTGGATTCCACAGCACAACCTCAACCTTTCCGGGGTCATTCGAAGAAACACTTCCAGTTCCTGGGCACTTTTGGTATCTCCTATGTGATAGATGTTTTGGAACACCATGGAGTGCCTAAAATCGGACTCACTTCCCTGCAAGTGGTGCACTTCGCCATAGGGAAGACCAGTGCGCCGTTCCAAGGCAGCACTGCAGTAAGTACGAGCCAACTGCTCAGGTAACCAAGCAAAGTAAGTGCGAATTGGCGAGACGTACTTCCAAAACTTATGCTGGCCTTGCCACGGCTTGTTGGTATGCAAGTCGGCAAGAGCAATCAATACACTTTGGTAGTGGCCAACTCCACTCCGGAAATAGATGAGGACAGTATTGCCTGAGCGCAACCCCATTTGCATCCGTTGCTTGTCATACGGAGGTCCAGCCTCCATTTGGAAAGACTCGGTGGTACGATCCGGGAGCAATGCAGTAGCCAGAAGCAAAAGTGGTTTATGGTCCCAGGCAATTGCGACATGCATGATGCCCGACCTGGACCAGTATAGCTTGACCATATTAGAGGATATTCCACTCCATGCTCACCTCCTGCAAGACGTTCTGCGACACGGTAAGACGATGCAAACCGCCGCCTTCCTGAATGGCAAGGGGACTGCACTGGAACCATTTGCGGTAAGATCATGTCCAGGAAATGCACAACGCGAGGCAGTGGGAGGCGTCGCAAGAATGCAGCCATGAGGCAACACACTTCTTCAGTAGGGCAGAGGACCTCATTTGAAGAAACTGAGGCAACTTCCCCAAAGAGAGTCATCAGCTGATGAAGGACCTGTTGAACCCAGGCCGGGACTTCACAAGACACCCAGGAGACCAACCTTAAAGGAACAATGTCGCGACATTGGGGAAGAGCTACTTCACTTCAGGATATTGGCGTAGGAGCTGCCATAAGGGGAATCTGCCATGTGGCATATTGAAGTCAATCCAATGTCCATAAGAGTGCTCACTGGTTCCAAAATGCTCCCGCAACTCTGTTGTGCTACGATCCACAATACAAAATTTGCACGGAAGGGAGCTCAATGTCTCATCACAAGGATGCCATTAACACCATCTGTCTGTGGTGAGGTGGATCACCATGAGTTGAGCACCATGGTCGGGCACGATCCCATGTAGCAATGCTGGGGGAAGAGCAATGCCTCCCTAAATGCGTCTCACTTGGACATGAGACATGTTCCACAAAAGATGTAGTAGGCAAATGCCGCTGTAAGAACCAGCTGAGAAACCCCGGACAAAGACTTGAGCAGGTAGGTAATCGACAGGGCGTGATCGCAGGTACCTGTGTTTAAGGGCACCAAGCAGCAGGTCAAGCTTTCATACCAGCAATCGAAGAAGAATGGGCAAATCTTCTGTGAGAGGGGGCCACATGGCACTTGTTAGACGCACTGTCAGTGGCCATGTAATGTAAGACCAAGAAGGGCCATAGATGGACTGACTATGCTTGTCAGTACGAATACAGATGTCGTAGTATTTGGACTTGATTGACCACCCAGCCCAGTGCAATCAATATTGACCAGTTGCAGGGTGCCCAAGGAAGAGCAACTGTCCAATGCATTTTGAGTGCTAACATGAACATGCACCCCACCACCAGGGAAGGGAATAAGGCCGCGAGACGACCAGATACACTTCGTACCCACCTGAGGAGCTGTCTCACAAAACTAGCTGAAGCAGTTTGCGACAAGGGACACAAAGTGGGACATCATCAAAATAATCTTGGACAGCTTGTATCCAAAGCTGACGATTGCTGCAACTGACAGGAGTTCTACCCAGCAAAATCTCAATGAGAACTGACAATTCGGCTGGCTGGACGACAACTGTCCACCTGCAATCGTAAGATCACAAGACCTTCTTCAGGTGAGGGAAGCTTCTGGGGTCCAAAAAGTAAATCAAGGTAAGAGGTAGTCCCAAGATCCAAAGGCAACTCTCGGATGAGGAAACCACAATCAGGACCAAGGCGACATTGACTTTGTTAGGCGAAAGGCTGCTGTTAGTAGCATGCCTGATGTGCAGGTCATCCAGGCGAATCCACTGACTGTGCAGGAGTGCATTTTTTTTTTCGGACAAGCGGGTGGTAGGATTCTGGTATCCACCAAGGTGCCAAGTGTGGGTCTCAGGCTGGACCTGCCTTCCAAGAAGCTAGTTTGGGAAAAGTCTTCTTTTTTTTTCCTGCATTGCCGGGCAAGTGCGAGATATGTTCGGTCAACTACTGGAAATTCGAAAGAAGTTGATACCTAGCTACGTTCCAGAAGTTTCCCTGGAAGATGAAACAACACATAAACCAAAACAAACAAACAACAAAAACCCACCCACCAAACAAACACACAAAACAAAACATCGGCCCGGAAACGCGCAAAATTTCAGATGTCAGCCACATCTACATCTGCACTTCCACTCTCAGGCGGGTCTCTTACGTCAGACTTAAGACGACAAGGCTTGAGTTGATAAGTGCTCTCTCCTGTCTGCCACCTCTTCGCACAATGCTCCATAAATGCCCCTTCATCAGAATGAGTTTCTGCTTTCTTGTCAAACAAGGCCTTTAAAAGGGTCTAGAAGTCAAAGACCACGGGCACCCTCTGATCTTTGAAGTAAAACATCCAATCTTTGCATTCATTCCACCATGCATGGACTTCCTTGTAATTGGTAGAAGCTTCTTGAAGTAAGCTGTCGTTCTTCATCAAGGTCGCTCCAGAGTATGATAAGTGGGATAACCATTTCACTCTGGTTTACCAAATCGCACTACAGCACGGTAAAGGCAACAGCGTCCCGCGTGCTCGTATACAGTTGTTTCCTAAAAGTCACTGGGACAATGCACAGGAACCTCAGAGCACGCCTTGCATGACTACGTCGAGTACTGGTACCAATGCACTCATCTCGAAACCACCATGACACCTTTCAATTGGACTGGTAAGACGCTATTAATCTGCAGCAGGTTCTAAGTCTTTGATTTAACTCGTTCTGGCGAAAGTATGTCTGCATTAATTTGATTAGTGTTTCAACAATTCATTTAGAAACTTAGAAAGTGCATCTTTTCACAGTTCCGCTGACTGGAAGGCTTCACCTGCGATCTTTTGAATCGCACTAAGAGATGGCACGTCGCTCAGACTTGAAGCGACAAGCGCGGAATGCTGCAAAGGACAGGGGCGAACCTGATACAAAGAGCAAATTGAGCCTCAGCGTTGCTAATAACTGCTGCAACTGGAGTCAAGGCGTCTGTCAGACCAAGACATTCTCCCCGTGGGATAGTCACAAGGCAGAATATGTGCAAGTCTCCAATTACATGGTTTGATCTTCCTAACATGTTAAACTTAGGGCATATTGTACGAATTTTGGTTCGATTAATCGAAAGATGCTGGTAGCATTGCCATTGGGCTGGAATAAAGGATTGCTTCTGCCTACTCACCGCTTTCCTGGAAGATTTTTATTTTCGGAGTGCTATTGCAGGTCAGTCTAGATGACTGTCGTGGGCCAACAAAATAAGAACATATGGGGTCGAACTCAAGGCAGGAATGCTGGCCATTGAAAACTGCCCTCTATCTCGGTGGTAGGCTTTGCTCTGCACCATCAAGTCCCAAACGAGCTGGATCTCACCGTCGGTTAGACTGTTACAATGCCTCCTACTATGACATCTAGAGACGGATTCTGAGCAAAGACTGCAGTCCCGGAGAATCCTTTGGGTCGGAAATCTATGACATCTGCTGACAACAGAACCTGGTGAATTCTCTATGTCAGAATCTCTCACCAGGCTACACTGGAATAAAGTGGACTTCTTTCAGGATCCTCTGTGAGTCCTCTAGCTCTAAAGCAGCAACGAACCATCATCTCTCATTATGGTTGACTTTTGAATTGTGTCAACTATACGTTACAGATTCTTCAAGTCTACAAATATTAGGGTACTTTGCAAACTGTCGCAGAGACATCCTCGAGACGTACTTTGCTCTTCCTCCGGCATTAGACAACCCAAAGCGTTCAAGCAACATTTTGTCAGAACACTCTTTGTCCAATTCTCTCAATGACCTTCAAGCGATAACAGTATATGAGTACTCGGCTGGGCGCTTTTGCTTTTATCGTGTTGTACTAAGAATTGATATACCCATATGCTGCATACTCTATTCACTGCTGAGCATTCAGTAGTGTGGTGTCTTGCTAGTAGAGATGACCGTTAAGCTCAAGGCTAGAATGTACAAGCTGGACACTCATTGATCCGAGTCAAGTCAAGAAGTGGCTTCTCTTGGGCATCTGGGTGGAAAACAGACGCAGAACAACGCGCGCAACGAATTTGTAACCGGAGGGTCAACTCAAGGCGTTTAGAGTTCAAAGTACAACGAGGAGCTTGATTGTTGCAAGCCGATTACAGACTTGACATTAAGAGGAGTCTTACTAGCTTCTCGCTTGCCTGTTCCGCAAGGTGCCAAACAAGCTGAATACCACCGTAGGTCATACAAGATGGATTGCCTCCTACTATGACATCTGGAGACAGGATGACAGGTAGTTCCAGCCCACCTTAAATATGGAAGGTTCCATCTGAGAACCCAGTGCATGTCTTGCACTAAATCTGGAGCATGCCCAGAAAATGGTCCTGTGACGAATTCCTTGGGCGTTCTTTTACTAGTACGATGGCATTCGCTGACAACTGAACCTGATTTATTCTAACATGTCACGGTCTACTACCTGGCTACAGTGGAATGAAGTGGGTTTCTTCCAGGATCCTCTTAAGGCCCCTGGCTCCGAAGCAGCAACAATGACTTTTCAATTTATTGTTGTCGTATTGTGGCAACTACACGAACTACTAATGGAACTCCTGGCTTGCACAGCTTCATCTACACGGACGTGCAAGAACCAACTCGTCACCCTTGTTCAACGACTGGAATGATGCAGGACAACCACCTTGCCCAACTTGAAGCCACTTGGGACATTTTTTTATGGGAATTGCTGCGTCATCGTGAAGAAGTACTGAGCGTTATGAGGATTTTATTTTCTGAAAGCATAGTGTTTCATCTAGTTTTCTGGGTGTCTTCTTTGGTGTGTTGTTTTGGGTTGTGTTTGTGTTGGAGTTTGTTTTGTTTCGACTTTGGAAGACACCTGGCTTTTTTGCTTTTCACCTGTTCTCGAACAATGTGAGACCAGCCGACCGAAGACAAAACGTTTTGATGACCGTCAGAGCCTCGAGCGTGCACGGCATGAGCTAAAAAAAAAGGTTGTAGCAACTACACGGATCTACAAGTGGAACTCCTGCCTTACGCAGCTTCATCTACCGGGACGTGGGTGAACCAACTTGTCACCCTTGTTCAACAGCTGGGATGATGCAGAACCACCACTTCCTCCAACTTGGAGCAACTTGGGATATTTTCTACTTGAGGGAATTGCTATGTCGTCGTGAAGAGGCACTAAGCGTTCCGAGGATTTTATTTTTCTGAAAGCGTAGTGTTTCACTTCACTTAGTTTTCTGGGTGTCTTCCTCTGTTGCGTGTTTTTTGGTTTGTGTTTGTGTTTGGAAAGGTTTTGTTTCGGCTTTGGGAAGACACCTGGCTTTTTGCTTTTCACCTGTTCTCTTACAATGTGAGAATAGCTGATCGACCACAAGACGTTTTGATGACCGTCCGAGCGTTGAGCGTGCACGGCATGAGCTAAAAAAAACATTATGTTCGGAGACAGTCTAGTGCATAGCTACTTTTCTGGTTACTATCGTCATGATGCGTGCAGCTGTGGTTGAAAAAAAATAATGGCGCCGTACTCGTCCGCAGAAGGACGTTTCGCCTGCGCAGCAAGACTCATCTAAGCCCAGGTTGACGTAGTTGGTGAGAGTTGGTTTTTAAAACAGAGAGATGCGAAAGCGGCTAAGATATGAGCTTGAAAATTGTTAACTTTGGCCAAAGTGATGTTCCTTTCCTGATATATGGCCTCCGTATCGAAGGATCCGAGGACTGACAAGCTCCAAGTTTGGACCTTGCAAATGACAAACCAATGGATGTCTGGTGTACTTGAGTTCAGAATCATCAGGTTGTATGACCTGACCTTTTCCTGCTTGCATGATCTCCATGAAATCAGGACCAAATCAACACGTCTGAGATGGTCGACTTGTAAGCCGGACCTAGTTCTGGATGCATCTTCATCTTGTTGGACTCCAGCCAATACAAGCCCCAACACTTCCATTTCAGAATTGAAAATTGGGACCTAACGGCTACAATGGTCTTTGTAGCTACAGAAAGTGATCCCGTCAGGCTGCTCCATCTTCATGAAGTTGCCCAGATGTTTTGTCGAGTGGAAAGACACATACGGCATGGCTCCGTCGATCAGATCCTCAATAACAACAAGTTACGGTTGGCTGACCCAGGGGATACGGATCAAATTTGATGTTCGGCTATTGGTTATAGAATTTCGAAAATGTGAAATCCAAGATACAGGCAGGAGAGCACTTTATGGTCGTCTTCCCTGCAGATTGCGAAAGTATTTGATCGAATCAGCACCTATCTATGGTCCAAGTTTGATATTGATGTGTTGCCATCATACTTGTCAGTACGCCTTCCACGGCATGTCCTTCTACCCATTCGTTATGCCATGGTGGATCTCTTCTTCGTATGTTTGATTCTGAGTGATGACATGGAGGGTTTCCTTGATGATTACAAAATATTGCTGCTGAGAGTAATTACTACAGTTCCGATGCCCACTCTCTCCTCAAGTAGTACTGGACTAGTACTTTGTAATACAGAGTAGTACTGGAGTAGTATTCTCCTCAAGTAGTACTGGACTAGTACTTTGTAATACAGAGTAGTACTGGAGTAGTACTCCGTAGTACAGAGTAGTACTGGAGTAGTACTTTGTAGTGCACAGTAGTATTGGAGTAATACTTTGTAGTACAGACTAGTACAGAGTAGTATTGGAGTAGTACTTTGAAGTACAAAGTAGTAGTGGAGAAGACTTTGTAGTACAGAGAAGTACTGGAGTAGTAATTTGTAGTACAGAGTAGTATTGGAGTTGCACTGGAGTAGTACTGTGTAGTACTGGAATAGTACCGGCGTAGTACTTTATAGTTCTGGAGTAGTAATTTGTAGTACAGAGTAGTATTGGAGTTGTACTGGAATAGTACTTTGTAGTACTGGAGTAGTACTTTGTAGTACTGGAGTATTACCGGCGTAGTACTTTATAGTTCTGGAGTAGTACTTTGTAGTACAGAGTAGTACTGGAGTAGTACTTTGTAGTACAGAGTAGTACTGGAGTAGTACTTTGTAGTACAGAGTAGTTGTTTAGAGAATTGCGTTTTAAGCTCAGAACATTCCATCCCATTGCAGGGCACAACAGATGACAGCTCTTCACATGAGCGCACATCACATCACATCGCATTGCATCACCTGACATGACACAACACAAGCAATCACATCGCATCAAATGACATGACCAGCACATCAAGTGACATGACATGACATGCCATGTCGCAATTAACCACAGTAGCTCACCCCATGTCACCTCAAAACCAAGCACATTATTTCATCTCACGCGGCAAGCAACTTCATGACATCAAAACAGGCCACATCACCACCATGGAACAGCAGAAGGCTCGTTCACAGCAAAGAAATGGTTTGGGCATCGCGCTGGTCGGTCGCCTTGCGCATTCTATAGGCAAATTGTTTTGACTTATAGTTTATTTTTTTGAAACTTCCGCCCCCGGCTTGTCCGGGCACTACTGGTATATATACAACATGGGTCCCTAGTAGTTGGGGAATTGCAACCCATAAAAACGGCCCTATAAATGGGTATGCAGGAACTGCGCTTGAAACCATCACCCGTTTCAGCTTGGTTGCGGGTCATCACTTCCCGTCGTTTGCCTATTCTATCAATGGGGCAAACTGTGCGTGTAGATGTTCTATGGGATTCCACTCCGAGGTTTCCATTGGGCACCTAAAAAAAGACGACGCCAGTGGCTTTCCGACGTTCCAGGTGTCCAACTCGACAAGACCCAGCGTTTCACCAGGCTCGTTGATTTGCATGGTTGGCATGGCGAAGAAACCTTCTGCCGGTAGAGCTGGCCGCGTGGCACCGCAACTGCTGGGTTAAACGGAACACTTGAATCAAAAAACAACATGCTTTGTTACTCAGTGATGCAGCTGTTCCTTGGACATATTCATCATCCACGTATTCCAAGCGTGGAGTGTTTCATACCATGCATGGTTCCATAGTGACTGTGGCCCTCACCAACCTCGACCCGCAAACTTGGTGATGACCATCCGGAAAATTCACGGAACAGGTTCCAACCTTACGTTTTGCTTTCTGGGACTTCATCCACATGGTCCGGGTTTTGGTGCATGTACGGCATGGCACTTCACGTTTCTTGGTGTATGCTTCGGCACGAAAAAAAACCAACAAGAATAGGACGTCTTCGTACCGTCAGTACTTGCGGACGCTTTGTGCCAGCAAACAAATTTTGTAGCAAAGTTTTGGTGATTCTCAAGCAGTGGAGGAATGACAGCGCTGTCCGGCAAAACAGCTACGAAACTCTCTCGCAACCAACAGGAACCCTCTTCCGATTTAGACATGTTTCCAACTTCCAGGCATGTAATGGGTCATGGAATCCACCTACAAAATGTCAGTTCCCTCACTTTTCCAAAAACTCCGTGCCAAGCAGAAAAATAAGACATCCACAACAAAAGGGGGATTCAAAAATCAATACTTTTGTGAAACAAATCTTTTGTGCGTGATCCGGCTGGGTACATGCAGCAAAAAACTGCTACTGCTATTGGTTTTTCAATTGATTGTTTCAAGATTGCCCCCCCTATGTCCTGGAACGGCGATAACCAAAATTTTCTTACTTTGACTCGAACGGGGATGACAATTGGACAAAATTCTGCAAACAACATTTTCCAACAAGATCCAACAAACGATCATGGACGGAAGGAACAAACGGAACGTGGTTACACCACAAGCAGGGGTTTCTAGATTCTAGTTTTTGTTTCCCATGTCCCTCATAGTGTTTGACTTTCACTCCACGGGCAGTTTGCGAAAGGGTATTTTGTATTCACTGACAAAATACAGCAAGTCGCCTTTTGTGCTACACTTCTTGCAGAAAGAACGTGTCAAATCCATTTGTTATCCACCATCAATCGGCACAACTTGCGAAAATGAAGGTCTAAAGTCTAAAGTCCTTGCGAAAATGGTTTGCGATACAAGATGCCAGGACAAACCGAAGAAACCCACGATGAAGCTTGCACCGGAAACCACGGCCCACCTTCCACCGGTCCATGGGGAAGGTTGCTTGACAAAGCTGTCAATGTGATTTGCTTGTCCGTGGCTTTTGTGGATGGCTTGGGTTTAGGAACTTCGAGATATGGGTTCGCTCGCATTTTATTCAAAATAACACGGCAACAACAACATAAACTCCGTGCGTGGTCACTGGACAATTGGTAGAGGACAACTGCTAGATTTCAAGAACTCTGCGTTGGACACCAAATGGATACGCGGCGAAAGTATTTCCTTGATGAAAATATCTCCCTTGCGCTCCTGGGGCGCCTACTGTTAGAAACTGTTAGATTGCGGTTGTGTGACTGCCAATGCCTTAAATCAAATAGGCAGCCGAACCCAGCGCGTGACTGGTATACGGGTTTCTCTCACCCTCACCCTTTTCGCATTCGACAAAAGAAGGGTTCACACCAGTGTCTCTCCTTCTCTGATCCCGGAGATGTGGCAAAAAAACACAACATCAAAATCGCACATTGCATTCTCCAAGGAGATGTGGCATGCTAGGTGCGAGCGCTAAAATTATCAATCAAGAATTGCAGCAGTTGTTTTCGAGCATCAATTCGCAGCAAAACAAGAAATGCCATTATTTTTGTAAAGTATTCGGATGTTCGTTATTGACCGGAAAATTGTCGGTTGTGTCGTTTTTTTTTCGCCGACATTTTCAACACTGTGGAGTGTGGAGCAGCAAAATTTTGACCATTCCGTTGTACAGGACGTGATTGTACAGAACCAAGAAATGCTCACAACATGTGGCGGGCACTGTCAAGGTCCCATGTCGCCTGCTGTGATGGAATCATATGGAATCAATGGCAGATGAGATGCGGAAAAAATCATGAAACAGAGGAAGGACTCATCGAGAAACTGGCCACAACTAGATCCCTCGAACCCAACAGAACCCAACGGGACCCAAGTCCATTTTCCTTTGGTTTTGAATTCAATCATCTACCTATCCGGCTACATTTTGCCAAACCGTCCTCCAACAATTCCTTGATGAGAGGCAAGGACAGGCATAGTGCAAGCTAACCTCGCGACGGAGGCACAAACCGGCCGTCACAGAAGAGCAATTCGACATCGAATCTTGACGCTGTGCCCAAACCACTTCCGGAAGCGACGCGACCGCCCGTGGCCGCAACAAACTTGCCCAAACATCCGCAAACAAAACGACTCGCTAGCAACCCTACCTTGCAACCAATGAGCCACCACCCATTCCTAGCAGCAGCGATGTAAGCAACACAGCGACACCATGACAGCACTTCCAACCAATCCACCCGAATGACTCCGACAACAAGTCGTACAACCCTACCAACCAATCCACACTATCCAATGCTGCTGCAACATCCTGGGCCCACTATCGCCAAGTAGAACCCTCACCACACACTGATGGAAGCATTGTTTTTAAACCTTCCCGCGGCCGATTGACCACCACTTCTTGCCCGTAAAATGTATTTTTGCTGTTGACCTTTGAGCACAAATTACCTGAAACCCAATCCAGCTACATATTGCAAAAATTCTTTGAGTCCAATGTTCCTTGTGCAGAGGTGCAGCACCAGGCCGGTGCGGAATCACGAGCTTCCGTAATTCCTCCAGGCTAGGTCACCCAGCGTGTGGTTGCTGTCCACAAGCCTGATGGCAGGGTCCATACCGGAAACGGGATGTCCACAACAATGGGCACTGAAGTGGCGTCACCAAGAGGGACCTGGACAAAATTATCGTTTGCGCACAACTTTGATGCCACGCCCCGTTGGCCTTGACCATTTCGTTGCGTGGTGGGAGGTAGGAAGGGAGCTAGCAGGATCAAGATAACTCACAAGTCAGCGATCTTGAGGAAGGGGTACCACCAGCCCTGACGTGCATCAACCCTCACGTGCAGCAACAATTTGGCTCAAACTGTGTGTGGCCAAGCTGTCTGCGCCCTTCCGCCGCTTTGGTGAGATGCCGCTTTCGCAATTCCAATTGGAAACCTTCAAGAACCGGGCGACCATCATTCAAATCCAAAAGGCTAATCGTAAGAAACCTGGCAGCAAAGCCTTCGAAAAATTTGATCAATACAAATGTACCTAGTTGTACAGCCATCGGGGATGCCACCACAAAGAGTGCTAAGTGGCAAGATTTGATGGCAATTTTGAGATTTTTTTTTTTTGAAATTCCTGACCTCATGTTCTTATATGAGGCTCGGCCAGGAAACGCAGAACGAGAAGGACAACATGAGAGTTGCGTTTGTCCATAATCAAGTCATGCAAACGATTGGAAAACAGGACGGCGTGTCCTCATCGTTAAAAACCACCAGGGAACTCGTTTCCGTTTGGCCGCCGGTGCCTGCGCGCAAACAATTGTCATGGCAAAATTTTTCGTATTCAAATTTCACACCCCGCCCCAAATAATGAAATTTAATTGTACCACGGCGTTATTCTTCCATTGGCATGTTGGTTTCCTGCCCGGTGAATATGCACAGCACATGCTGCAACATCCATTTCCGATCCACCAAGGTGCCAAATGTTGGAAAAAAAACAGTGGCTTCAAAAGAAACACTTTTGTGGGAATCTGAAAAGGTAGAGGCTGGGAGGCCACCAAGGTGCAGTTTTGTATTGATGTATGGAATTGAATTTTCACAAGGTATGACAAATTTTCATCATCATGTGAAAATAAAGAGATAAACTTTGACTACATTTTTTTAAAATGCTTTGTTCCCTAAAGCAAAATCTTTTCCACAAACACCCTTCTTTGTACAAGTTACCAGTTGTTCAGAAGTGAATTGTATTGAAAATTATTTTTATTTTGCTGTTCTTACACAACAATTCTTTTTCAGGAGCCTGAGCTATTTGAAGTGACGTTTCCTAAACTAGAACTATTGCCATCTCTTTTGTGGAGCAGTTCTACTTTAAAAAGAGACCTCGTTCAATCACCACATATCTTCATTTGTGAAAAGTAGTGTTTTTTTTTTGGCTCCAAGATGTAGTTGTAGGGGAGGCTTCTTTTCGAATTCTGACCAGCACACAATAAATATTGTTCATATATATTTGAAGCTAGGAGAGCAAATTGGAGGTGTACTGTCAGTACCAAGGATTGGTTCATTGGGAGGTGGCAGCACAAAACTTGGAACTTTGGATGCAATATTTCAGGGCGTTTGTAAATTTTGCTGCCAATGAGCAAACAGCGTATGTAAAGTGTAGCGCCGCCGTCAGGCGTACAGTCTACCTGGCTGACTGAGTTGTGTATATTTGAAGTAAAATATGTTGAGAACCCGTATTGTAAAAATATACAATTAGTGACGACAAATAATACTTTCAGCTGGTATGCCGCCCCCTGGCACGACATCTTGCCCGAGAAAATTTGGAATGTGCTGAACAATCTGGCGTCAAATTATGGTCCCGGAGATGCCTGGAACAACATGGGGAAATAGCAGGCTACATTTCCAACGTGTCAGACAACCGTTGGTTGAAAATGCCCCAGCGTGGACTGCACGACGCAGGACAAAAATAGGAACACCGACAAACACATGGGATGCGCAAATACAAATGTACTGCCAATGGGTGAAAGTTGGGGAGATGGGAGGCGTAGGACTGGGTAGTACAGAGTAGTACTGGAGTAGTACTTTGTAGTACAGGGTAGCAGTGGCGTAGTAGTCTGTAGTACAGAGTAGTACTGGAGTAGTACTTTGTAGTACAGAATAGTACTGGAGTGGTACTTTGTAGTACAGAGTAGTACTGGAGTAGTACTTTGTAGTACCGAGTAGTACAGAGTAGTACAGGAGTAGTACTTTGTGGTACTGGCATACTACCTTGTAGTACAGAGTAGTATTGGCGTAGTACTTTGTAGTACAGAGCAGTAATGCAGACAGATCCCTGGCTGACACATATGGAGTCCTTGATCAGGGTTTCGACGTCGAAGTCGTGAGAGTTGAGAGTAAAAGAGGTTTTTTTCCTTTACCCTGCACCCTATAAGGGCTATCTTCTGGCAAGCAGGTTCGACTCGACTCGATTTTACACTGGTATATACCCAAAAAATTGACGATGTTGGGAAAAGGCCAACAATAAAAAACGGAGTGGCTGACAGAATTGGATTTTCAAAAGGCACGTGGACACATTTTTTCAGCCAACATTGACAAACATATATCAGTACACACTCATCAATAACCAGTGGATGCACACAAAAATGCCGGAGAGGTGGTCTTCAACGCCCGCATCAGTGATGGTCCATGATTCAAGCACTTCCTTGACATTAAGTACTTGAGGTCGCCATTTCCGAAGTTCCTAAAGGTTTGCACTTGGAAAACATATGCGCCCACGGGGGGGATAGGTTGGACGTGGATTTCACGCAAGTGCTCTGGCCACCTCGCGTTCGGCAAGTAAATCTGCAATGTGGGAACGAAAGGCCAGTATTGAATCATACACTTCTTTGACCAGGAGGAAATTCCACTGGCATGGGCTTAGTGACCCACACGCATTTTCCTTTTTTTTTATTCATTCGCGTCGTGTGCGGTGACACATGGGAAGGGAAAGCCAATGGCGTTATCAACCTGGCGGCAGAAAACAAAATGCGCGAACTTTCGAGCGCCACTTAGCGGCGTCACGGAGTAAATCACTTAACATGTCAAAACCTTCAGCAATTTCCAGTGCCATTCTATACACTTCGCAAGCCCATATTTGTTTGGGGCGACCCCGGCGGCGTGGAGGTGACAGGTTTTGCAAAATAAAGTCACTAGGTTGGAAAATGCATCGTCGGCGAACATCATCATCAGGTAGCACTGCAATGGATTGAAATAAACATAGCTGTCTGAATTTAAGATGGCGGACAAGCGTTTGCAGTGGTGCTTCTCTGCAACACCGTTGCATGTGAAACACGACTGATGTACGCCCTCTCGTATGCACATCCGGGAGCCGCCGGTATAAAAATGGCTAGCATCGTTCGTGCCGACATGCCTGGAGACTGACCAGTAAAACAGTCTTTGCTACTGAACGTTCTGCGGTCAAAAAGGCGCGTGGAAAAAAAAAAATGTACGGAGGTGGGATATGAAGGATAGAACGGAGGCACTTTGCTTGAAACCCATCAATTTTCCGTAGTTCCGCCTTATTCAGCCACATTGTGTGCAGGCAATACAACAACTTTGAAACGACACAAGCTTGGAAGATACGGATCTTTTGCGGGGGGTGCAAAGTAGAATGCCGCCAGTCTTTCGCCAGACACACACATTTTCCACTCACACAAAAATTCCCCATTGCTTTTGCTTTGCGCCCGCCCGAGTCAAAGTGAAACACTACGACTACGATCCCATAGGGACATGGGGAAAATGAAGACCTAGCGGCCCACAAAATGTGAAACAAAGAACTGCCGAGCATTTTGCCAAAAAGGAAATTTGGCCGCCACGAGCCACCTGTTATGCAAAGGGAAAAGTTGATGTGTGAGGTGTGACAGCTTGTCATCCCATTTTACCAGTGGACGTCCACGTTTGCACGAGTTGTGCAAATCCAATGTCCAGGAATTGATGACCAAGATTGCTCCGATGCTATCTTCGCAGCAAATTGAAATTGGCGTTTGGCAAGTTGTTCCGTCCATGTTGGAATGGGGAAGAGTTCCAAAGCCACACTGAGTCTGTGATTCATTCGTCGCATCGTCTCAGACCAATCCTCGCCATTCACTCGCACCCAACCAACAATTGATCGCAACATTTTGCGCTGTAGTACGTTGATGTTTTCTAGCTGCACTTTCGTCAGTGCCAACGTGTGCAAACTGAAAAGCATGGCTGGCGTGACAACAGCATTGAAGAATTTCAAGCGCAATTTCAAACTCACGTGTTTGTTTGTAAGTATGGTCCGATGTTTGTTGAATTTTGCCCAAGCGATTGTCCTGCGATGATGTAATTCCACACAGCCACGCTGTTTCAGGTTCCCAGGGATGTGTCTGCCAAGATACTTGTGGGAAGACCCCTCCATGAAGAACATGCACCAAATCCTGCGACACTTGAACATACATTGGGTGATCCAACTGTTTTGTTGTGAATATTTTGCTTTTGGCTGCATTCAGTTGCAAACCAATTTGATGTAGTTCCCATGGCAAGGTTTCAATCATCTCCACTAAAGCTGGCAAGGAACGGGCATATAACATCAGATCATCCGCATACCTGATATTTGTCAACCGTTCGTGATGACCCATGGCTATGCCATGATGCTCACATTTTCCTTTCCATTTCCGCAAAGCACACTCCAAAGCAGCATTGAAAAGCAGTGGGCTGAGGATGTCACCCTGTTTGACCCCACATTGAATATCAAAAGGCCTGCCTCCATGCACCGCACCACTTTGAGAAGAGTAAATCGCCCTCAATAAAGCAATGTAAGGCTGTGGAACATGTTGCTCCCTCAATGCTTGGAATAACTGATTATGCTCAACCCGGTCAAAAGCCTTGGTCAAATCCAAGCTTGCAAACCAAATTTCACAATTCCATTCAATGCTTTTACCGCAAACTGTTTCAAAGACAGCCAGCGCATGGTCAATACCGGTACCTCGTCGAAAACCAACTTGATCCATTAATTGTTCTGTCTCCAACAGGGGTTGCAAACGATCATGGAGCATCTTGGCAAAAATTTTGTATGTGATTTTGAGTATGGCTATTGGCCTCCAGTTCTTGGTTTGTTGCAAATTTCCACTTTTCGGAACCATTGTGAACAACGTGTGTCGCCAAGATGTATCAAATTGTCCTGTGCAAAGTATTTCATTGTAAATGCGCACCAAACAAGCATGTAAACAAGGAGGGCCATATTTAAACAGTTCCAACACCAAACCATCTCCGTCGGCACCACGGCCACATCGCATTTTGAACATTGCTTCTTGCACTTCTGCCAAGGAAAATGGCTCAATACCTGAAAATGGTGAAGGACCAGGACTAGCCTCAACCACCGGCACTCGATCCGCGTCAGAAGAAAATATTGCAGACAATGTAGTTGTGAAGTCCTCCTTGGATGGCTCAGCTCTGCTCAATTTTGTTTGATGTCGGACTGGGTCGTCATTGATGGTTGCAATGCTTCCAAGGTCCCTGAACTCCACCAAAATATCATTCAAGCGTTTGTTTCTTTTCTGCCTCATATTGGCTCGCAAATGGTTCCGAATCTGTTTTGACAACATTGCTCTTTGTGTTTTATCTCTGCATCCACGTCGTTCCTGTATCAAAGTCTGAATGATGGGGTTTTGCCAAGGTTCAAGTGTTGGCGCAAAGCTGCGAGATTTTTCGGCTGCATTCTTGCAACATAATAGCACGGACTCTAAATCGCGCAAAGTTGTTGGCATATTTGTGTTCAAACTGCTTTCGACTTTGGAATGAAATGTTTGGGAATCGATGTGTTTCCAATTTGTTTGTTTCTTGCGCACGTCCTTTCTCCTAGCCAGTCCCTGGTTTGGAATGGAGAATTGGGCAAACACAGCACGATGATCTGAACCCAAGTCAAATGCGTCCGAAATACTGCATTTCAAAATGTCAACATTCATGCCGTGCAATATGAAATCAATTTTTCTTCTCATCCCGAGGGAGCTGCAGAAGGTCCAGCTGTCGTCATGGTTTTCACCATTTGCAACTTGCAGTCTCCACATGCATGCAAATTCATCAAGAAAATTGCCTCGGTGTCCTACATGCAATTCGGTATTAAAGTCTCCTCCCACGATTATTTTGTAATGTAAACGCTCAGCTTCATCCAAGACAACGTGTAGCATATCATAAACAATTCGCAAGTCCTCCAGTGAATATCCTGCATGGGGCATATACAATGAAATGAATCGAACACAACGACGTCCATAATGCAAATCCAGAAACATAAGTCTCTCATTGAGCGATGTCACTTGCCCAACTCGATGAACATGTTTTCTGTGCAACAATATGGCCACTCCAGCTGCTTGTGTTGCAATTTCCGATGTGTATAAAACATGCCCGCCATCCAAAACGCCTTGGGGCGATAACGTCGNAAAAAAAAAAAACGTAACGGCCATGTGCACTTCGGGTTTCACTGAATAAAATCACATCCCAATCAACATTGTACAATTCTGCCGCAAGTTCAGCCAAACGATCATGAGAATGTATTCGAGCATTTTTGGAAAAGACATTGTAAGATAAATTCTGGGAGCATGCAAGTGTCGGCTTACTTTCCTCAAAACTGGTTGGTGCACCAAGGATTTGCGACTGTGAAACACTTTGTCTGGGGCGGAGTTGTCCCTATCCAGACGCCGCAGCGCCTGCAGCTTTGGTCTTTCCTGCTCCCTTTCCTCGCTTGTCAAGAATCCCCTTGCTCTTGTCGAGGATGGCCTGGAGTTCCGGACTTTGCTGCAAATCACCCCAAGTAGCCCAAGCATCATCCCATTGGAGTTTGAGATTTCCATCTTCGGTAGACACCTTGAGCACCACTTTGCCTCCTACACAAAGATGTGTGTACAAATCATCAATCTCGAACTCTTTCTTCACAAACCCCCACTCACCCAATTGCCATCGAAGACCCATAAGGAGCAATTTCCTTGCTCTAACTGGGATAGGTAAGTCCTGCGTGGCCCAAACATTGTCGTCACCATGTTTCAACCTAGCACTTCTGAGGATGCCAACAGCTAAATCCCTTTCATATCCATTCCGGAACTTCACAAACATCAATCCTTGAAAACTTGGGGTCTTCATATAGGTACCTGTATGCATGGGGCCCTGCAATTCTTTCATTTTCAATGTCAACCATTCCGTGGCCATAGGCAAGGATTCAAACCCTTGCAAACCTCCAACCACCAAAGTTTTCGCCACATCTGCGGCTGGCATGGCGTGGCCACCTCCGAGTTTGTCAATCTGTTTCTGCAAGTCCAGAATTTTTTCATCAATCTTCTCCTTCATCTCAAGACGGATTTTTTCACCATCATGGTCTCGGATAAGGTCCTCCAACTTGGCAATTTTGACGTCATGTTGCTGCAGAACACCTTCCATTGAATCCATACGTGTGTTCAACACTGTGTGAAGGGATGCCAATTTGCCTTCAACCGGGCGAATTGCATTTTGGATTTCACGGCGAACAACTGCTGCCAAACCATCTAAGGACACAAGACCTTCTGATTGGTGGTGATGGTCAGGAGGACACAAAGGAACTCGATCCACAGTCTCATCTTCCAAAGGGGCATACCCATTAGCATGTTGACGATTCAACAATGGAGTGAAGGGAGAATCCATACCAAGTTCATGACGAGGTCTCTTCGCGTGGTCTTCTCGTGAAGGGGATCCAGCCATCAAAGCAAACGGAAACGCGGTCCAGGCAAACTTGGTGAGAGCCTATTGCGAGCAATAACTTGAGCAAAGATGGTGAGTTCCTTGAGCCAAAAATTCCCCATTGCGTTGACCAATTCGTACCGGTGGACGCCCCACAATGCGACGAATAAGGCTTCGGAATTGAAGCGAGACAGATTGTGGAAGAAACAATTGCTTCGAAATAGCGCAGTCGATGTTTGATAGAACATTCCTTGCGTCGTAACATCCAAAGGTGCATCTCGAAAACCTTGGTCGTTGTGAATGGTATTCCACACCGGATTCGCGACCAGAGCAAGTGCACAGCATGCAACCAAGCCATTTGTCCGATTCGGTATGACCAAGTAAGTGCCTTAGTCATGGGGTTGTACCAAATTTGCGTGAAAGAAGGTGAAAAAAGGTGGTGGTCGCGCCCCCGTTGTGAACGCCAGAGTCCTTGAGGTGTTCAGCATCAATGGCACCCCTGCCAAATATCGCACACAGCCATCCAATAAATTTTTACGTTTTAGCAAAAATGAGGCAAAATGCCACATCATTTTGTTTTTAAGATCTATCCCACCTCCTGGGTTTGCAATCATTTCAATTCATTCGGACATTGCCAATTCAATTGCGGCGCAAAACAAGCAGGCACCTTTGTTGCACACCAGAAAATATGTCAAACGGTCTGTCATCACCGGCACCATTACGAACGACATTTGTCTGATTGGGATAAAGGCACTGCAGAATCCAAACCAATTGGATTGAAAATGATTGAAATACTTTGTCGACGCAAAGGTAACACCGTACTGTGTGCTTCGGGTTGGTAACTTCCAAATGATTGCTCCACTCGTGCGAAGGTCTGGTAGGCAAACAATTTGTAGAAAAACACAGTATGTTTGGGTATGGGGCGGAAGTCCGTCACAAGCGTTGCGCGTTTTTTTTTTTCGGTGGAAGCATCGTGAACAATGTTTTTTGTTTCCATCGTGCTGGCGTGCTTCCAGGTTGCCAATGCCATCCAATGGACGAAAACCATTTTCGTGAGAAACGATTGTTCTTAGAACATTCTCAACACAAATGGTTCAATTTATCCACAATAACCTGCCCCCAAAAAAAAGGTCAGCTCAATTTTTCCAAGGCACAACTCGAACAACAGAAATAAATCAGTAGAAACAATAATCATTAACAATTATTTTGAAAAAATAATACAAATTGAACAGCAAATTGGAAAAATAAGAAACCAATGAAGACAGAACTAACCCAATTAAGAAACTAGCAACTGCTGACATGGTGATCAACTGTCCCAAGCAACAGGGTAGCAATAGTTGAAAAACAAATTGCGCTTTAAAACTTGTGCCAATGATGGCCCAATCCAAAGTATCCGCTTAAAAAGGATTGAGCGGTTCGACCTATTTCTGCGCAATTTCCCGCATGAATAATCCTCGGAAACAGAAGGGCGGCCAACTAAATTCTACTGTCAAGGTTGCGGTTCAAAACATTTTCGATCACGGGCGGGAGGCGTTAATCAGGACAAGGTCACACACAAAAATTCATGTTGATGAGTTCAAAAATGTATTGAAAAACGCGAGGCAAAGGCGAAAATGTAGAAACAAACATTGTAGAAATGGCGCATGGCCATTCGAAAAGAATGCTAGTAACACGGCTTGGAACCGGATTCGACGAGGGTAGTAGCACTTGGACAAAGGAACCAACTTCGAAAGAACCATGTGCAACTTTCAATTTCACCTCAGACGTGCATTTTTCTAGATGCAAAAATGCAAAAGGAACGTCACTTTGCCGTTGCTGGCATGCGGTTCCTGAAGCAGGGCGGACAAGTTGCTTGTGACGATGCGTTCATGTTGCTTTAATCATTCATTTTCTCTAATTTTCATGGATCAAACAACAGGCATTATGAAAAGCACGCTGGCCAACAGAGCAAGCGACATTTATGAGATTAATTTTGTTTATTGAACCACCAGTCGAAGAGACAACATTGGTAGCGATCATCCTCGCCCAGGGAAATGGACAAACATATTTTTTCAGTTTCAGTACCATTGATACGATGTCACTTCACAGCTTCACCTTAAAGCAAGAATGCAAGGTTTGTCGCGCTGATTGCAGTGCTTGGTTTGCTGTAAGAAACAGGTGACCTGAATGGACGGAAGTGCTTCATTTACGATGGTGCAGATGTGGAGGATTTTGCATACTTGGAGGAGGACACACAGTGCGGATGAGGACGGCATCTTGATGTTTAGCGGTCCCGTTGAACTTGGCCAGCACTGTTTCAGCGGTCAAATACGGGATGTTCATCCGGATTTTTTGCCGGGGGGGCCATCGGTTTGCCGGAACAAACCTGTTGGACCCCCAGGCAAAAAATCCGGATGAACATCCCGTATTTGACCGCTGAAACAGTGCTGGCCAAGTTCGAGAAAACCATTAAACCGGAAGAGATTGCCAAACTGCGGGAGGATGTGAAGCTTTCAGGTGCCACGCAGACCTTCCCCCTTGCAAGGCACTGCAGATCCGCAGCAGACCGATGCAAGAATTGTGCACGGATGGGTTATTGTACGCTTGGTTCAAGAAGCAATTCACGCTCGTTCAGTGTTTCATGAATTAATTGAAGAAAGTGCCGCTCAATGTCATCCCGCCCCAAATGTTAAGTGTAAGGGAACAGTCCATTATTAGGATGTTTTTCCAAAATTGGCGGATAAAATCGTGAACAAAAGTTGTGAGCGACAGTGTTTTGTTGATTGGCACGTTCTTCATGGTGTTCAGGGTTCTGGAGTAAAAAATGCACAGGGTTGATAGTTCCTGTTAGCACATGCAAGTAGCAAGTGTTGAATTTGCATGGCTGTTGACTCAGGATGACTGCTTTGCAGATGGACCCTGCACCTTCAAATGTCATGGCCCGACGATGCGCTTCCACTACGTTTTGCCTATGTTTCGTCAATCCGTTGACAAGACTACTTGAAGAAGGTGCTGGCCTCACGGTATCTCCGTTCTCCCTTCGAAGAGCAACGACCATTGTTCAGCAGATTTTCCTTGTCAAAAACACTTGCGTTGAGTGCATGGTTTGTGGGCATCGCGAGTGTGGTCAGACAACATACTCATGTGAGGCCATGAAGAAGGAAAACCAACCCATCCCAATGCGACGCCGAAGAAATCGATATCTACCTCCAACAGGAAGAGGGCCCTTTAGTGTTGTCTAGCCGTTGCAACTCAAGATGGCACTCGCCTCCGAAATCGTATGGTTTCAGAACCCTGGCCTTTGCAGGACATCACATGGGACAAGCAGGATTAAGAGGCTCCGCTGGAACGCGGCGCTTCGAAGTCTTGAATGTAATTCAAGCGCGCAATTGCCTCAATTTACCCATGTTCAGCGGTTGAAGGTCAGATTGCTATAGCTTTTGGCTGCCATAGAGGCTGGATCGTCTATAGCCACCTGTTTGCTTCATTTCTTCTGGTTCTTGTGCAGCATTTTCTTTGGAGTTTGTTGTTGTTGTTGTTGTTGTTGTTGTTGTTGTTGTTGTTGTTGTTGTTGTTGTTGTTGTTGTTGTTGTTGTTGTTGTCGTTGTCGTTGTCGTTGTTGTTGTGTTGTTTGTTGTTGTTGTTGTTGTTGTTGTTGTTGTTGTTGTTGTGGTCGTCGTCGTCGTCGTCGTCGTCGTCGTCGTCGTCGTCGTCGTCGTCGTCGTCGTCGTCGTCGTCGTCGTCGTCGTTGTTGTTGTTGTTGTTGTTACTTTACCACCCGGGGTCTGAGGCCTCATTGACATCACGGGCAAGATGAATGCATTCAGTCTCACCACACTAGCCAACGATGATGGCCAGCTGTGACCTTTTTTCAAGGCACGTGTCCACGAGGTTCTTGCGTCAACAATTCCACCACGCAGAGTCCTTCTTCGCGAGATGTTACAAGAATTATGACATTTGTCACGGTTGTGTGCATCTTGTATGTTTGTAAACTGGTGTCTTGTCCCAAGTGAGAGCCTTCATTTTGCAATTTCGAGTTGCAAACCTATTGGTTGATGCCTTGACAGCGTGAACAATGTTGAACAATGTTGCCTGGTGGCACATTGCCACCTTCACAGTTCCAGCCGCAGCCTTTGCGAAAACGCCTGTGAAGCAAACATTGACGGCTGGGATTTGGCGACAGGCTGACCACCACAACAGTTCAAAAATGAAAGCTTCTGGCAAAAAAGCGTTTGCAAAATGGCAGTCATTATCATCAAACTGAAGGTGTTGTTGGGGTTGCCGGTGCGGCTTGTGCAAAGACAAACTTAGTCACCACGCTGAGTAGGTGTCATTGGTATCCACTTTAGCGTTAAGTTTGTGTTCAACCTGTTTGCTTTCCTTAGGTCTGAAAGGAAAAACAACTTCCTGACATGTGTTTGGGTTGTGCTTGGGTTGTGCAAGTCTGGAAAAATCAAGGGCATGCAGCGGTGTGCAGGTCCCTTTGCAATAAAACTGACAGTTGAAACGTTTCAGGTTTTCATGTCCTTGGCAATGGGAAAGACGGTTTGTAGGTCGGACTTATGTGGCTGCCCTATGTAACTTTTCACGCTTGCAGTGTTCCTCTTGGCTCCCGGGCGATGACGCTCCCGCACCCAGGGTAGTGGTGTTGCAAGGTGGGGTTCTGGCACGTAAAACTCGGAGTTTCGGCACGTTTTTTGCCTTCATGTATCACAACTCCTTGGGATGGCTTCCCTTACCCTGGACGCCCTGGACGTCAGGCACGTGCAACTTTCATGGGGTGCGCTGCCAGCATCAAAAGGTCCGTCAGCCACAGTGGCATCGAAGATGCATCAGTGCCTTGGTTGTTGGTTGTGAAGCTGCGGAGCTTGGTGCGAAGGTTTTCCGTTTTTTTTCCCAGTAATCATTAATCAATGAGCTTTTGCAGTTGCAAACAACCAAGGGAACGTTCAACAGAAAACTAAGAAGAATTCAGTTGAGGAGTCAAATGTTTTTTTTGGGAACAGGTGGGCATTGAACATTCCAGGTTTGAGATTCCTACGCAGTGGATTTCAATCACTCAATCAACCACTGTTTCTTTGGTTTGGGTCTTCTTATGTCCTTGGGAACTGTCCAGCTCTTGTGTTTCGGCTGTGCCAGGAACGCAAGAATTCCAAAGAGACGGCAGCGACCACAACGACAAAGGTGGGGTTAAGTTGAGCCTAAGAACCCTGAATGGAACTTGGAAATGGGAGAAACACCTGAGTAGAACTTTGGCTCTTTTGTTCCAGATGCAAAGCAATTTCAGACCCAAGATTTCACATACGCAATACACTCGTGGTCATCGTCATCACCGTCTTCGTCATCGTCATCGTCATCGTCATCATCATCGTCGTCGTCGTCATCATCATCATCATCATCATCATCATCATCATGAACATTAAGAACAGGATGCAGGTCACTGCTCTGAAAAAGATATCTTGCAGTGAAGCATGATGTATAGACATTGATGTAGATGATGATGTTGAAAGACTTAAATTCACGGGTGAATTTAATGGGAGCAGCTCATTGTCGCCAATTTTTCGGAACCTGTCGCCACTCAACGGTTGCGCCCGGGCAGGGGTCTATGTTCAGAAGAGTCGGGAACATAAGGGAACGTTCCAGAAGAGCTGTATAGATGGGAACGCCTCTGAAGTTTGAAGATGGAACCCCAACACTTTTGGGATTTTTAGATGTTTTTCCTTTTCCAAGGAAGCATTTTTCAGGTTCCATGTTAGCGTTTGGGGGTGCATTCCTCGAAACGAAAACCTGAGGTCTTGTCCCCAAACATATTTGTTCAGGCAATTTCCAGGATGGGGGGTTACCTACACCCCTCAAAATGAACCAATTCAAAAGGAAAATCATCTGAACCAAACCTCCAACTTGAGTCATGCCAACTGGGTCGATTTGCTCGTGGAAAATTTTTGGTCTTGTCTTTTCACTTTTTAGGGTATATGTTATATGTATCAAAATCAAGACATAAAGTATCTCTAAAGCTAGATGTGCATATCAATTTCAATTTCTTTATACCGGCCACAAGCACAATTGACACGGATACGCCGGTGACCCTTTTTGGAGGTGCTTTCCGGGTGGAAAAATGGATCATTGAGGTCTCCTTAGGCTCTCTGTCCTCCTTGTTGTCCTGGCGGCGCAAATCTCCCAGCGCCACGGAAGAGGAAAGCTGCGGAAGCGGCGGAAGCAGCGGAACCAGTGGAAGTGGGGGGGTTTTCGTGGTATGCTGGTTTTTCTAGGCATTGGACTTCGCATGTTTTTTTAAAGGAAAATATATGGTCATTTTTGATTGAGTGGTTTTTTTTGCCGAGATTCAATGAAGTGGTAAGGGACCAGGGGACCATAAGGGAATTCTTCCTTGGGATACCTTCAAAATGGTTGGTTTGCGAATGGTCGATGCTGATCATTTATTGGAATTGGGATTGTTTCTTTTTTTGACATCGAAAACTTTGGTTAATTGAAACTAGAAGCGAAAAGTTGGAGATTCTCTTGGGGCGTCGGACAGGTGGACCGTCAACTGATTCGGACATTTGAGTTCCATGGAGGGGCGGAAAGTGATGCTTTTGGAAAAATGGTATTTCCAGATCATCTGCATAAGCGTATCCTGTTAGTCACTTGGTGGAGGGAGGACAAAGATATAAGTCATAGTAGCATTCGTCGTGGCACTTCTGGTGGTGGTGGTGGTGGTGGTGGTGGTGGTGGTGGTGGTGGTACAACGCGCCCAGACATTGTCGGCATCCACAATTCTGGCCCAACATTTCCAAACTATATTATGCCCAAGCTTGCGGATTCGGGAGTCTACGCGTTGATAACCACATTGTCCAATCAGTTTTTTGCCTAGACTGGAGATTTCTGTTCAGTTAACGAAACAGCTGAATTGCCTGATCACTGACAGGAAATTGTGATAGAAACGAGAGTTGGGGTCCTCAAAGTATGACACGCTTGACCAAAAAAAAGGGCTCTGAGAAATTCAAATGGCAAGAAAAATCGCGAACAAAAACCCATCCTCCTGTACAGAGTGCCTCAGGTTTTGACTCCAACTTTTTCATGGTTTTCACAGGGTTGACATGTCATCCCATTGAATCAATCACCGAGAAACATTGAAGTTCCAAGGATTTGTCCAATCCTCAAACTTTGGAAGATCGAATAGCGCTACTTGGCGAAGGATTCAACGTGAGTTAAACCAGAAGAGATGGTGGACAAAAAAATGAATACAACATATGCTACCCAAATAGGGTACTTAATTCCCGAAAAAAGCTCTTCTGCAATTTACAAGGTATGTACCAGGTTTTGTTGATAAACTTTCCTTCCAATGATAAGGCAGTGTTCGACTGATGTAGAACATGACATGAGGCCAAGTGAAAGCTCTCATTCCCATGTTGGGCAATGGCCGTATATCATTTGACACACTCCCATCGCTGCTTAGACATGGAAACATCCCAACAATATGGTGGTTGGGGAAGATGATGTTCGTTTTGGTTTCAATGATGCCATTTTGGGAGGAATTTTAATTCTGAAACATACCCTCCCTGAAATTAACAGCTCGCACCTCAAGATTGGTGGTTGGAAGATGAATTTCCTTTTGGGATGGCCTATTTTCAGGGGCGAACTGTTTGTAGCATCCATGTCTCTTGTTAACTTGTGGAAGCTTTGCTCAGGGCAATTCATCTCGATGGTATTGTGCCTGGGCATCACCGCATTTACAGTGACTTCTGTGAAACAAATTGGATGTGTCGGACCTTGGGCCATTGGACTCGGCCATTTTGTTGCGGTCAAAATTTCATGGGTGTGCTGTCACACCCCTTTTTTTTTAAGCGAATGCCGACTCGGAATCCATTCAAAAATTGGTGATGCTTTGGAAGTCCATGCCACTCAGTTGAATGATTTGGACGTGGCCCACTTGCGACTTGGCTTGATTGGGGAAATTGAGGGATTTTTTTGTTGTTTGAATGTTGTTTTCTTCATGATTTTTTTTCCAATCTATCCTGGAAGTACGGGTACCGTACATAGATACATACATCATACACATGTTCATATTAAAGTCTTTTTTGATATACAAATATTTGTAATATATATATATATATATACATCCAAATACATCGTGATAAGCAGTCCCTGTACTCCAGCATGGCACGTGGAAGAAATGGTGGAATCGCTGCTTCCCAAGCCATTTTTGGTAGGAGCTTCTTGTCTTTTTTTTCGTCCGTTTTCCTGGAAGGTGGCCTTAAGGAGGGAGTAGGTGTAGAAATTCCCCAAATTTTGATATGATGAGACTCTGAATCTCTGTATCGAGATTCGGGAGATCAATGATTTTAGATTCATGGCGTAAGTGTTTTTGAGAAGAGCTAGTTTTTTTTCTTCTCTTTTTCGTTTTGGGTTTACACCCCTCAAATTTGCTGAACATTAACATTTTGAACCCGAAAAAATGAAGGTGGATGCTTCAGATGATTTTTCCTTTTCAAACTTAGGTGATTTTTAGGTGAACCAGCCGTTAATTTTCAAGGGTTCCTAGCTTAACCCCTCACACCTAGTAATTTCATGAGCCCCTGGTCTACCTTCCCCCGGATTTCCAGGGTTAATTTTTGATTGGAATCATTCATGCCATGCCATTTCCATTGATAGGTATTTCTTCTCTGACTACATGCTCTCCAAGAGAACCATGGTGGTCATTCGCCTGGTCACGGACAAGAAAACGGCACCTCGGTGGTTAACCTTGACCTTTTGGATGGGGTTTACCTGCGGTTTCGTCACCTCGGAAAACCACCCACGACCCACGAACCACAGGTACCCACGAAGAATCTGAAACTCTCACGCATATTTGCTACACTTTCGCAGGGATATGGTCATTTGGGGGTTGATTCATTTTGTGAAAATCTCCAGGTCAACAGGACGAATTTCAGACATCCCACATCTTGGGCTGAGGAAAAACTCATGGCGTGCAAGCAGCATAACCTCCGGTCTCTTAGCTGTCAACAGATCTTGAAATTGTTGAAGATCTTCCGATGTTGCCAAGAGTTGGATTTTGAAAAGGAGTTTATATACAATCTTTACTATATGACTACGGTATATGTGCCTTTCTTCAAGCTAAATTGTGCAGTGGATGAATCAGGATGTTACGTAAACATTCGGATGATCATGGAATTCTACAGTGCTACAATGGTCTGTACAGCAAATGGGGCATCAAGAAGTTGCGTTTGGAGGTTTATATAACCCTTTCCCTGATGTCTTGGTTTGTTTGTTTTTACTGTAAGGATTCCATCTTGTTGATCTCCTCTTCCTTGTGCCTAGATTTTTGCTTTTAATTTCAAATTTCTATTTTGTTGTTGTTGTTGTTGTTGTTGTTGCTGTTGTTGCTGCTTCTCTTGTTGTTTCTTTTAGCCCTCCGCAGGAAGAGTGATCGGAGTTCCAAGCACGATCGTTCCCCTGAGTTGATTCGACAGCAGGCGGTCAGAGTCTACGTCGTCCAAGTGGGTCCCATGATCCTCATAAAAACCATGATTGTTAGTGCTCCAACCTTTTCGGCCGTTCGTCTTGGTGGTCCAAGTAGTTTCTTCAAGAAACCAGAAAATCCTTCAAAATCATGGTGGGTTGTCATGATCACAGCTCCGAAGGGATGGAAACGCCCCAAAACGCCCCAAAACGCCAAAAGACAGTTTTGAAGCCCCGCCTGTGTGAAGAGGCCATTATGCTTCATGAGTGTTGTTCGCATCCCAGCATCATCAAATTGCAGGCATGCAACTGCTAGGGGAGCTGTGGAGATGCAACTGGTAGGGAGGGAGCAGTTTTCCTGGTAAACTCAGGAGTTGGACTTAGAAAGTTGGCCCGTTAGAAAGGCCACCACATTGTAGATGCGTTTTTTCGTAGTGTAAAAAGAGTTTTTTTTTCTCCCATGGTTATGCCAGATGACAGGAGGGGGGTATATGGTATACGTCATTTCCAGGGATGTTACATGACTGGGTCTGGAAAATGATCTTTTGGGGCAAGACTCAAGCTGTGGAAGATATGGCTTGAATAAAGTCACCTGAAGAAGGGACCATTTCAAAAGGAAGATAGTCTTCCAACCATCATTTTTCAAGGGGCATTTTTCAAGGGGATATGTTAGTTTACCGGAGGGTAACCAAAATATGTCTAGAGCTGAACAAATCCACTGCAAATGGATGCTTGCATCCTTTTGATGGATCAAGTGACCTCAACTGGCGGGGTTTCAAGGCAGAACTTGGGGGGAAAAAGCACTGGAGCTGCCAGGAATGCTTCATTCACAATGGCTATTTCTATGTGTCTCGGCCGCGTCGTTGGTGTCGTTGTGAGCTTCTGGGTTGCTGGCAGATCCCTTGTCTTTTTTTTCAGGGATCCCTTTCATGTAATACTGCAGCACCGTTTTTTTGCCGCAAAAAAATTCAGCAAAAATCATGGGATGCTCATTTTCACACAGCAGTTGGGAACCTGGAGTTGGAACACCACATGGGAAATTCGGGTTTTTTCGGGTTTGTGTGAAACTCGGCAGGAGATTTTGGAGTATGCCAGTGGTGGTAGGCAGGGGAATCATGGCATCTCACGGGGTTCTGTGACCTGGGCACCCATGGCTTATGCTGTTGCTTAGGGTCTAACACAGGATGATTCAAAAAGAAAGTTGGTCACTTTTTGACCCTAAAAACACACACCTCAGGTGGTTAATCCTAGACTTTCGGAATTTTGGGGATGAGTTTTTTTTTTTTTGCGAAAGTTCACTGCCTGGATTTCAGTTGAAATCACCCCGGTGTGAACATTTCGATGCCTTCAATGCTGATCAGGCTTTTTGATGCAATCTTGGATGCTGAGTGTCATACAGAGCAGGAGACAGCCAACTTTATGCGCCTTGGTATGGGGAATTCGGAATGGCCTGGCTGGTTGATGCTGGGTATATATATCCTCATGGTTTGGTTGATGGCCATGGCCATGGTTGTTGGGACTATCTCCAGTATCCCCCAAGTTTGTTCCTCCCAAAAAACCGCCAAGCCCTTGTGAGGTTGCAGTTGCTTAGCGCTGTCCAGCACATGCATGAAAGGCTCCCATTTCTTTCCGGGGAAGAATGGGACGGGATGGCGAGATGAGTGCAGGGATGACTGACTTGGAAAAAGGGCATTTTTTCCAGAAAGGAATCTCAAGCGCGAGCCAGATCTTTATACTTATTATTATAATTATATTACTCATTTTTTTATTATGATTAATCCAGAGGGTGAGGAATTTTTTAGACCAGGGAAATCTAGTAGAAGGTAACGACTTAGCGCAAGTATCCAAGGTACTCAAGGCCGCTAGGTGAAATTCGTGGATGTTTTGCCTCAACAAACTAAACGATAGATGGTTACACTGTACACCACAAAACTTGAGTCATGCCAATTTTTGGGGCAGTGATGTCATCAAGTTTATATAAATCACAATGTATATTTGCTATTATATGCTACCTTTTGGGATCATAGATTTTTTCCACCTATTAAAGACCAAAGGGTACCCTTCCTGAAACTAACAGTAAACGCCCCAAAAGGAAACAATCGTATTCCAACCATCCCTTTTCGGGCGCGAAAATGTTAGATTCAGAGAGGGTAGACCTTGAAGGGTGCTGACTCAATTTCTTTCATGGCAGATGGAGGCTTGAACTTGAATCAAGATGATTTTGACCTATTGGAATCAGACCTTTTTGGAATCCAGGTCATTAAGAAATCCTCCTGGCCTCACATAAAAAAGAGGATAGGAAGAGTCATTGGAGCTTACAAGAAGGTGGGTTCCAAGTCATATTTTCTTTCTCACTTGTGACCCACGTAGATCTCTATGACAAGCCACCTCATTGGGATGTGCAGCAAGCTCGGCTCGAAACGCGATCCCAACAAAAAAAATTGCTGTCGACTCACATCAGCAACTTGGTGTGGAGGTGGTAGCTGTACGGTTCAGATGAGGGGATAGGTAGATATGAAATCTTACTGTAAAGCTTCAGATACGGGATAGGTAAGAAATATGTACATTTGGGTGTTGCAGTGGGAAAATTGGAAATCATCAAAAGAGAGTTACTTTGGAACCCTCAACAAGAAGTTTTAAATGGATGTGAAACCGGTGAAACACCTGTTTTTCCATAGTGATTTGGAGTCATCCAAGTGGTTCCACTTCGCTGTAAGGTAGGATGGCTCCACTTCGCAAGGCGAACGGATTCACCCAGAAGCAGTGGTGAAAATGAAGACAGGGCATCCGGGGGGAACATCCCAACAGTTTGTGTGCATATCCTAAGCACATTCTTGAGTGGATATATACAGAGTCTATAGATCTTTCCATCTTGTCTATCTCTACCTGCGAATCTGTGCATGCTGCATCTACTTGTCTATTTTTTCATGTATTGAGCTTATCCATCCATCCATTCATCCACCTATCCATCTTTTCTAAACATTAGTTCGCTCTGCGACATGTGCTAATTTCAATTGGGCTATATAATAAATCCCCTAAAAACTGGCCTTCTCAGGTCATCGCACTAAGGCTTAACAGAAACTGGTTGTTGGTTGTATGTGGTTGTTAAGTACCATGAGATGATCTCACATTTGCCTCGTTGAATCATCCACGCTACGCCAGCTCCGTTTGTTGCCTGCCCTGCTGGCTGCGACCACGGTGACCTTGCTCACGGTGCCTTGCTTCGTGGCGCCTCCAAAGCAAGGTTCATTCGGGGGGATGAGCGACCAAAGCCATGGAACGCAAAGCACCTCAAATTGAGTTTGTACAATGGCAAGTGCTCCTCAAAATGGTCCAATATTTATCAATATTTCATCTTTTTTTGGCAAAATTTAGTGATTGTTAATGACCCAGATGTGATTTTTCATGGTGTGTACACCATTGTTTTGTATCCTTTCGTCTTAGTCATTCCTATCCTCCTTTTATTTGGGCACCTTGAAATCCAACCCGCATTTTGGTGAACCCATTTTTTGGCACTGCAGAACTTCCATCTGCGCCATTGGCGTTGGGCTTGGCTACATTGGTTGCCCCATTGGAGGTGGCCAGATTGGGATGAGTGACTGGAAATTTTGGTCTTGGATTTCTTCGATGAAGTGTAGGATTTTTTTTGGGGTGTTTTTCTGCTGGAGTAAGGAAAAAGCATGTGAATCATGGGGTAAATTTGGGGTCCATCAATCAAATGACATATGACCATATCATCATGTTTTTTCTTCCTCCTTGGCCTCCTAATGGAATAAAGTAATTAGTAATAAGTAAGAAAAACACGTGAATGAATCAATTTTGGGTACATTTTGGGAAAGGTAAATTTTACGAATTGACCAATGAAGAACCAACTTGGGGATGATGATTTGGAGTTCATGTGTTGAGAGAAAGTCTTCGGCCCCTTATAGAAAATACACCCATCAAAAATTGAAGAGCAAAGGGGTAACCAGGAGAGAAGCTCACAGAACTTTCCAAACTTGGGAACTGAGAGATTTTTCTGAGCAGCAATTTCAAGATCCTGCTGGTCCCACAAGGATCCATGTATGGCATATATATACCATATATGCCAACATTGGCACATCGTTCTGCTTGGGGTTCCAAGCAGCACCAGATTTGGTCGGGATCAGGCTGCCTATGCCAAGTTGCCACCTTTGGAGGATGTGCCATTGGAGGACATTGTCATGACCTCAGTTGTCGATAACACAAAATACCCATTCGAAGTGTATATATATATATACATAACTTGGCAAGGTTGAAAAGATGTGGTGGTGTTTTTTTGGATGTCAACAACTACCAACTGTTTGTTTTGCTGACACTTCTGAACTGCACCAAAAAAAAGCAAAAAGCAGAATTGGAGAAACTGAGAGGTGGAAACTACACTTGATAGCTTTTTTTTTTCGGATGTTTTCAGATTTGAATTTGCAAAGTCATTCTATATAACGACCTTAACGACCCTGTGGCCTTGAGTGGGTACCTTTCCAACCTTGCGACCTACGCCACACCGCCAGGGTGCCACACGACAGGGAAAGCTTGGAGAAGAGGAAAGCTTCGAGTCCGATGGATGTTTTTGATGAAGGGATACACTTCCCCAAATGATGGGCCTTGGAAAAGTTAACAAAACGGTTTCAGAAATTGCCAAAATGACGGTAAAATTGGGAAAGACCTTTCCCAGTGGCATAGAAAAAAATAGATACAGTACCCACCTGGGAACGATCACATCTATCCCCTACGATCGCGGGCATTTTTGAGTCCATGATTTTGCTTTTCCTCAGATGGGATATGTTAGTTCCATGGAGGGTATGTCCATTCTTGGTATTTACATTGATTTTCAGGGGTGTAATTTGTCAAGAAGGTATGGCAAAATATAGGTCAGATGCTCCAAATTCTTGCTCTTGGCAATGCTTCTTCTTCTTGTTTTTTTTTTGGGGGGGGCGGTTGTTTGAAACGGTTGTTTGGACCAGATATCTTCCATAAAGGTAAGACAGCACTAGGTTTCAGAAAGCTGATGTCAGCAAAATCCCCTCACCCAGCTGCCAGTCTGACACCTTCTTCGGTATCAGCTTCCAAGTGTGGATCTTCGTCATCCTGGGTGCAGTGACTTGGGCTGCTACCTGGGTCTTGAACTTGAAGCCAGCCAAGGTGAGGTAGGGATGGGCTGGGGAAATGTTGGGTAAGATGCTGATAATTTTTGGAAAAAGGCAGGGTGGGGATTAGATGAGTCGTGGTTCACGGCTAGAGAGCCGCTCCTTTTACAATCCATAATTCACAGATTTGTTACAGTGAGGTCTTACGTCTTCAACAAGCATTTTGTTTAAGGGTTCTACCTCAAGCATCAGACAGCAAACAATTCTGTTTTTTTTGAGCAAACAACATGCTCCAATGGCACACAGATCTCCAGCTTGCAGGATGCTGAAGGAACTTACAAGACTTACCTTGGTGGTGGAGCATTGCCACCTGATGGCTTCACCAATCCAGCAGATCCTCGAGTTCAAGAAGAGCTGACGGACACGCTGGGCGCTGTTGTGGTTGTTGACGGTGTTTTTTTTGGGTGCTATCCACCCACCACAAATGACCAAAAAGAAACTTCCCCTCCCCCAAAAAGGTTTTGAAGAGACAACCTGCCCCTGTTATCTTCCCATCCATCTATCCGCGAAACCACCAAGCCACCGATCCGATGGAGACTCCAACCCACCGGGGAGGATGAAGATGATGATCTCTACAGCGATGACCTGAGGCCAGGTGCACCTAAAGGACAGAAAGCTGCGAGCTCAGCGATTGTGTAGCACCTTGGTTGCTGGAAACATGGGAAAAATGTTGGTTGGTGGTGGTGAAAGTTGTTGGAAGAAGCGCTTGTAGGCTGGGGTGCAAATTATATATCAATAGTTACTGTAAGTGTTCCTGGTTTTGGGTGTGCTTTTGGATATGGTTGGATTGTCGTTGTTGAGTGATGGTGATCCTGGATATAATTGAAACCTAAGTCAACTTTTTAAAGTGAGAGTCGCCATTTAAAACAGGTGACAGGAAAATGAACAGATATGAAAGGATAAGGGATCATGTCTACTATTCATCTCTTCTATCCCGGTTTCTCCATGCTTTTGCTGGTGATATGAACTGGGCCCTTTTTTTAAAATAAATCAGTTAAACGTTTTCGATTCCAAGTGCCACTCGCGTTTTTGTCTTCAAAGTTGCAAAAGTTCATCCATTTTTCAACAATAAGCTTCACTTTGGATTCGATTTTTATACCAAAAAATCACACCCCTGGAATTTTTGTAGAATTTTTTGGAGTCAACCTTCCTACAGGGTTGGCTGTTTTTCCAATTTTTATGCCTGGAACGTATGACCTGTTTTTCCTCGAGGATGGGGCCTCCAAAAGTTGTGCCTTTCCATCGACAGCCACCCCTGCGGGGGTGACTTTTTCGAGACGATTTTTCCGCAACGAATGACGTGTTGCGCCCTCCATTCATCCCCCCAACAAAAAAACATGCCGACCTTTTCCGGCATCCTGAAGTGTCCAAAAACCGACGTTTGAAGTCCCAGTGATATTGATGTTTTGAGATTCCTTTTTGGCAGCTTTGAAAGACGCCATAGCTGTGTAGGTTTTCCATGATTGACAGCTGATCGATTTGTCTTTTTTTGGAAGCTTCTGGTGCCGCCTGCGGAGCTTTTGGACTCCGCAGATAGGAAAAACATTTTCACCCCCCCGAGTTTAAAGCGAAAAGCCGAGAAAATAGCGAAAGCCGAGAAGTGCTGGCACTTGAAGAATTGAAAGGGATGAAGGGATGATGGAGGATGGATGAATGAATGGATGAATTTGATATAGGAAACACTTTCCAGTAAACCATTATTGGTGGAGGAAGTCCTGGCGCTGTACATCATCCTTTTGTATTGATTTTGATTTAGCCTGCCCTGAAACTAACATCGAGATTACACCTGAAAATGGATGGTTGGAAGACGAGGATGTTTCCTTTCGGGGCCAAAAGGCCTATTTTTAGGTGCGAACTGTTAGTTTTCGGGAAGGTACATTATGACATTCCCATTTTCTTCGTGAAGAAACTTCGCATTGATGTCATGGGACCTAAAGATTCCGAGCGTGACATGCTGGTGATCATGACGGGTTCCCACAGTGAACTCTTTCTTAACAAAGGGTTCCACAAGCCCATTGAGCTTACATGATGCAGTGATGGGAATACATATATATATATATATATAATATATATAGATTACGCTAGTCTGAATAGTTGTGTTGGTGATGGTTTTTTAAAGGTGACAGTTTTTGTGTTGTTTTTTTCCTCCTCGTCTGTCAGTGTGAGTTTCTTGTTCTCTACGTTTTTTTTAAAGTTTTGACGATCGAAAAAAAACGACACAACGCGTTGAACATGGCTCAAAAGCTTTCTGGCGGTTCATGCGCCGGACCTGGTGGACCGTCTTGCAGTTGTTGGCATCCTTGTATTGGCGGCGCTTGCGCCGTGATGTGGTCACCTACAACGTGGATTTGGCGGCATGTCAACAAAGCACCTTGAACAAGCTGGGGCTTGGCTGGTGGGAGGATCTAACCTTTTCGATGAGCTGTGAAGTTGGATCATTATCGAACCTTCTACAAGTACCAACATACTTTTTGGTAATCATTCCGTGGCAAAAATCCATAGACATTTTTGGCTTGTCCCCCTTCCCAGTGATAACATCACCAGGAGGATGCTACTATATTTCTAGGTTTGGGGATCCCCACCTACACCTTCATTTGCCAAGATAATTTGCTGTTCCCTTCACCTGCAAGGTGGCAGATGGCAACATGCAATGCTTCTATTGCAAGACCTCGAGGTGGAGTTGCAATCAGAGACTTGGATGTGACGAGGGTGCCGAACTCTGCGAGGGGTGTTAAGGGGGTCAAGTTGGCGAGGGAGTGAAATGTGACACTTGAAATGAGTCACTGTCTTATTGATCAATTAGAACCCAACAAAGATGATGATGTTTGTTTTATTTTTTGTTTTGATTTGGTGTTGTTGATCATGAATCAAGTGATGGAAATGAATCTAAAGGTGACGAAGATCATGATTGCTACAATTCAGTCATGTGTTTCGCAAAAGCAATGGTTCAGGATGTGGTAAGCTACAACTCCATTGTCAGCTGTGCAGATTGGGCTTATGCCGCACATCTTTTGGATGTGGCACAGGTAGACTTGGGGTAAGTTCAAAAGAAGAGTGAGGAGGAAGGATGCTTATATTCAGTCCTAGGCAACGTTATCTCTATGATAATAACAAAAGAATATGCTGAATGTTCATGCATATACTTAGACTTGAATATATGTGGATAGGGACAATTAGTAAAGTTAAAGTTGTTCAAGTGCAGAGATGAATGTGCTTATTTCGCAATCGAAATATGTTGGGCAGTAGAGAGTTGGGTCTCTATAGACATGTGCAACTGGTGCAAGCACATGAACCAATGCATCGTTGAGCTTCGCAAAGCCGTGATGCTGGGATGGGTTGTTGTTGTTGTTGTTGTTGTTGTTGTTGTTGTTGTTGTTGTTGTTGTTGTTGTTGTTGTTGTTGTTGTTGTTGCGGGGTCGCGCTGGCGACCCCAACAAAACGCACGCGGTGCCAGCCTCTTTTACTTTGAAGGTCTGTGGTGGCCCATGCGCCGAACCAAATCCCTGGACTTTTTCAATGATTTGGTGCTCAAATGTCGCTATTTGCGCTGTCTTCTATGTTTTGCAGAAGCCTCCCGTGTCAACAAAAGTCGAAAAAATCCAATAGCTTTGAAGCTACAGTCGTCGGAAGCTATATACACCTACTTGAAACTTTTTTCGATACTTAATCATTGTAATAATAAAACATGGCTTTTTTACGATGTTTTGCGCAAGCTGCAGCCCAAAATGCTCCAAAAGTAGCATTTTTTGCAGAAATTACCACGCAGAAACGCTGTAATTTCATGTAGTTTCGCCAGCACTGATAAGATAAGAGAACACCATCAGAAACAAGGAACTGTCGTAAAGAAATGTTCACAAGACCAAGGATTCGCAGACCTCAACACTACGTAAATAGGATGGAAAATGCAGGCCAGACACGGCTCCTAGCGTCACTTGGTGACCCCCTTTTAACAGAAAAATTCTAAACAGAAAACTAGTGAAAAACGTATCTTTTCTGTTATGCTTTCAATCTCTAAGGAAAAAATGGCATCTTATCAATCAAAAATGGTTTGTAGTTTGTAATTTGTAAGTTTTTTGCTGTCGTTGTCAGGGGCAATGTATTTGTGCATCTACCTCCTACGCGCTACAGAATGGGGTCGGCGGATTCGGACCCTCTTTACTCAACGTCTTTGAGGTTAATCCCAATGCAAAAAGCAAATTGGATTGAACTTCAATTCTTTCAAATGCAAATGATTATGATGATTCCACTCCTCACTGCCGGTGGTAGGAAGAGGAGTTAAGAGGCTACAGGTTTCGTGAAAAACATCTAGTTCTTTTGAAGGTCGAATGATCGAGTCAATGAATGATGATTCATTGCGTCATTTGGATTCATTTGGTCGAAAGGCGAAAGGTGTGGAATTGGACATTGTCTCCACCAATGCCTGCATCACTGTCTTGGGCCAGCACGTCGCTTGGGTTTGCTGGCGCAAGGCATTGCAATTGCTGGCGCAACTGGAAGATCAAACACTGGAAAAACGCATCGTGACGGTAAATGCCTTGATCAATGCGTGTGAGAAAAGCAGCTTGGAAAGTGATTCGAAAAAGATTGTGGAGGGTAGTCGTTTCATGTGATTCATGTATATTCATGTGACATTTTCTGATGATTATTTGGCAACATACCTGTCTCTTCGGGTCCTATCGGGATGCAAGTGGACTGGGACATGATACGATATAGGATGAGAAAAGATGCAACGTATTGCATCACCAGGAGATGATGTGCAACTTGTTGGTCCAAGGGTCTATCGCAGAAAACACACTCCGCCAATAAGGAAATGACGATTTTCTCACAAAAACAAGGCTCATCATTTTTTAAGGATGAGATGCTAGCTTTGAGTGTAAGGTTTTTGTGTTTAGAAATCTCTCACCTTCATGGAGACTTTCCAGTGAAGTGGGAACCCATTCAAAGAAACTTTAGTTTCGGCTTGCACACATCAAACACTTGACTTTTAAGGCCATGTGAGATATGGCAGGGTGTAGCTTCCAATAAAGGAGCACACCACTTTGACATCGGGCCATATTTCCAAAATCGATCCCTTGTTGGGATTTTTGTCCTCCGGATTTTCCAGCACTACGATATGTCTTTTCTGCTCCAGAACCACCAGGAATCAGTAACACATTCAGAAGAAAACCCAAACGGAATATCATGACGACTGGTCAACCTACCCCCCCTCCACCCCCTTAACGTACTTTTCCAGAAATGGCCGGCCTCATGATCAGGGCTTATGAAAACCCATTGGTTTCCGTTAGGAAAAACCGCCCTTCAGGTGATCAATGGCCACAAGCCTTCATGACATTGACAGAACTGCCGCGTTGGCAACTTCGTTCCAGCATGGTGACGATGACTTCACTCATCAGCACTTATGAAACGTGCTCAGAGTGGCAAGAGGCTTTGAGTTTCTTGGATTTGTACATGGATTCTTGTTGTGTTTTCAATTGTTTTTTTTTTTTTGTTGTTGTTGTTGTTGTTGTTGTTGTTGTTGTTGTTGTTGTTGTTGTTGTTGTTGTTGTTGTTGTTGTTGTTTTCACCTCACAACTCTTGGAAATGATCCAAGTTGACCAATTTGTTGATTTTCCTGTGTTTTTCGAACCTTTTTTGGGCCACATTAGCAATTAGGCCACATATGTCACAACGAAAAAGCTAAGATTACCATCTTAGATCACCTGCCTCAGGGAAGTGTTGCTTAGGCCAATTCGTTGCCTTGGAATTTTGATCATTGAAAAAATGCTTCCTTTTTGATCCATCCCTACAACTCCACTGTCTTTTGTTAAAAGGTCTCCTTGATGAGTTGAAGTCCAACGGCATGGGACTCAATGCCATTGCCTTCAACGGTGTTATTAGTGCCTGTGGCAAAAGTCATTGTTGGCAACAGGCCTTGAACCTCTTCGAGGTGAGAGTTAGCTGGTTAGCTGGTTGGGTGGATGAGGAGGGATATGCCACCAACCCACCCCATTTGATTGAAAATAGGTAGTAAATCAAGCTGCGTGGTGAGTAGAAGGGAGTCATTCCTTAGAGGAAATCATTCCCGGATTTCTTGGCTGAACAACAACGTTGGGGTGGCCAGGTACTTCTTGGAAAGGGATCACAAAAGAAATAGTGATAAATAGTGCTCCTGGTTTAGAGCTAGTCTTGTTTTGCAGGTTTCATTTACTAAGTGAATGTCAAAGGGAGAAAATTCATCTTAAAAACTTTTCGCTGGTAGAAGGCGTTAGAATCACCAAAGCTATAACTGAATAACAATTCACAAATGGACACTTAACCCTGAGAGGTCTATAAGGTGTAAACCAAAACCACAAGAACTGTAGAATGACTCTTTTCTGATCACAAAACTGATCAGAAGATGGGTAATTAGATGAAAAATACCCAAATGCATGGACAAAACAAAAAAACAAAAGATATCAGTTACTTTGTTTTTTCAAAACATTGTCACCTTCTCCCACCCCTCGAAAGACCATCCAAAAACACAAAACTTGGATCTCAAAAAGAGGAGATGCAGCTCCACAAGTTACTTCCAAGCGTTGTAAGCTTCAACAGTTGCATGATGGCCTTAGCCTTTGGTGGTCGTTGGATGGAAGCCTTAGATCTTTTTGTGACAAGCAAAGTGGAGATGCAGCTGCAGACATTGGTGCTACGCTCTCATGCGCTGCTGGTGGCTATGGAGAGCCTTGATGTTTTGCAGAACCCCAAATCGATGGAACGACAAACATGCAACGTTTCGGGACACTTGTGGACCCATCTTTTTTTGTGCGGGCCATTTTTTAGTTTGTGCGTGCCATTTTGGGAGGAGAAGGAGTTGTATCTATTTTGTAAGGCTTGGCCAGGAGATGCTGAAATGCTATTTTACTTTGTTTCTCTTGGCAATTTTCTTTGGAGCCACTAGCAGTGCAAAAGAATCCTAGCCTAGCCCTATTCAACTCACTTGGTCCAGAGAAAAGAAACTAAAGGACATGGTGGCAATTCTCGCTTTGATTTTTTTTACGTCAGATGACCTGATTTGTGAGTGGTTGGATGGCAATTATATACTGGTTTGTATGAACTTTCCTTTTTTTCTGGCTTCAAAAATGGTAAACAAAAATCCTACTGAACCCATGAACTTCTTTTTTGTTTCGCCTTCCAATCCCCCCTAAACGTTGGTGAAAGGAAGGGAAGAGAAGTGGAGAAGAGCATTTCATTGCTGTCAGCCTTGCGTGCCGACTTGTTCCGTCACCTTCGCGCTGGAAGCAACGAGCTTTGAAGCTTCTTTGGTTCGGACCTAAAGTTGAGGACCTTTTAAAAGGAGGCCGAAAAACATGACTTCTGCCGAAAAAAAGGCAGGTTTTGATGGATTTTGGTGACATACATGTGAGCAAACAACTTTCCAAGTGGGACTCCCTTTGTTGAAAGGTTGAAGATGCCCTTCGAGGTTTCAATCCTTTCACGGTGAGACACCAGAAAAAAACCTGGACCAAAAACTGCGGTTCAAGTTACTGGTCATGGACACCTCCGGGCACGGATCAATCTGTGGCTGATGGAGTGGAGAAAAGGTTCCAACTGGAAAAGTCAACAGTCCAGATCTGTAATCGGCTAATGGGTTGGACCAAAAATATATGTTACCTTAGCTTGCAGTTCACACTTTCTCTCCCTTATTTGTCTGGTACATTTTGTAAACACATAGCATCATCCTTCCGTTCGTCTACACCAGATACAGTTGGATGAAAACAGATTCTACGAAGCTCTCGGTTTGTCTCGTTGAGATTGGGTGCTTCCAAATCTTTCGCGAGCAGCCATCAGGAGCTTCATGCAGCAGGTGCTGGTCTCAGGATTTGAAGCTTTGAAGGGGAGCCATTTGTCAGGAGGAACCTAATGGTAGGTACATAACCCCTCACATGTCATTGATAGGAAAATAACCATCCTGAAAGGAGTTATTTACCACCATTTTTCCCTTCATAGGGCCTGCTTATTAGGGTCATTTTTGCCTATTGGATCGTCTCAAAGGTTTGGTCATTTGCTTCGCTATAAAAAGTTGACCTCAAAAGTGCTTCTTCCCCTGCCAGTGGTACTACCTACTACCCCCACCATACGGCCAAACACCAAGGCAGCTCATGTTTGGCAGCAACGGAACCCAACGGGAACCAACGACTGACCGTGAGTGAAGAGAAAAGGAGAAATGCTTGCTACAACAAGGGGCTCCACCCAAAAATGATTCACTCAATTAAAAAATGATATCCCAAAAAAAAGAAGGGATTTTCAAAACAAAGGACTGGCTATGCCAACTTGAGGTATGTACAGCTTATAGCTACCAGTTTGGAAGTGGGAAAATTTAAAAGCTTTTCGGAAATGATTTCCAGATATTAGTACAGCTTATAATGTTTTTGGGTGGCCCCTTGCTGTAGGCTGCGGCAGTTTGCGGCCTGGGTTGGATACAGTTTTGGAAGTGAATTGCCGCAAGAGGTTCCCTTCCCCCACTACTTTGGAGGATCACAGTCTAAAGCAATGAATTTGTTCTTGGATTGATAGCTTGTTCTCTCTTATTTGAACAATACTCAATAAATGTGGTTAGATGCTGCATCTTGTGCCAAGTGATGAGAAGTAGACTAACTTGATTTCAATATCCTTCCCTCAGAGTATCCCAATTCTGTAACTTCCACCGTCAAGCCAAGCAATCAGCAAAAAACTGCAACTCAACTACAGGTGTTTGTGTCACCGTGACATCAAGCCAGAGCATCTCTTGATCAAGGCCCTGATGGCTTTCTGGGAGATAGCGCAAACGACGAATCGGCCGTGGACTCGTTTCTTGGGTCGGTTTTTGTTGATTGGAAACTGGATGACGTGAATTTGAAGCTTGAGTTAAAAGTACTCTGGAACAATGAAAGACGAAAGAGGAGTGCTAAACACTACAAATACTGATTTCAGAATCGCCTTTTGGAAAGATATGGGATGCTTTTTGCATGAATAGAGGTTTTTGCAATTTTCCACAAAAAAAGGAGACTTTTCTATACTAAACTGGAATTTTAAATCATCTATCCATCTAAATCTTCGATTTGATGGATTTTAGTGTCGTGTAACTAGTTGATGCTCTCAAACACTTCTTTCGTCATTTTCACCCCATAACTCATAACCTGAACAGATGATCCAATTTTGAGGAGCATATTTTTCAACATGGGTGGTTTGAAAACCACCAACTATTTGTAACCACTATGTATAACCACTTTTACTAGGAATCCTTTTAACGGTTGTGATGCTCCTTGGGTTGCTCGTTGTTCCTGCGAGCCTCGCCAGGAAAGGGCGCCGGCTCACTCCGCGGAGTTGGTTTTGTGCCATTCTTGGGGGATGTTTTTTTTGGTGTGGAAGTTGGACCATGTTTTTGGGGACCAAGATTTCCACCCCCAAAATGGCCGGGGTTCCCAAAAAAAACTGGCGTTTAAACCCAAAAACATCTGGAAACTTAATTTTTACTCCTTCAGAGTGTGTATTATTATCATCAATTTCTTTCCTTTTTCTTTTGTTTAAAGCAGAGGCCTTGAGATGGAAAGGGTAAATACTTTGTATCTTGGCACCTTGAAGGGGTGAAGTTGGTTGATGAAGCAAGTCTTATATCAAGGTATGTTGACGTTCTTAAAACAAATCTAAGTTCCTTGTGATCACGTCAGTAGAAAGTTACCACCACCGTATTTGCCATTTTTGGGCAACAGGGTGTGCACCACTTTCCATCACAAAACCCGGGCTGCTTTTGAGGTGCGATTTCGCGACAACGTGCCTCTTTACACCTGGGGTGCTTGAGCTCAGCTGCCGGATGAAGGGGAGAAGCAGTTGGGTCTGGGATAGTATGCACCCCTTGTTGGCAGGAAGTGTTTATCCATGTGTGTGCAACTGTTGATGGAAGAAATCCTGCACCACCTGGGATGTATAAAACCTTGCAAATAATGGGATAACTACCTATCAACTGGTGCAGGATTTCTTCCCCCAACAGAAGTACCACATGTACATGCACAACGGTTGTTGGTGGTTTCTGGCTCCATGTCTCAAGCTGTGCGTTGAATCTGATGAAATTCACCCCAATAACTCAGAGCTTATCAGGGCATACGGGCATATGGTATACAGCACGCCAGTCAAATGAGCACCTCCTTATTTGTAGTAGGGCCCCCTTATGAATCTTCACTATCCACCTATAATCATCGTCCAGAGAAACAAGCACATATATCATAATCATATCATATACTGTATATATATATTTATATTGATATATATTCATATATCCCCAATAGTTTTTCCATGTCCTATCCCATGTCTATTCCATACTTTCATATCCTTTTACCAACGTCACTTCCAGCCGCGGACAGGAGCAGATGACCGAGAAGGTGACGACTCCCTACTATGCCTCACCACAAGTGCATGAGGGCTTGTACCTTTGCCGAACCAGACACGGGTGCACAAGTGTAGGGGGGGCAAGCAGGTGGAGAAGTCAAGAAGTTGTGTTATATGATGATTGAAATCCATCAAATCAAAGTGTCAAAGACTTTTTGGTTGGTCTTATGGGTCTTTTTTGTAAAAAAGTTCCCTCCATTTTGGCCGGTTTGATTAGAGGTGCCTTCCCCCCCCTCAACAGAACCCATCGGGTGGGCCACAAAAACTCCAAGGTATTCCGAGGCGTTAGACACTTGGTCCTGCATCTTGGCATGTTGGAAAAACTGCCCGACTCGATGTTGGGAAGGGAAACAAAAAAAATCCAACACACCTGTTGGTCGGGGTTCAGCCAACGAGTTTTGTTGTTGGTTCAACCTGGTGGTTTTTTTGGTTCAACCTAGTGACTGACATTTCAAAAGGACATGTTTCTCTTCCAACTTATCATGTTTAGGGGTCTAACGTTAGTTTTTGGGAGTATAAAGGTTATTTAAACTAACAGCCTACTTCACGGGCGAAGAGTGTTTTCAACACTTTGTGTTCCTCATGTTCAGGCCTCCCATGTTGACCTTTTTTTGTGTGTGTCAAAACTCATGCAGGCCTTTTGGTGGTGTTCCATGGTTTTGATCTGCAAACCATATTCGTTCCCAGCCACCTTTGTAGGTGATCAATGATCGGCCAGTGTTGGGTTGACCTCGATTGCTCCCTTAAAAGCTGAAGGCTGAAGATATGATTGATGACTCCATTGAGTGCTGAATAGTAAGAACTGAAGCTGAAGGCAATTTTATCTGAAAATTTACTATGACTAAGCACTGATGAACGCTGGATCTCAAAGAAAAGCAGTCAGGATCATTATAAAGTGTAATCTGAGGTTCTTTAAAAAAGTGGATCCCCGCCTGCCCTCCAACCATCATGGGGGAAAAACAGGTTCCTGAAAGAAAAGTTAGATGAGTCCAGTTTCCAACCATCAATTTTTTTCCACATTTTTAATCCTTGAACAGACGAAAGGGAGAGAGAGCTGCAAACACACAGGTGGAGTGGTCATGTACTTGCTCCTCACAGGCGGGTCCGTTGGATGGATGGAGTCCTCACGGCCGTACACCGGGGGGGATGGAACAACCTGCCGAGCCGTTTCCTCGAAAAACGCGGAGGTTATCCTCGAAAGCAAAAGGCGCAGGCGGAGTTTCCCAACATGCGTGGTGATGATTTCCGGCCGCTCCGGTTGCAGCACAGGGGGAGAGGATACCGCAAAGTGTGGTGCATTGCGCGATTTTTTTGTTTCGTTTTGCAAAAGGTGGGAGTTTCTGGCCCCTCATACGACCATGGTGATCTTCACCAGTGTTCAGGGTCATTCTTCATTCTTGATCTGAGACACTTCCTTCGATTCAAGTTTCTTTTCATTTTGTCGCTGCGTTTGGATCAATCAATGATGATGGTGAGTGGATGCTAAGGAAAGCTTTGACAAGAGGAAAGCTGCACAGTCTGCAGGACACAGGTTGTAGTCCAACGGTTATCCAGCCGCCAAAGAGGCCCAATACGCAGGTTGATATTCCGACTCTATTGCGTATTGCTGATTCATCTACTGCAAGTGGGAGTCAAAAACTTCAAGGTTTTTCCTCCAAGTGTGGTTGTTTGGTTAAGTATCGTGTATTTTGCATCTTATCATAGAAATGAGACAGTACGAACCCTTCTGCCACTTCGGATGTACCCAACTCATACAGCAAAAATCCGGTCGCATCGGGCGTTCACGCCTTTCTTCGGTGAGGAGCGTGGAAATCACATCTCCGAGAACGCGCACAACCTACTTGACAGCTTGTGACTCGGCCTCACAGGCTGCGAGGGGGCTCCAGGGTGACTGATGTAGTGGGGCAACGGCAACGCCCCCCCAAAAAACAGAAAGGAAAGCTGGAAGTTTAGAGTGGGGATCTTTTTTTTTGCAGGTTGGAGAAAGCTGGTGATGTTTTTCCTTTTTTGAGCTGATTTTTGAGTTTCTATGAGCTAGTTTTCAATGTCTGATCCCTTTGTCCCGATTTCTTTCCTTTCAAAAATAGTTTGATTTGTAAAGCAAATGGATTTGGGACCTCAACCCGCCAGAAAAGTCAAGACTAAACACCCAAGTGAGGAGTCAGCATGGGAAAGTGTGAATATCAAATCGTGAGGCCCTTTGAAGTCAAGAAACACCAGCAGTGTCTTGTTTTCAGAAGGATTTTCCGATGATTTTCGGCTATTTTGGGCTGGGAAAAATTTCAGGACCCAGGACCTCCCTATCAACTGATCCTCCATTTTTTCTGAGGATCACCACTGCAGAAGATCATCGTTTGTCTCCGAAACAAGCGGTGCGGGGCAGTGGGTCTTTTGGTTTGGGGAGCGGCGAGATTAGGATGGGGGGATTGAGCGGCATTGAGGTGTGAAAACATGTTGGAAATGACCTTTGATCCCTGAAGATCTTCACTTCAAGTCAACGGTGGATCTGGATCATATAAAGTTGATCAAACTCTCATTCAATCATATTCAATCAAATGATCCATAGTGACATGGTAAAAAAAAACTTTCAGCCGTTCTCTCTTGCTTGGAAAGCACATCTTCGGTTCAAAGCAACCCCCAAACATTTGTATATACATGAATACCCCCAAGGATGTACATGAATATATAATATGAAATAGTTTATTGTGTATATAAGTGTGTATATATATATATACATACGTATGTATATACATATACATCTATTCATCTCGTGCCCTGTCTCTTGTGAAAGCAAGCCCCGTGCGAGCGCCCTCCGCCAGATGAAGAATACTTGGTTGACACACCATGCGCCACAGTGGGGTATCCTCAGCGGTCTTGTTGTCATAAGTCTCCTTTGGATAGCGGGATGTGGAGCCGCAGTGGATTGAGTGAAGGTGGTCATTTCATGTCATATTTGAATGATGTTTTCTTAGGAAACCAAAAACCACCATTTTTTTTTCAACGAAACTGTTGAAGCTTCAAACAGAAGAATCCTGGAACATAAAAAGGATAAAAAGGTGTGAATTCTCTGGAACGTTGAAATCGTGATAGCTAAGAAGTTGGGCTGGTGGACTGCTTGAAGCTTCAAATACCAAGTTCCAGTTTAGGAAAGGGGCACTTTTTCACCATTTTTGAAGGAAATCAGGGGCTAGAATAGAGCCAAGGATACAGCGTGGGAATCCAAATCTAGCGTCGAAATGGGTATCTAGTTATAAGCATCCTGGAATACTTGGATTTCGAATTTAGGATTTGGACCATCTTTCTGTTGGATCTGAGGCATGCGGTTGAGCATCAGGGTGAGAATCAAGGCGGAGAATCAAGCTGATGAAGTTGAGGGTTTAACACAAAAATCGGCTGGAGATTTGTTTGGTGATTTGTTTTTGGATGAGCTGCATGTCAGGTAGGTAGATCAAGAGCAGGAAACATCTTGAAGTTCTTGTTTCTTTTATTGGGGAGAGAGGATGAAAGTGTGAGGTACTTCTATTGCGCCTCCCTAGCACTAAATTAGTGAAAGATAATTTTTAGTGAGCCTCAAATTTTTCCACCAGATGTGGGCGCCATTTTTTCTTTAGGCCAAATCTCAGCTCCAGCTCATTTGGTGCCACATGCATGGAGCCCTTGGCTTTCGAAACGGTGAGGCAATGGTCTTGGGATACCTGGACAATGTCCTGACCGTGCTGGGATGCAGTTCTGAGGCCGAGGTCCGTTGGCGTTGTTGCGGGGAGAGCCTTCTCGACCCCCGAAAAAAGGACATAGACATGGATGATTATAGAACTAGATACTATATGTATGGTGTGTATATATATATATATGTATATATAAACTTATACAGTATTTGTATTTGTTATATGTTTTTTTGCTAACATGTTAACATGTGTGTATTTGAGCTCCCCTGTTCGGAAAGGACATGGACATGGTAATGCAACTTTTCTCAGGATTGATTTTTGTTTGGAGTGTAGGTGATTTCACTAACCAGCTTTTTTAAATCCAACTTCTGTAGAGAGCTTGCAATTGATTTGCCAGAAGTAGGTTCGGTTTATCCATGTAAACCCTGTCCATTCTAGCTTCAAAGGAACCTGCGAAGGGTCTCCACATGGGAAGGGCATCAGACTCGATTTCCCTAGTTTTTTTGGTTACGAACTTTGCAACGTACCGTGGCGTTAAACATCGCACCTTCCCCTGTTTCAAATCTGGTGCTTATCTAGACCTCCAAGTATCCGCCTTCAAGTTCAAACTCCATTACATGGGGACCTGAGCACCCAACCCTGACCAAAGGACGGCAGACACAAGACCGTGGCCGTAGAGTGGGAATGATGAGAACTTAATATTTCGCACTCTTCTGTATTTTGTAGAATAGTTGCATGAATACAGTCAGAACTTTAGAAGCGTTTAAGAAAGAGCTAATAAACTATGCTTACTTTCGCGTGATGCGAGCATATGTGAGCTCCTGAGTTATTGGAAGGCCCCCAATTGTGTCTCCAACTCATTCTTCTAGTAGTGAACCTTCCGAACAAATCATTGCACAAGTGTCCTGAAGCCTCCCCGTAATCACTGGATCAAAGGATTGATTTTTTTACAACTTCTACCCACCAACTTTGCTGAACTGAGCCGTTTTGAGGCAAGAAAAAGTGACGGATTTTTTTTGGAAGCAAAGTCCTGAGTCGCTGATTCGGCAGAGTCGAAGTCAGCGACTCTGGAGGGTTTTTGCTAAGTTTCACAGGAAGGTGATTCATCGAAATCGACCGAATTCGCTTTCAGGGAGAAAAGGATGTCTTCAGGGTTGTGATGGGTTGGAAAAGAGAGATACCGTAGAAGATAGATCCTTTAGGAAGACGAATCAGGAAAATATCAGGAAACAAAGCGTGTTTAAAGTAGATCCAGGAAAAATCAAGAGGGAAACACAAGTACTAAGTACTAACTATCATTTTTCTTATACTATTATCTTAAATATTATATTACAAGACAAACCTTATCGAATCTCACTGTATTGTTAGTAGTTCCTTGTAGGGAGACACCGCAGAGTTTATCACAAAAAAACACCCTCTTGGGTCTCCCCATTGAACACCATTGGCTTCCCATTGTCTCATTCGGTTGTTGTCTTGTGATACCTGTTGATACGGGACACCGGGACACCGGGACAGCTTTCCAAGCTTTAATCCAAGTTCCCAAAAGGTTCAGGACTGGTCTTAGCCCCAAAGAACTGGCTCTCAGATACTTCCTTGGGGTGTGAGATTTGAGTCATAGGAAGTTATACAAACTACCTATCTATTGGTGCAACTAAGACCTCAATGAAACCCAGGGCCCCAGGTTTTTAAGAATCAATGATCCAAATCGGTTGTATCAAAGACACTTTGAAAGGAATCATGAAAACATCTCATCAAGAAGGCGATTCAAAACACCAACGCTTTGTTTCAATCAATATCCGAAGTACGAGTTTCTTTTTGAAAGCATTTTCTGGCTCAAACATCTCTCACTGAAGAACCCTTTACCCGCCACGCGTCGGGTTCACCCAAATTTGGACAAAAAAATGCCGAGGTTGAAAACAGCTCCACTGAAACAAATGGTCAAACCCACCATGGGAGGCAATTCTAAGTGAAAGCTGCTAACCCCCCCCAAGCGAAAAGATGGGCCATGTTTTGGGATCTTTGAATCCACCACTGTTCAGTAGAGCTCCTGACTGAGACTTGTTGAGGCTACAACAAGACCTGCAATGGCACCCATCCGCAAGGCATGTCATGGTGGCAACAAGCTGGGCACGTGGATCATGTGGTAGAATGACAGGACGTGTTGAAATAGCGTGTTTTTCTAAGATGAACTTGATCCAACTCTTGTTTATTCATTGGTTCATTATTTGTTTAGTCCATTTTCAAAGTATATGAATTCATTGTACTTTCATTTTCATTCAATTTGATATTTTCAAAATCTATCCATTTCCTCTCATCTATTTGTTCGTTTTGCGTATCTGTGCCCTTTATGTCTTCCTTTGGTATTTTCCCATACCACTCCCTGCCTTGTCAAACGCCAGCTGCGTTTGTTGCCTGCCCTGATCGTGTCGGTGGTGACCTTCTTGGTGGTACCACGTGTCGCCTTCGTGGCGCCTCCACAACGAGGTGCCTGGCAAAATCCTCCCGTGTCATTTGAAGGGTATGATTATATCTAGGAATGCATATGCTGCATATACCATATAGATAAATAATAATACCATTCATAGATCCGAAAATATTTATATAGAATGTATAATGCACACTCACATCTACTTAATTCTACTTATATAATTATATATGGTAAGCGTGAAGGATGTCTCAACGAGCACATATCAACCTGTCGTTTTATATCGTGGTTTTGAAGGACATTTTCTGTGTTTCGGGAAGTTGGATTCTGTCAACGAGCATTTTGTAGAACTCATCCCACTTGGCTATCATGGCTGGAGTAGACGAAAGCAGCTAGGAATATGCTGCTCCAGAAACCCCCAAAAGAAACACAACGTAGAAAAGCCTGCAGCCATGTTTAAAGACTTGGTGATTTCCAGTGGTACCAAACCTGTCAGATGCGAATCCAGCACCAGTGGTGGCCGGATTGGCTGCTTTGGCGGCACCCTTACAGGCGTCGCAGGGAGGAGGATTTTCCCCCAAAAGTCGTGTTTTCCTTGGGGAGTCTGATGGGGATCGAAAGCAGATCCATATAGCTATCTATCGTTATCTATCTATCATTGTCTATGTGCCTATATCCGACTATATCTCATTGGAATCTGCATGTCCCATGCATTCACCAGCTTGAGGGTCCCTGCAAAGCCAGGCCGCTTATGCCAAGTTGCCACCCTTGGAGGACGTGCCATTGGAAGATATTGCCGGGAAACCCTTGCCAGGGGAAAAAAACAAGTGGGAGATTCTGCAGTTCGAATCGTCTATGATGTGCCTTTGAGGGATGATTGCAATTGTAAGCAAGCATAAATTAGTTGTGGTGACCTGCATCTTCGAAATTATATACAGTAAGAGAAAAGTGTAACAGACATGTTTTGCCCTTCGCAACCTTTCACTGCTTGCCTCCCATCGTTGTTTGCTCGCCTTCACCTGCTGAAAACCCTAAGGGTGCCACACGGCAAGGAAAGCTTGGAGAAGAGGTGCCATGGATCTCAGCCGGATGGATTTCCATGAGTCTATAAACGATGTTAGCCAAGGAACATGGAGATTCACCAATTCAAGGAATTTCGCTTTTCTCTTTACATTGTTGAGACTTTATAATACCTGTAACTTGACACAGTGGGCATTCCTTGCCTTACTGCTCATTGAGAAAGTCCAGGGAGTTCCCATGTACCTCTTTTGTTTGTCCAATTTTTGTGCTTCGGCTCCCAGAAATCTCAAACAGCACAGCAACCACGCAACATCACCTGGTCCTTTTTCCACCCGCGTGGTGCCAGTCTGACACTTTCTTCGGTATCAGCTTCCAAGTGTGGATCTTCGTCATCCTGGGTGCAGTGACTTGGGCTGCTACTTGGGTCTTGAACTTGAAGCCAGCCAAGGTGAGGTAGGGATGGGCCAGTGAGGTGGAGAGATGATGTTTTGGGTGGAGATGTTGGGTAATACAGACTTCTAGGGTGGCATGAAGAAGGTTGTTTGGAAGGATATGGAGGGATGATGTGATGATGATGATGATGATGATGATGATGATGATGATGATGATGATGATGATGATGATGATGATGATGATGATGATGACGATGATGATGATGGTGATGATGATGGTGATGGTGATGATGATGATGATGATGATGATGATGATGATGAGGATGAGGATGACGATGATGATGATGATGATGATGATGATGATGATGATGATGATGATGATGATGATGATGATGATGATGATGATGAAATGTACCAATGAAATCATACACTAGCAGGAAAAAGAAGCCATCCATTCCTTTAAACAGTTGCGGGTTGGAATCTCAACCTGGACAGGATGCCGAAGGAACTTATAAGACTTACCTCGGTGGTGGAGCATTGCCACCTGATGGCTTCACCAACCCAGCAGATCCTCGAGTTCAAGAAGAGCTGACGGACCATTTTTGTTGGCGTCATCTTGGTGCTGTGTACCAAAATTCCTCTCCCCTCCTCCAGTTTGGGGGGTATATTTCCCCTTAAATGAGTGGTGTCAACCTTGGAAGTGGAATCATTTTTCCTCGAATTCGAATTCAAATGTGATTCGATGCCAGATCCGTAGTTGATTTTATCGGTTTATACCGTCACTTCGTTGCCTCTTCGGGGCTATTCAACGCCCTCTTTCATCTTCCTGTCGCAGGACGAAGATGATGACCTGTACAGCGATGATTTGCGCCCTGGTGCGCCTAAGGGACAGAAAGCAGCGAGCTCGGCAATTGTCTGCTTCTCGACCGAAAGCCGAAAGCCACCGAAAAGGGGGGATGGCCTTATGGGTCGGGTGGGTCGGATGGGCCGGGTGTTGATTGTCTTAATGAAGGAAAAACAATTATATAGCAGTTTTTAAATGCTTCAGGTTCTGGAAAAAATGTAGATGCTTTGGGATCAACAATTGACAATTCAAACTAGGAAAGTCATCTTCAAATTCCTGGTTTGTTGGTTTTGGGAGGTTTTTTGTAGGTTTTTCCATTTTTTGCTTGCTCTCAAGCTCCATTTTTGGTCGATGAGCTCAGGAGCCAGCTTTGGCAGAGATCAGTGAGGTCGGTTGAATGAAAAATCATCAACTCATTCGTTGAAATTGATGGTCCTATACATTCACCTATTTCTTCCCGAAATACTGTAGCTTTAGCTATTTGGGGTTCTTACTTCAAGTCTGTGCCGATGCTGCATGCTAGTATCTTTCCATCTTTTGTTTTTTTTGAACTTTCTTTAGTTTCGGAGACTAATATGCCATGCTTCGAAAGGACGCAACGTCCCGTTTGTCTCGCTTGCCTTGAAACTGGGCATGAAAATTTGGATGCCAAAATTTCAACGAAACACTCAGGGTGCCTTAGTGAAGCGTCGAATTTTCGGCACCCCTTTTTGGCGAAGCGGAGCAATATGGGCCATGGCTGATGACTCCATTTCGTGAAGCCATTGGTGATGTCAGCATGTCCAGGGTTGGAGGTAATCTTCTTCTTGGTTGAGTTGGGTGAAGATTAAGGCCGAACATAGGAAGTCTTGATGAAGATGAGTGAATGGAGTGTAGTCAGTGTGTGCATGCTCCCCAACATCTACATCTTGAGCTTACAAATGTATACACCGACTTGCCAACTAGCTGCTAAACTGCCTGCAGCAACTGTTGGGTGATATTAGATGAGTACATCGATCGACACATGACATAGACAAAGGCATGAACGAATAAGTGTGAATGCGCTACAAATATTATAGGTCAATGCAAAATATGCCAATGAATAGACAATGACTAGGCTACTAGTAGGTGTGTCGATGCATGTGCACATGGATAGTGCCTACCAATACGGTATACTTGTTCATTAAAAAGGAACAAAACAACTAAACACCTTGGAACTAAATCTGAAGAGAGACGTGACAAAAGTGAAGAACTCTGTGACTCTGTGAGCCCAATTTGGTCGATGAATGTCGCACCGAAGACTTCGATTTGCCAGCATTTTTCTTGACGCGGAAAAAAGGATCCGTGGCCGTGATTCGCAACGCTGAATCACCTTCTGCGGGGGGACATGAATATCGACATCTCAGAGACAGGTGAGAGAAGTCCAAACACGGAGCACAATATGAAAAAGCTGACATGCATTTCAATGTTGTAGCAGTTCGTCATAATCTTCAATATGTCAGGTTACATGTCATTTGTTCGATGTCAAGCTGCCTAGCCGAGACCATTTGATTGAACTTGGTACTGTGAATCCACTGAACAACGACATATGGTTGTTCACGAGATGTCAGAACTACAGGACACCCAACCGTTTGCGGCTTTGACAAAAAGAACATCTGATGCCCCCTGGTTCTTCCCGAGAAATCATCACGAGAGAGAAGGTAGCTAGACCATATAGAAATCAAAAAGTATTTTGGGCGAAGATGATCGCCACTTCAATCGCCCCCTTGTTGACAGACGGTTTTAGATGGGGAAAAATCCTACCGCAAGTAAGTGTCAACATTTTAGAGGTGAAGGATTTAAGTCAAGGTGAGGGGAATTTGTTTCCAACCCTGGCGGTTTCCCACGGGTTTTCCATGGGTCGAATAATGGTTTGGATGTGTTCAAGTGCGTGGGTTCTTGTCGCTTCACACCAGATACGCAGTTGAGATTGTTGAAAAGAAAACTGATATCCAACCGAGTTTTGAGGAAAAAAGGTGTTTTTGTTGGTGCAACAATTATTTAGACAATCAGCCTCAAGGGGGACATGAAATGACAGGGTGATGACATGACCTAAACGAAACTTAAACAAAAGTCCGGAAATTGCGAGACATCAAAACGATTGCACACTGACCAAAATTGCCGTTGTTTTGTGGGGTTTACAGACGTGACACGTCAGGGTATCCCTAGGCCTGAAGCATGTCGCCTGTTTTCAGTTGATGACGGATGTTGCTGAGCCCATGGAGTTGGAAGTTGTACCGAATGAAAGTCACGGTTGATGGTTTTTTGTAATATACAGTTTTTCTTTCTGGTAAGTTGAGCAGTTTTTAAGATGGCAGGTTTGAGATTGAAGACTTGGTACGGACTTTGGGGATGCAAAGAATGGAGTCAACATTAAAAAGAAAAAGGATGAAAAAGGGTTTTATAAGTTTTTATAGTAGGTGCATTTCCAATTCTGACTGGTAGAGCGACAGATGAAAACTGAAGAAGCAATCTGTTGTGCAGCACTCCAAGTTTGTGGCTCAAATCGGCTCACAATCTTTTCCGAAACTCAAATATCATGGGATGCATTAACGGTAAGCAGGCGGGGTAAGGGATGGTGGATGGTGAGGAGAGGTTTGAGCAAGGACACCTCGACGGCAATGTTCCCTCCATAGTCTCTACTGAGCTATGAGTGTAGCAGATTACTAGGTTCACAGAGAAGAGAACTTTCAGATGGAACCCAGAAGGGTCATGGAAAAAGGCATTGCTTCCTATAGCTTACCAGATGATGTTTCTCTTATGGCACAAAATTCGTTCATGTTGGGAAGGTTTAAAACAACCCCCCCGGACATCACAGGCAACGCCAGTGGAGGGCTGCTGAGTGGTAATATAGCAAAGAGGGTGCTTCAAACTTTTGCTACGTTTTTCAATCAAGTTGATCATTGGAAGATACAGTAACTAAAAACACTTTCCATTTATGGTCCCAAATTGATGTCTCAATTTTGAAGTCATAGGAGATTGGGACCAAGTATAAAGCTGATGCGCTTCAGGCGGGGGAGACTTCGGGTCGACATGGTCTGTTGACGCAAAGTTTGATGTCCAAGAAACCATAATGTTTCCATCCCGTTGTGTTGTTACCGGGGGTGGGTCAGACCCCTAAAAATAGAATAAAATCACCAGGGCTAAGCACAACAGCACAACAATGAATGAATAATTGCAAGAGGCCTAACCCCCTTAACACGCCATAGGATGAATTTTTATTTTTTTTAAAGCGGTCAGGGGGCCGACCCCTCTTCAATTCTTTCACGGATCCACTCCTAGATTACAAGGGGGGTTGTGGCCCTGGTGCTCGCTTCCCTGCTCGATTTGCATGGCCCGAAGGCTTCTCAACGTTCTCTAGGGTATAGTCAAGACACATTATGATACCTTATGATCATTATGTTTCTTGGATTTTGGATGCCAGTGATCTTCTTTATGAATTCATTACGTAAAACCTTTCAAATGTGAAGATGTTTGGTTGGGTCCTTGATTTCGGGTTTTGGAGGTTGTTTTCTTTCTTGCTCTCTTGCGACGAACTTGGGATGTGACCTTTACCTTAGCCTCCATGAATTTATTTCTCCATATTTTCCGAACTTCTTCCCAAAATGAAATCATGGGTGCCAACGTGCTTACCAAAAGATTTCTAGGATGCCAACCCCTACTTTGAGCTCAAAACAATTATTGGGGCCTAAGCTTTTCTTGGGAGCCAAGCTTTTTTATTTTTTATTTCTTATGAATATATTTTGTTGTTTTTTAGGGGGCTCAGCGTGCGGCTCACCCTCCAGATTTCATTTTGGAGCAACAGAGGGGTATTGTTTCCTATGAACATTATATAAGCATCTCATAAATATGTTGGGGTTCCTTGCTGGTTTTGAGATAAACTCATGTTTGGGTGCGGCTCAATTGTGGCTTTTTTTTAATAGAAGTTTACACTCATCCCTTTTGAATTGCAAGAATTTGCCCGGTGATACCTGGGACCCAGTATGTTGATATCAGTGATATCTATGGAAAGATGGAATGCAATTTGTTACATCATTCCTTGCCAGTTTTCAAACCTTGGAAACTTGACAGGAGCAGCACCAGGCAGGACCAGGATGAGGGGTGGGAATCACGGATGAGATTGTTTTTAATCCTGTTTGCTGGCGCATATTTTTCCAGTACTGCTGTGTTTATTGTGGTAGAATGATCTTGCAGCATGGCTCAGCAAGTAGCGCGGAGCTTTTTGGAATTGCATTGACAGAAAATTGAACTTCAGCATCAGGAAAGTGTTGCTTCTATTCTTGATGGCAAGACTGTTTTTTTTCCAGATATGTTCAAAGTGTACCTTTGACGTAAGCCGAGCCCCGGAAGGGCAGAGAACTCTTGGCCAATCGTGGAGAGCAGAAGATTAGAAGGAACCAACCGCAGGCCATTCGCCTGTAGTGTATAGCTGCATCGAGGATCGAGGGGCGCCGGCCAAGATTGCCAAGACATCAACAATCAGTCGGAACTTTCTGATAGACATTCCATCAATTCAAGCTCAGCTGTGCAGGGAGCATGTCTGGTTTGGTTCTACTTTTCTCGTTCGGTTCCGATGTAGGCTCAATTTGACAAACACTTTAGAGCAAGTTTGAAGGTTCCTGCAGACGGTGCCAGGTTGACGCGATGAGAGCAAAGAAGAAGCTTGCCGAGAAGAAGAAGACATATAAAGAATCGAAGGCACAGCAGAAGATGTGCCCAAGATACACATTGTCAGGTCAAAAGGCATGAATGTTGCAGGGGAATAATTCATATTCAATTCAACATGTTCGGCAAATTATTATGACTAGAATGCAGGTAGGGACATTGCAAAAGGCGTGCGACTAGGCATGTTTTAGTCCATATGAGTCGCGACTACATAGCTTGGAATTGCAGGAGAAGCTAGAAGCTCTATTGTTGAAAAATCCATCGCAAGGTTCCGAAGAACATCAGGCGCATCACGTCATGCAATGTCATGCCACAACAAGAGCAACACGCATATCAGCCATATCAATCCATCAGACATAGTGTGGAGGCAATAGGTGGGAAGTCAATTAGTGCTGTGAACCTCGGACGAACCTCTTTGGAAATGATGGATTCTATCCATGCGCTGTTGATTCTTCTTCTCCGCCACCATGAGGACATCATGATGAGATTGGAGGAGTTGAAAAGGGAGAAGGCAGCCAATGAAGACATAGAGGTCTTTACCGATGAAAGACGTACCCAAATCTTCCACATCCAAATCGAAGGATTCACCAAGTTAAACACATGAATATCAGGGTGCCGGAAACAAAAACGAGGGACAGCACACAGCAGAGATTCACCACGGTCAAAAAACCTGGTAAGGTTTTGTATGTTTTTGTTTTTAACCACGAGGATTTTGAAAGAGATTTGAATTTGCACTCGCCATTTGGCGACAGATGTCAGCGACCTATCAAAAGTTGGGAAGTTGCAAATCGGGCATCAATGCCATGTCTGACAAACCTCAACCTACAGGTTGTTTTGGTTCAGACTGGCTGCTTGGCTCTCCATATTTTCCTGAAGTACATCCCGTGGTTCACCTTGGCCAAACACATTCAAACACGCAAACAAGCGAAACACACCCAGTACACGCAGAACATGTTGCTGAAGTTATATTGAAGTTATATACCTTAAGATCCTTGACGATTTGTTTGTCTTAGATTTTAGTGCTGCGAGGCCAAACTGAATGAAGAATTAGAGGAGCTTCTCCACTACGATCTGAAAGATCCCAACGACTTTGCCCAGTTTTTGATGACGGCCAACATTGGCTTGGTCCGAACGAAGTTCCCCGGATGCTTTCAGTTTCAGAAACGCACAACCAACAGTATCACCCTTTTGTTAGCAACTGGTGATTGGATGTAACATGTGATTGTTTTTTGTTTTCGTTGGAACGTCACGCTCCCGTTTCAAACACTAGATTTTGAATGAATATTGATGTTTTCACTTCCCATCATCCGAATGAAGTCCAATGATATAGAACGTATGTCAAGTCAGAAATTTCGATCTAAGGGAAAAATATATTACCACCATCGACCATTTGACCCATTTTACCTTCAACTTAAGAAAGTTCAAGATTTTGTTTTACTCCAAAGACTGCTTGGGAGCAGGTACTTGTACGACCTCCGCAAATCCAAAGACACCTTACCACGCCGACAAGAAGCCGACTCTGCAAGATGTGCAAATGGTGAAACCGCTTTGCTAACACATGATGAGCTGAAACAATGGGCCAAAGACCCAACAAGGGCGATCATTTGCTCAATATCCCATGCGTGGGAGACACGGGAGCATCCGGACCCGTGTGGCTATCAGTTGGAGCAGGTGGTGAATGCGGTGTCTCTCTATGAAGCAGCCTATGAAGCTGAAATATGGACCTTTTACGACTACACGTCGTTGTATCCCAGTTGTTGACGAAAGCAAATTTAGTAAGGCAATCTAAGGCAATGTTACGGACACCACATTTTAAATGTTCTTTTAGGTTCAAGTCATCCTTGGGGAAATTTCATTCTTTTGGTTGGCGTTTTTTGGGGGCAAGTCGACGGCGGTGAGGTACCAATTTGAACGCCACGAAGAAGAACAGGTTGACAGTTTTGACTTGTCAATGTACAACATGCATCTGCTATATGCCCACGAGAAGACCTACACCTTTCGGATCGACAGCTTGACCCCGGAAGACAGATGGGAGAAGATGATGAAATCAGAGGACAAACTTGTGAAGGTCTACGATCCACAAAGTAGGACAGTGATGCCGAAAAAACTGAAAGATCTAATAGCCAACCGCACCGCTTACGAAGCTCGTGGTTGGTGTATGGCAGAAATCGAATGGTCTTCCACCAGAAGCCATTCTTTTCAGCATCAGAAGATCGACAGGCACAAGGACCTCAAGCAGTCAGATGAAGAAGAACTGAAAGGAAGAGTGCCCATGTCACCTGACGACTTTGCAGACAAGATGCGCAATGCGCAATTCACCCACCGAAGCGACTCTTCACAGGTGGTTTTGCTCCAAAAAAGAGTTTTTCACGAGAAAGCCGAGAAGTGTGAGAAGGCATTGTTCGAGAACTTGCCAAAAGGCGAATTGGGCAAATTGGCAAGGTCGTTGAAGTTCTACAAGACTTTGAGGGCTCTGGAAGTTCTTGAATTTGAATGCAGTGAAGATGAGGCCACCTTATTCGGAAAGGCCCAGCAGCTTAAAATCCGGTTGTGCAAGCAAGGCTTTGTCAATCCGCGGTCTTCCGGTGTTTTTGGGGAATATTTCCATGCCTTCAGATCGCCTTGCAAGGCCCTGGCGGAGTACCTTGCTGAGACCAAGACCCTGAAGACTTTGAGAATTCACGGCCAGAATGGGGATCTCATTGTCAAGGCAAGCTGGTGGGGTGGGTATAGGTATAGGTTTTTGCCCAGTCTCAAATACAGTGATTGAAGTAATTGTTGACATGACCACCGATGACCGAACACACCAAACTGCGTTTGACAACGTTTGGTGTGTGATGCTTTTTGTGCTTCATCCCTCATCCCTCGGCCGAAGAGATTCTTGAGAAGGAAAGACTGAGAAGATCAAGAGGTTGATCAGAAGAGCTGGACTCGACGTCCATCAGCTTTCTCCCGCCAGGCCTTGGCCGAAGGCCTTAAAGAGAACTCCACCCTGAAGAACTTGAATTTGGAGCAGAACAGAATCGGCGATGAAGGGGCAAAGGCTTGGTGTTTGGTGAGGATGGTAGGCCAAAACAAAGTAAAACAATGGCGCCTGGCATAGGAAGGATCAAGACACAGGCTCACGAAAGTGAACTCGGTGAAATGCTCACAGGCTCTGAAAGGAATCGCAACGACCTCGAAGATCTTGGATATGCATGCATAAATATACATGCATGGATATGTTCTCTTAATTCCTACTCGTACCAGTACCAGCTCGATTGGTCGAGCACATTCTACGGACAGATGCATCGTGATTCTTCATTGATTGTTCTGTGGTGATCAGATTGGCTGGGTTTTAGAGTGGATGTTTCGAACCAAAAAAAGAAATACTTTATTTTATTTTAGAACTTGCTGTGCTTGCACTTGCAAGGATTATGTGTGCAAATATTCACAGCACAAGTGTATCTTGATCACGCAAGTGGACATTCTGAAAAGTTTTTTTTTCCCCCTCAACTTTGTGTTTACCGCAATGGCTGGTGCACCAATGGAGTTCGACCGCATCATCCCTAAGGAGACTCAGGGTCCGATGCCGGTGCAGGCACCATCAACCTTGGCTTCGGGGAGTTTGGATTCCTTCCAACATGTAGAGGCAGTGATGAAAGAAGAGGATGTCTCTACGGTGACCCTTGACTCCCAGGATTGGGAGATGGTGGCCGAAATGGTTGAAGACACTGAGAATGCGGCAACCAATTTCATGCAGAGTGCGCATGTGGTGGACCTTGATGGTCCAGCCCCAACCCTCCAGGACTCTATCAAGACAATGATGGACACAATGGAGAAGTTGAAGTTGGGATGTTGAAGCACCCTCCAAGCCCGAGGGTGTGGCTTCCGCTGCTGTGGCAGCCTCCAGTGGTGTGGCGGCAATGGATGATTCTGTGCTGGAACAAACTCAGCACAAGTGGAAGGTCTTTGGACGTGGCACAGATTCCCAAACCTACGTCTTGGCGGATGTTCCCTTTTCTATGGAAGGTGTCACTAAGGATGTCAAGAACCTGGTGGATCGGCTTAGCACTGAGGAGATCTACGACCTCTTTGTGAAGTTTTGTGACTGGGAGATCATCCCTGCAGTGAACTTCGGCAGGGTTGTGAAAGCATACGTGGCCATGAAAGCACAGAAGGTACATGATGAAGTCATGAAGCAGCCACATGTGGCAGGCCGACATCACCCTGGGGTTGGAAGTGACGCCCTGAGGGAGAATGCCACCAGCGCCCAGAGTGCTTCACTGACTGGGCTCCAGAATGGGATCCATCGGAGAAGAAGATGTGTGTGTGTGTGGCAAGAAGGTCTTGGCCATCAAGAAGACGAAGCACCTGGTGAACATGGATCACCCGACTGGCAATTGGCTCTTGTTCGTGACTGCGCAGGGCATCACTTGGACAAGAGATGGCACCTCTGAGCCTGATGCACCGTTTGCCGTTGGCGATGTCTCATCAGGTTCCTCACAAGGATTTCAAGTTGAGGCATTCGGTGGACATTGGGATGTTGGCAGAGGCTCCTTTGTGCCCAGCTGATCATGAAGAAACGAGCTTGTCGGATTTCATCCTGAGCAAGGACAGACTTCAGTTGCGCACTGAGGTACTGAACAGGGTGGTGGATGCTGAGACCTTCCCTTCTGAAAGACAGTCACGCCCTCGGAACTCTAAGGACTGTAAGAAGGGTCAGGCATCCTTGGTCTTCCATCCCGATGCTGCGGCGGCATTGGCTTTGGCTGGCAAGCTGACAGGTGCGGATGTCCCACCTGAGGAGGCCTTCCACCCCAAGAGGCCAGAAGAGGAGATGCTGAAAGTGGTGCAGGATAATGCAGACATCCTGCATGACATCCAATGTGGGCACTTTCTGTGGATGACCCGAAAGGTGCGGAGGCCTTGAGGCATTTGGACATGGTGAAGTTTAAGGAGGTTCTAAAGAGGAAGTTCTTGGAGGGCCTTGGGTCCAATCAGAGTGCTTGGGAAGCCTTGAACCGGAGCATGGTGGACTTGGAAACGGCCAAGGCAAAGAACAAGGAGTATGAGGACGCAAGGAGGGAGTTCTTGACTCCCCCACCAGGGACACCATCAATTTGGGAGAAGAACTGCAGCAATTAATCGAGAGTGGAGTCTTCTGCCCATTGAAGAGTTGGACCAGTACCATGCCAGGGGTGAGTATGTCAAGGCAAAGCAAAGGGTGGCGGAACTTTGACAACACGCCTTCCCAGCCAAATTGTTGACTGAGGTCCCGCGGTGCCAGTTGGATATGCACATCGCCACGATGGTTCCAGACAAAGCTTACCCCATGGAAGCCAAGAAGTTGGAACCTGGGTCCCCTGAGGCCAAGCTTGCTCTCCTGCATCACATGATCAATCTTTGTGATGGTGAGAGTGGAGAAGGTATGAGTCCACGGAGGTCCCAGCTTGGGCAAGGCCCAAACCAGCATGGGAGGTGGCACAAGCTCTGGAGCGCCGAACACACCCCTCAGATCAAGGCTCCAACTTCTTGGAGTTTCACCTGTACACGGATGAAGACCTTGAGGACCACAGGAGGCTTGGCTTGCGCCCCTATTGGTCCTACTTGAAGGGAAGCTCCTTCGCCTACGAACCTGCGCCTGTCGATGGCGGTGTCGGGATTTGTTGGGAGAAGGAAAGTTCAGACATGGACCCTTCCGACACTGTTGGGGATCTATGGCCACCAGTTTTCCTTGAAGCAGCTGTGGTATGCTTGGGAGAACCTGCCGGTTGCGGGACTCGATGTCCAACCTTCTCCTGTCAGGCCTTGGCCGAATGCCTCAAAGAGAACTCCGCCGAATGCCCCAAAGAGAACTCCACTCTGACGAATTTGGACTTGCTGCTTACCCACATTTGCGGATGCAGAAGGGTTTTGCTGGCGGATTCAGATGCCTTTCCAGGCTGGTTTTAAGCAAATGTGAGCAAATGTGACTGTAAAAGAAGAGATATTGCATACCAGAACCCATAGTGCTGTAGATAGTTTATGTGTCAGCCATTGTCTCATCCCTCATCCCTTGCTTCAACAGCTGGACATAAAATTTCGAGAAGAAAGGACGGACTGACTGGATCCAGAGATCCAATAGCTGGACTCGACGTCCATCAGCTTTCTCCCGCCAGGCCTTGGCCGAAGGCCTTGAAGAGAACTCCACCCTGAAGAACCTGGATTTGCAGCAGAACTACTTCGGTGATGAAGGGGCTAAGGCTTGGTTTGGTGAGGATGGAGTGAAGGACGGGAAAGGGGCCGCAGGTTCTTAGATAAGATCAATGAAACCTTTTGAGAGTGACGTCAATGAAATGCTGAAAAGATGTGAAGGAATGCAGAGTGGACCTTTGTTCATACTTGGAAGTCTATCATTAGCCCCCTCTGGTAGTCCAAAATTAAATGGGGGAGGTAGGCCCCCAAATAGAACTGTTCTCGACTACTCGTTTTGTTTTATTTTCATCCCAGCTATCTAAAGCATAGCAGGAATCTTGGTGAAAAAGGGGGTTGGCCCCTTCGAACATGAGATCCCATTTTATTTGGAGCCCAGTTTTGCCAGGGAGTGAACATGTTTGAACATGTTGGACCTTGGTGTCCTAGGATTTTATTGTAGCACGCAACTTTCCACGACATTTTTCCTAGACAAGCCTAGAAAAAGGGATGCAAAAAATGAAGGGTCTAGGATGGAAACGCCCGTACGTGTTTGTTTGTAGACATTTGATTTGCATGTTTGATTTTTGGATTGTTATGGGATTTTATGATGATTTTATTGGATTTTTGTATTGGTCCCCAGCCGTATGGCTGAGTTCTAGCATTTGGGACACTTGATGTTAGGTTTTACGGCTTGGCCTCGGTAAGTTTCCCCGTGCGATGATTTTTTTCATACCTAGAACTCCTGGGTTTAGTTGGGGTCCTTTTCGCCGTGGATACTTGGGGCACTTGAAGGAAAGGCTGGGGGCCCTTGTTTCAAAGCTGTGCACGGTCTATTTCACAAATTCATTTGCGAAATTATTGGAACAAAGGGGTCAGGCACCGAGTTTTTTTTTGGTCAGGTGGTGTCAGGGGGGTTGCCATGGTTGTTTGCATTTTATTTTGAGAGGGGCCTTACCCTCCCTGGTGCCACCACAGAAGGGTTATCATTTAGATTTAGATCGATCTTGGATATGTTCTCTCAAGGCTTACCAGTTCGATTGGCCGAGCACATTCTAGGGACAGAGCATTGTGATTCTTCACTGGTTGTTTTGTATTGGTCAGATTGGTTTGGGTTTAGATTGGGTCTTTTGGGCAAAATCAAAATATCTCTCAAGAACTGTTTGCGAACAAATTTGAGCACCACGGATGTTTAGAGAGGTCATATTGCAAACCAAAACCCTTAGTGCCTAGTGCTATAATTTAATTATACAGTATTTGTGCCTCCTTATGTCTAATCCCATTCCTTCGTCCGCCTCATCCCTTTTTCAACAGCGAGTAGAGAGATTCTCGAGAAGAGAGTTTGATTAATTCAATAGCTGGACTCGACGTCCATCAGCTTTCTCCCGCCAGGCCTTGGCCGAAGGCCTTAAAGAGAACTCCACCCTGAAGAACCTGGATTTGCAGCAGAACTACTTCGGTGATGAAGGGGCTAAGGCTTGGTTTGGTGAGGATGGAGTGAAGGACGGGAAAGGGGCCGCAGGTTCTTAGATAAGATCAATGAAACCTTTTGAGAGTGACGTCAATGAAATGCTGAAAAGATGTGAAGGAATGCAGAGTGGACCTTTGTTCATACTTGGAGGTCTATCATTAGCCCTCTACGGTAGTCCAAAATTAAATTGGGGAGGTAGGCCCCCAAATAGAACTGTTCTCGACTACTCGTTTTGTTTTATTTTCATCCCAGGTATCTAAAGCATAGCAGGAATCTTGGTGAAAGAGGGGGTTGGCCCCTTCGAACATGAGATCCCATTTTATTTGGAACCCAGTTTTGCCAGGGAGTGAACATGTTTGAACATGTTGGACCTTGGTGTCCTAGGATTTTATTGTAGCACGCAACTTTCCACGACATTTTTCCTAGACAAGCCTAGAAAAAGGGATGCAAAAAATGAAGGGTCTAGGATGGAAACGCCCGTACGTGTTTGTTTGTAGACATTTGATTTGCATGTTTGATTTTTGGATTGTTATGGGATTTTATGATGATTTTATTGGATTTTTGTATTGGTCCCCAGCCGTATGGCTGAGTTCTAGCATTTGGGACACTTGATGTTAGGTTTTACGGCTTGGCCTCGGTAAGTTTCCCCGTGCGATGATTTTTTTCATACCTAGAACTCCTGGGTTTAGTTGGGGTCCTTTTCGCCGTGGATACTTGGGGCACTTGAAGGAAAGGCTGGGGGCCCTTGTTTCAAAGCTGTGCACGGTCTATTTCACAAATTCATTTGCGAAATTATTGGAACAAAGGGGTCAGGCACCGAGTTTTTTTTTGGTCAGGTGGTGTCAGGGGGGTTGCCATGGTTGTTTGCATTTTATTTTGAGAGGGGTCTTACCCTCCCTGGTGCCACCACAGAAGGGTTATCATTTAGATTTAGATCGATCTTGGATATGTTCTCTCAAGGCTTACCAGTTCGATTGGCCGAGCACATTCTAGGGACAGAGCATTGTGATTCTTCACTGGTTGTTTTGTATTGGTCAGATTGGTTTGGGTTTAGATTGGGTCTTTTGGGCAAAATCAAAATATCTCTCAAGAACTGTTTGCGAACAAATTTGAGCAACACTGATGTTTAGAGAGGTCATATTGCAAACCAAAACCCTTAGTACCTAGTGCTATAATTTAATTATACAGTATTTGTGCCTCCTTATGTCTAATCCCATTCCTTCGTCCGCCTCATCCCTTGGTTCAACAGCGAGTGGAGAGATTCTCGAGAAGAGAGTTTGATTGATTCAATAGCTGGACTCGACGTCCATCAGCTTTCTCCCGCCAGGCCTTGGCCGAAGGCCTTAAAGAGAACTCCACCCTGAAGAACCTGGATTTGCAGCTGAACAACTTCTGTGATGAAGGGGCTAAGGCTTGGTTTGGTGAGGATGGAGTGAAGGATGGGAAAGGGGCCGCAGGTTCTTAGATAAGATCAATGAAACCTTTTGAGAGTGACGTCAATGAAATGCTGAAAAGATGTGAAGGAATGCAGAGTGGACCTTTGTTCAATACTTGGAAGTCTATCATTAGCCCTCTACGGTAGTCCAAAATTAAATTGGGGAGGTAGGCCCCCAAATAGAACTGTTCTCGACTACTCGTTTTGTTTTATTTTCATCCCAGGTATCTAAAGCATAGCAGGAATCTTGGTGAAAAAGAGGGTTGGCCCCTTCGAACATGAGATCCCATTTTATTTGGAGCCCAGTTTTGCCAGGGAGTGAACATGTTTGAACATGTTGGACCTTGGGGTCCTAGGATTTTATTGTAGCACGCAACTTTCCACGACATTTTTTCTAGACAATCCTAGAAAAAGGATGTAAAAAATCAAGGGTCTAGGATGGAAACGCCCGTACGTGTTTGTTTGTAGACTTTTGATTTTGCATGTTTGATTTTTGATTTTTTTATGGGATTTTATGATGATTTTATGATGATTTTATTGGATTTTTGTATTGGTCCCCAGCTGTATGGCTGAGTTCTAGCATTTGGGACAATTGATGTTAGGTTTTGCGGCTTGCCCTCGGTAAGTTTCCCCGTGCGATGATTTTTTTCATACCTAGAACTCCTGGGTTTAGTTGGGGTCCTTTTCGCCGTGGATACTTGGGGCACTTGAAGGAAAGGCTGGGGGCCCTTATTTCAAAGCTGTGGACGGTCTATTTCACAAATTCATTTGTGAAATTATTGGAACAAAGGGGTCAGGCACCGTGTTTTTTTTTGGTCAGGTGGTGTCAGGGGGGTTGCCATGGTTGTTTTATGTTGTTTTCATTTTATTTTGAGAGGGGTCCTACCCGCCCTGGTGCCACCACAGAAGGGTATTAAAGTCATCAATTCAAATTCGAATTAAGAACAGATAAGGGCAGTGCACCATTGATGAGCCACCAGTCATGAATCTCCCTTGGTTTGATCGGGTTTTGCTGCCTGAAACTTCGTTTTGGAGATTTTGATGATTTGCGCTTCGTGTTTCTGCAGTCATTTGTCTCCGTGTCAGGCCTTGGCCGAGGCCCTGGAGCAGAACTCCACTCTGACGGTCCTGTATTTGGACTGGACCAGCATCAGCTCTAAAACCCGTGAGGCCCGGCATTTCCGGGGCAGAGTACTTCAGAAACCGTCTTCAAAGGGACATGGCAAGTAGAAATGGAACAAATTCGGATCGATTTTTACTACGGAACGCTACCAATGCATACTCCTGATGCATTTAAGCCCGAGATTTCAAAAGTACAATGCCCGCGGTTTGGCTGAAATGTCAAGATGAGGAAATATTCTTGACAGGGCCGCCTCGGCCCGATCTGGTGGTGTCCGACCTATCTTCTCTTTCCAAACCTGACAAATCACACCGCACTCAGAAGTATATAGATAGCGTGAATTTAGACTGAACCCGCAACTCCCAGTGAGAGCGTGAAAAACCCTTGAAAACGGCCCCTGATGTTTGTGAAGGGCAAGGTTCACTCTATACCTTCAGGGTGTTACTGTGAAGCCACCGCGAGCGGAATGAATTGCGGGAATGTCTATGCGCGTTAAAATTGCGTCCCAAGGGCCCGAGAAAATCTTCAGACGAAATGCACATTTGGTAGTTTCAAGGATGTATCACTAGCTGCTTAGGTATTTTGCGTTGTTAGCAGATGGCATCCGATAGCTCGTCAATTATTTATATATGTATATATATATATATATATGTGTGCTTCACAAACATGTACTCATGGGTTGGCTTGGAAAAGGAAATCCATGGACTTAGCAATTTTACCATCCATGATAATAGCATGATGAATGCCCTGAAAGGGCCTTTACAGAATGGCTTTCGCTAGCGTGGCCATTCGGTAACGGCCCTTACAGTAGTCAGACTTCTGAGGAATATAGATGTTGACCATTTCCGGCTATGCTTCAAAATCTGTTTTGACAGTCGGTTTCGGGTGCAGGCAATTGAGCATCTTCTGCAAAGCAGGAAGATGGTGCAGGCGCTACATTCTTTCGGGCGTCCATCGGCATATTCATGTACTCGAATTGCAGCTTTGACAGGTGCCCACAAGCACACAAGAAGACCAAGAAGGAGAAGAAGGAGCACAGTCTTCACCAGAAGCTTTTCATTTCGCAAAGCCTCGCATCGAGGACTGGAAATCTGGGCCAAGGGATTTCCAGCTTTGGTGAGGATGGGGTCATGAGTGGAGAGGGAGTGCAGTAATTTCAAAGGAAGGATCAAGACACAGCTGTTTGAAAGTGACACTAGAGAAATGGCAAAAGGCAATGAAGTGCTATGATTGAAGTCTGTGATGATGTATCCGTTCGAATCTGTGATGACAACTGATAGGGCCACTGGTCAGATCCTGGCCGGAAACAAAAAGACATCAAGTCTATTGCCACGTTAAGAGTTATACATGATTATTCCCAACAAAAGTGATCATGTCACATAGAAATTTTCAGTCGGGACCCAGGTTTGGAATGGCATCCCAATCAAAAGATGTTGTGGAAGCGGAAATGGTTCATGTTGCTGGTGACTCTCCCAAATCTTGCAAGAAGTTCGAGGTGGTAGAGTAGATTGCTCGAAAATGACAAGTGACAGGGGTACTGGTCAGATCCAGCCAAAAATCGTCAAAATAAATACGTTCGCATAAGGAAATGAATCCAAGAAGGACCTAGGATGAATGATTGTTGTGTCAACCGTGTGAAATGGGTATTGGAGAGATTAGTCTATGGGGTACTGGTCAGTAGCTATTCCTTGGTGATTGGGCAATGTTTGTACGACTTGCTATTCAGATTTCACAAACATGTGCCCATGAGCCCCTGGTTTGTTTTACAACAGTTCTGATGGATTTTGAGGTTCCTGTTTGGTATTTCTTTACTTGTCGCTAGTGCACCAAGTCAAATGTTAGTTTCAGGCAAAACCATTGGACGCCTCGGCAAAAAAGAAGTCAAATGTTAACTACATGTTCCTGACGTGCTCAAAATCAAGTTCAAACATTCCCCAGACAAGTGCGTCGTCACGCTGGGCGACTTTTTGAGTTAGGCAGCAAGTTGGCCTGGCAGAGTATAGCAGATTAGCAGTGCAGTGTACCATAGATGAGCCATGAACTTTTTGTTGTTTCACTTGGTCTTGGTGCTTGAAAGCTAAACTTAGAGATGGGAAGAACTATGCGGAGACTTTCTAAACTGACCTGTAAATGGGTCCTTTTTCCCTGAAATTACGTGCCAAAGCACCTGAGAAGGTTAAGCGGGCGCCCAAAAAGAAAGTTCGTCTTCCAACTTCCAAGCCCCAGTTCTTCAGCTATAAATTTCTGGGTGTTGTATAATTTGTACAACTTTGGCATTTTTTTTAGATGGACGGATGATCCCCCGGGAATTACCTGTATCAAATCATTTAGGCTCCAAAAAGCAAATCGTTTTTAATTATACAGGTGTACCCACCCCAATAAGGGGTATAGAGGTTGAGAGAATGATTCTGTACAGCCTGCAAGTCTTGCAAACTCTATCTTGGGGGCTTTGAGCATGTACTGTCACTGTCTCTTCGGATTTTGGATTTGTGAGGTTTTTTTTTTTTTTTTTTGTGGTCCTTTTTCCACATGGTCCACAGGCATCCCCAGCCCAAAAAAATGACTATAGAATGTACACCTCATAGATGAGAGGCAATTAACTTTAAGATTTAAAATGGAAAAACAAGTGCACCAAGCCAAGTCCAGAGTTACATTCTATATAGAGAGGTCCCAGAGGACCCAAATTTTCAACTTCACCACCTTTGGTAATGAATTCCAAAGGTGATGCAAAAGAGGATACTACAACCACTTTCAGACTCACAAATCACGACAATTCACAACCCAAGCGCAGTCTCATCACCCAGGAGAACACCCAAAAACAAACAGAAGACTTACATGGAACCAACATGTGTGCAGTACATCGAAAATTGAAAAATGGAAAAGAAAACCTTAATGAAATCTTTCCACTGAGGCGAAGCCAAGAGGGAGAAAAAGAATCATGAACCCACCCTCAAAAAATGAGTTGTTTTTGAAGAAACAAGTGTTATAGAGTCAGGGCCCCAAGAAAACATATGCAGAAAAGAAACTTGTACAGAATGGGTTGTGCAAGGTTGAGTTTGTTCTTTTTTTGGAAAATAGATTCCGCCCATAGCGGAGTGTAACCTGAGAGCACCATTCTGTACATGTGGTGTTGATGCCTGACTCGGGAGTGCTCTAAATTTGGGGGCTCCCCATGTTTCCCTTCCAAAAAAACCCTTGCAAACTCATTCTTGGGTGCTCATACCTTGGACTCGCGATGTTTCTTGATGCTCCTGGGGGTTCATATTCTGTAGATCTCACAACGGACATGTGTGCTGGGAGCTTGATTCTGTAGCTATAAGCCCAGGACCCGCAAGGTGCAATTAAAATTTCCAAGGGGATGCCGGCATGACGGATGGATAAGGGGGCAACCAACCAATGCAATGGGCCAACAATGGCTTACCCACCCCAACCCTTACTAAGCAACGCTCTATACTATGTAACCAACGAATCAACCAACCAACCCCAACCCCAAGCGCCTGCAACCTTCCCGTGAATATTTGTTGGGGCAATTCCAAGTTCCAAGTTTTGCGATGAAGAAACATCCATGATGAACCGCTGCAAATTTGAAAGCCTATATGAGTCTATAGAATAACCTTGGAGAAGCTTTGTCGAGATATTATAAATGCTTCAAGTCTAATTTTGAACACATGATTGAAAATAATTTGGACATGTTTTTGGGAGAAAATCATGTTTCTTAAAGTTCAAAAACGAAGAGGCCAAAAACGGATCGTTTCCTTGCCAGTAGGTGGTGGTGTTGCCCAATTTGAAAAACAAACGCGGGTGCGAAAACATTTTGCAACTTTACGGTGCGTGTGTGCTGTGTGCTTCATCGTGTTTCTCAAGTGATGTGTCTCCTGCCAGGCCTTGGCAGAAGGCCTCAAACAGAACTCCACTCTGACGCTGCTGTATGCGAGCAATAACAACATCGGCCCTGAAGGGGCGCAGGCTTGGTGTCCGGTGAGGATGGTGTCATGAGGGGAGAGGGAGTGAAGCACGGCCGTATGAAAGTGACATTCGGGAAATGACAAAAGGCAATGCAATGCAGCCTTGATTTCCAGATGCATTCATCCAGTTGAAATTTGTGATGACAAGTGATTGTGGTATTTTGATGTATTTGGCATGTATTGGCCAGATCCTGGTTCAAGAGAGAAACAATTCATAACAGTTCTATTTCCAAAACACGTCACCCTGTCATTTTCAAATTTTACGCCAGCAATCAGGTTTTGAATGGCATCCCAATCATACGGATTTTCTGAAGGCTGAAATGGTTTATGTTGCTGGTGACTCTCCCAAATTGTGCAGGAAAATCATTCAGGTGGTAGATTAGATTGATCCAACATGACAAGTGACAGGGGTACTGGTCAGATCCTGCCCCAAATCATCGAAAGAAATACTTTCACATAAAGATTTAACTTATACACGTTTGCAATTTTCGGATTTCAAGTTTAAGATCAATGTATGTCATCCCCGTGAAATGGATGTTGTACAGGCTGAAAGGACGAAATGGGTGACTCTCCCAACTTGTGAAATTAGTATAAGGGAGGAGAGGGATGGGACATGACAAGTGGGGGTGTACTGGTCAGCTTTTCGTGTTCGGTTGGGCTATGTTAGCTGTTAGTACGACCTGACATGTTCAGGATCATCAAAAATCAAGTGGAAGGATTGCCCCAAAAAAGTTCCTGGTAAAAGTTGTATATATAGTGAGGCGACTTTTTCAGCCAGGCAGTAAGTTGCCCTGGCAGAGTGAGCTTTCCTGCATGAATACTATATAGTTTCTTACTGTAAATGAGAAAAGCTATGGTGAGAATTTTGCATGTTTGCGTGCTTCATTCGTGTTTCTCAAGTCATGTGTCTCCTGCCAGGCTCTGGCCGAGGCCCTGAAACAGAACTCCACCCTGACGGGGCTGCATTTGGAGCTCAACAACATCGGAGATGAAGGGTCAAAGGCTTGGTGTTTGGTCTGTTTGGTGACGATGGTGTCATGAGTGGAGAAGCGCAGTGAAGCAATGCAGAAAGGACAGATCAAGACACGGCCGTATGAAAGAGACGTCAGGGAAATGACGAAAGGCGATATAACGCAGCGTCGAATCTCAGATGTACCATGTTAGTCGAGCAAATCTCAGTGAATTGGAAATTGTTTTTTTACTATAGTTCACTTTCTGAGAACCTTTCAATGAGAGGAGTTTGGTGATCAATCGAAAATTGTGCAAAATAAACGACAGACTAGCAAGGCATCGTATCATGCAATGATGAGCCATGGGCTTTGGTTGGTTCATCTGGTGAGTTTTGCTGCCTAGAACTGTAATTTTGGAGAGGAGAAGAACTACGATATGATGTTTGCCTATGTTTGCCTTGGGCTTCATGGCGTTTCTCAAGTCATGTGTCTCCTGTCAGGCGTTGGCGGGGTCCTTGCAACAAAACTCCACCCTGACGGAGCTGGATTTGAGGAGCAACAACATCGGCCCTGAAGGGGCTAAGGCTTGGTGTTTGGTGAGGATGGGGACATGAGGGGAGTGGGAGTGAAGAAGGGCAAACGAAGGAGCAAGACACAGCCAATTGGAAGTGACAGTAGGAAGATGAGGAAGGCAATGCAATGCAGCGTTGATGTCCAATTGCATTCATCCGGTTGAAATTTGTGATGACAGGTGATTGGGGTATCTGGCATGTATTGGCCAGATCCTGGCCGAAGAAAGAACCAATTCATAACAATTCTATTTCCAAAACAGGTCACCGTGACATTTTGAAATTCTAGGTCGAGCAACCAGGTTTGGAATGGCATCCCAATCATACGGATGTTCTGGAAACTGGTATGGCTTACGTTGCTGGTGACTCTCCCAAATTGTGCAGGAAGATCATTCAGGTGGTAGATTAGATTGACCCAACATGACAAGTGACAGGGGTCTCTGGTCGGAATCCTGCCCCAAATCATCAAAATAAATACGTTCACATAAAGATTTAACTTAAAGATGTCTGCAATTTTTGGATTTCAAGTCTAAGATCAAGGTATTTCATCCCCCTGAAATGGATGCTGTAGAGGCTGAAAGGACGAAATGGGTGACTCCCAACTTGTGAAATGAGTATAAGGGAGGAGAGGGATGGGACATGACAAGTGGGGGTGTACTGGTCATCTGTTCGTTTGTGGTTGGGCTATGTTAGCTGTTAGTACGACCTGACATGTTCAGGATCATCAAAAATCAAGTGGAAGGATTGCCCCAAAAAAGTTCCTGGTAAAAGTTGTATATATAGTGAGGCGACTTTTTCAGCCAGGCAGTAAGTTGCCCTGGCAGAGTGGGTAACCCAAATTTTTAGATGAGAAGAAGAACTACAGGGAGATTTTCGCATGTTTGCGGGATGATGTGTGCTGTGTGCTTCATCGTGTTTCTCAAGTCATGTGTCTCCTGCCAGGCCTTGGCCCAGGCCGTGGAACAGAACTCCACTCTGACCGAGCTGGAGTTGAGCTACAACAAGATCGGAGTTGAAGGGGCTAAGGCTTGGTGCTGGGTGACGATGGTGTCATGAGTGGAGAAGCGCAGTGAAGCAATGCAGAAAGGACAGATCAAGACACGGCCGTATGAAAGTGACGTTTGTAAAATGACGAAAGGCGATATAACGCAGCTTTGAATCTCAGATGTGCCATCTTAGTCGAGCAAATCTCAGCGAATTGGAAATTGTTCTTTGAATTATATTTTGCTGTTTGATAACCTTTCAATGAGAGGAGTTAGGTGATCAATCGAAAATGGTGCAAAGTAAACGACAGGGCATCGTATCAATGATGAGCCGGCTTTGGTCGTTTCATCTGGTCTTGCTGCCTAAGACTTTGAGTTTGGAGAGAAGAACTATGGGGAGACTTTTTGCATCTTTTTGCAACTTTGGGGTATGATGTGTGCTGTGTGCTTCATCGCGTTTCTCAAGTCACGTGTCTCTTGCCCCCAGGCGTTGGCCCAGGCCGTGGAACAGAACTCCACTCTGACGAATCTGGATTTGAGGTTCAACAGCATCGGCCGTGAAGGGGCTAAGGCTTGGTGTTTGGTGAGGATGGGGTCATGAGGGGAAACGGGGTGAAGAAACTGCAAGAGACACAGCCGCGTGAAAGTGACGTTAGGGAAAGGGGAAAGGCAACGCAATGCAGCGTTGGTTCCCAGATGCATCTATCCGATTGAAATTTGTGATGACAAGTGACTGGGGTATTTGGCATGTATTGGCCAGACCCTGGTCCAAAAAAAGAGAATCAATTCATAACACTCAATAATGCATATATCATATCAATAAGCAAGTGGGATATTTGACCCTTTTCCCTGAATTACGTCAATACTACGTCCAACTCATTGTTCGTTCTTGTTTTTGTTGCATTCCACCAAGTTGGAGGATGATTTTCGTTGTGTCGGCATGATCCAACCGTTGCAGGCCCTGGAGATGATCGAAGAAGCCTTGGAACGAAACAAGTCCAAGCAGCCAAGGCCTGGAAACTGGTGAAAATCGATGAAAATGTGTGGATCTTCCGAGTTGGTGGATGACATCTCCCAGCAAAATCGAAGGGTGATGAGGACTTACGATGAGGGCCTTTGGGCTCAGATGAAGCACTTGAAGGGCTCTCATAATTCAAGCAACATATGAAAGGCTCATTTTGTTTTTCAAATGTTGTTTGATTTGCTTCAAATGGACATCAAACCACTGTGAAGCATGGTTTCCTTTCGAAGTTGTTCACATCCTCCAGGGGTGTTTCTGTTATTTATTTTTCCAAAACCCGACGGTGTCGAAGGGGGCCAAATGGGGGCGCATAGCTTTGCACTGGTGCAGGGACTGAAGAATTCAGAAAGTTCCATGAAAGTGCTTGGCCCTCAGTGTAGAGTGTAGAGATCCTGCACTCTTTTTTTTTTTCTCATGAATGTACTCCATTGAGAACACTCACATGACCCCCCGTGCCAAGGCATAACCTGTGACCAGCTGTTATTTTTCAAAGTGGAAACTAGGGAGTTTGGAGGCATAAAACCACCTACAGAGCAGTTGACATTGGTGGAGTTTTGGGATCAGAAACCGGGAGTTTGGAGGCCCAAATTTGGAGACACGTCATATCACATCAATAGGCATGACGCATAATTCAAACAAGAGGGAATTTTTAAACAGAGTCATGGATAAATGAAAAAAGAGGCAAGCAAGTGAAGCAATGCGCACATAAAGTACGATACAGTGGATGGATACATTAATAAATGCATCAATTTTGCATTGAATGCATCCAATGACTGAATATTGTTTGAACATGATCGATGTAGTTTTTCAATGCACGCATTTTCTCAGGAATGCGACGAGAGAGCCTTTTGAATGGTACTTCCGACCTCTGAATCCTCCGCTGTTTCACAGACACCGAAACTTCTGCGATTCGCCACGTTGTTGACCTTTGAAGAAAAAATCAGTTCACAGCATTTCACGGCATTTTTGGTACAAAAAACTCCGCAGAAAAACCTGGAGAACCTTTTTTTAAGGAACCTTTTTAGGCATGGCTGTTGTAAGATCGTGATCAGTACTACGGTAACGTATGTCACGTTACGTACACATGCACTTGTTGATACTGGTACTTGTTATACATGTCTAAGTGACCTAGCAGGGACAAGAAAAAATGTCAATTTTGATTGAAGACTTGGCACTGCGAATCCAGAGAATCGTGACATATGGTTGTTCACAAGATGTGGGCAACTACAGGACGCCCGGATGCCGTTCCAGGAGTTGACAAAAAGTAACATCTATTGATGCACCCCCCCGGGTCTTCCCTGCAGAAATCTTCCAAGTGCCCTAGGCAGCAAACCCCCTGGTGCTCAACCCAACTCCCCCTTGGTTGTTGACAGATGTGTTTTATTTGGGGGGAAAAATTCCTATCACAGGTGAAGGGCTCATGACTCAGAAAGTTGACACCATTGATGTGATTTTGATGTACACCCTTTCACGACCTTCACTTTTGGGCATCCGGCATCCATCATTTCTGTGGGTTTTTTCGAATGACTTCCACCGTACTGCTGTCGACCAGTTGAAGGTCGGGGATTTCCACCACGAGCCTGGATCATTTGGGGTCTAGGGTTTAACGGATTAACGGTTTAAGCGTTTGGGAAGAGGTAGGAAACGGGGGGACTTAGGGAGAGAATTACTGTACATGTTTTGGATGGGGGTCCCCTGCCTTTTGGATGTGTCCAAGTGTGGGGTTCTTTCCGGCTCAAACACCGGTATAAGCAGTTGAAATTGTTTGAAGAGAAAGCTGAGATCCAACCGATTTTTGGTTGCTTCAGATCAATCGGGTGCGACAAAATTTAGACAATCAGCCAGTTTAAGAGGAAATCTCTCTTGCGAAACTCTGAAGGAAATGAGATATATAGTATATATTTCTCCTAAACGAAAATCTTCAAAAAAAACATGTAAAATTTCCAAAGGCGAAACGATGGAACAACAGTTACTGCACTGTGTCATTGCCGTTGCTTTTGGTGGTTTTGCAATCGCAGCAACTCAAGGCACCCCTTGAACCTCCCCAGTTTTCAGCCCGATGGCTGATGTTGCTGAGCCCATGGAGGTTGGACGTTGCACTGCATGAAAGTCACGGTGGGATGGGTTTTTATCGGTTTTTCTGGGTAAGTTAGGTTGTTTTTAAGATGGGTTTGAGATTGAAGATTTGGTATGCACTTGCGGGATGGAATGAATGGATTCAACATGTTCAAGATGATACTACTGTAATTGTACTTCCTACTGAACTGGGAGAGTGCAGATGAAAGCAGAAGGAGTGAAGAAAGTAAGCAGCATGAATTCGCCCTGTGATAGCCGGACCCTGTCCGGTGATATCAGTGATATTTATGGCCTACGGATTGATGGTTCGTCCTATTTTGAATATGTCATTCCTTGGCCATTTTGAAACCTTGGAAACTTGACAGGAGCAGCACAAGGCAGGATAAGAGATGGGAAATCACAGATGAGATTCCTGCTTGAAGCTGGCATAAGATTTTCGTGAGACCACAGGATGTTCTTCGAGCAATGCTGTGTTTTTCTTTCGTGGAATGATGCTTACTGGTGTTCCTGCAAGTAGAGTTGGGCGTTTTGGATGCAATGAACCGTAAGAAACATAAGAGTTCAGAATCAAGAAAGTGTTGCTTCGTTCTATTCTTTATGACTGGTCGTTTTAAGATGTTTTGAAATCCCTTTGACGGAAGCTGAGCCCCGGAAGGGCAGAGAAGTCTTGGCCAAACGTGGTGAGCAGAAGATTAGAAAGAACCAAGTGCAGGCCGGTGGCAATTTCCTCCTAGCTACATGGAGGATCGTGGGACACCGGCCAAGACTGCCAACACATCAACAATCACAAATCACTCGGAACTGTCTGATTCAAATTCCAGTAATTCAAACAAACTCGGCTTTGCAAGGAGCATGTGACCTAAAGTGTGTCTTGTAGTTGTTGTTGTGTTTTTTTTTTCGAGGCGGAATGAGACATGGACAAGACTGGTGGTTTAGTTCTACTTATTTTGTTCGGTTCAGAGTTCCAAAGCCTGGAAGACTTACTTTGACGAGCATTTGAGGGCATGTTTGAATGTTCGCATGCGGTGCCAGGTTGACATGATGAGGGCAAAGAAGAAGCTTACCGAAGAGAAGAAGACATATGAAAAATTGAAGGCCCAAAAATGTGTCCAACATACTGTCAGATCAACAGGCACAAGTGTCGCTGGGGAATAGATATAGCGCATCACAGTGCAACATGTTCGACAAATTGTTATGACTATATGCAGGTACATTGCAAAAGCCGTGTGACTTGGCATGTTCTCTTTCCATGTGAATCGGCTGCAGACTTCGGAATTGCAGGAGAAGGTAGAAGCTCTATTGAAGAAAAATCCATCGCCAAGTTCCGAAGAACATCAGGTGCATCACATCATGCAATGTCATGCCACAACAAGCATGCCACAACCATATCAGCCATCAGACACAGTGTGGAGGCAAGAGGTGGTACGTCAATTAGAGGTGTGAAATGGTGTGAAGCAGCGCGAATATCTTTAGAGATGACAGATTCTCCGCCACGGCCAGGAGATCATGATGATCTTGGGGGAGTTGAAAAGGCAGAAGATAGCCAATGCAGACATGGAGGTCTTTTCGGATCGAAAACGTATCGGAATCTAAGGATTCAAAAAATCACGGGTAAAAAGCGCAGGAGATTGGTTCACGACGACTAAACAACCTGGTAAGGCTTTTTGATGCTTTTTGCATGGTTTTGGTTTTAACCAAGGGGATTCAAGCGGGATTTTTGAATATAGGGAAGTGTCTGTGCGACATTGGCTCTTGCCCTATTGAAAGGTTGGGGAGTTGCAATCGGGTCGCATGTAAGGGAAAACAAGCCTAAAAAGCCTAAACTCTAAACACACATATCTAGTCTATGCCATTCTATGTAAAAGTTTCACGAATATCAGCAACCTTGAGGGGGTTGAACATGGTTGATATTCGAAGCTCTTTCTTGTGGGGGCAATGTTTCACTATACATTGTCTTGAAAGATATCTCGAAGACACCTTGAAGATCCTTGGGGATTTGTTTGTTTGTGCTGCGAGGCCAAACTGAATGAAAGATTTGAAGAGCTTTTCCACTACGATCTGAAAGATCCCAACGACTTTGCCGAGTTTTTGATAACGGCCAACATTGGCTTGGTCCGAGCGAAGTTCCCCGGATGCTTTCAGTTTCAGAAACGCACAACCCGCAGTATCACCGTTTTTTTTGTCAATATGTGTCCATTTTAAGCAGATGGTCCTTGGATGTGATCAGATTCTTTTCAGCGTCGGAAGGGTCACGTTCCCGTTTCAAACACTTGATTTTGAACGATTTTGATTCTTTTACTTCCCATCATCCGAATGAATTCCAATGTCAAGTCAGAAATTTCGAGTAAAGGGAAAATGGAAAAGATATATTATCACTATCGACCATTTGACCCATTTTACCTTCAACTTAAGAACGTTCAAAATTTTGTTTTACTCCAAAGGCTGCTTGGGAGCAGGTACTTGTACGATCTTCGAAGATCCAAAGACACATTACCGCGCCGACAAGAAGCCGACTCTGCAAGATGTGCAAATGGTGAAACAGCTTTGGTCACACATGATGAGCTGAAAGCATGGGCCAAAGACCCGACAAGGGCGATCATTTGCTCAATATCCCATGCTTGGGAGACACGGGAGCATCCGGACCCGTGTGGCTATCAGTTGGAGCAGGTGGTGAATGCGGTGTCTCTCTACGAAGCAGCTTATGAAGCTGAAATATGGACATTCTATGACTACACTTCGTTGTATCCCAGTTGTTGACGAAAGCCAATTTAGTAAGGCAATTTTACAGATACCACATTTTTAATGTTCTTTCGGTTCAAGTCATCCTTGGGGAAATTTCATGAAGTTTCATTCTTTTGGTTGGCCTTTTTTGGGGCCAAGTCGACGGCGGTGAGGTACCAATTTGAACGCCACGAAGAAGAACAGGTTGATAGTTTTGACTTGTCAATGTACAACATGCATCTGCTATATGCCCACGAGAAGACCTATACCTTTCGGATCAACAGTTTGACCCCAGAAGACAGGTGGGAGGACATGATGAAATCAGAGGACAAGTTTGTGAAGGTATACGATGCAGAAGGTAGAACAGTGATGCCAAAAAAACTGAGAGATCTAATAGCCAACCGCACCGCTTACGAAGCTCGTGGTTGGTGTATGGCAGAAATTGAGTGGTCTTCCACGAGAAGCCGCTCTTTTCAACATCAGAAGATCGACAGGCACAAGGACCTCAAGGAGTCAGATAAAGACAAGTTGAAAGGAAGAGTGCCCATGTCACCCGACGACTTTGCAGACAAGATGCGCAAAGCGCAATTCACCCACCGAAGCGATGCTTCACAAGTGATTCTACTCCAAAACAAGGTATTTCACGAGAAAGCTGATAAGTGTGAGAAGGCATTGTTCCAGAATTTGCCAAAAGGCGAATTGGGCAAATTGGCAAGGTCCTTAAAGTACTATAAGACTTTGAGGACTCTGGAAGTTCTTCGATTTGAATGCAGTGAAGATGAGGCCACCTTATTCGGAAAGGCCCAGCAGCTTAAAATCCGGTTGTGCAAGCAAGGCTTCTGTCGTTTTATAACATGCTTTTCGGGGTCTTCCGGTGTTTTTGGGGAATATTTCCATGCCTCAAGAGTTTTGATTCTGGGCGTCTTTTCAAACAGGATTTGATTCGCCTTGCAAGGCTTTGGCGGAGTACCTTGCTGAGACAAAGACCCTGAAGACTTTGAGAATCCGGGAGGGCCAGAATGGGGATCTCATTGTCAAGGCAGGCTGGTGGGTTGGTGAGGACCACTACTGGTATAGATTTGAGTTCTAGATTTGAGTGAGTCGCAATTACAAAAAAACACCAACTGGTGTTTACCAATGTTTGATGCTTCTTATGCGTCATCCTTCATCCCTCGGCTGGAGAGATGTTCAAGAAGGGAGGACTAGTCCTCTCAGATCAATTCAAAAGCTGCGCTCAAAGTCCAGATTTCTCCTGTCAGGCCTTGGCCGAAGGCCTTAAAGAGAACTCCACCCTGAAGAACCTGGATTTGCAGCGGAACCAAATCGGTGCTGAAGGGGCAAAGGCTTGGTGTTTGGTGAGGATGGTAAGCAAAAAAGGGGCATAGAGGAAGGACAAGACACAGTCACTTGAAAGTGAAGTCAGTGAGCTGAAAGAATTTTTGTTGATCTCGCATGTTGCAAGACTATCATTCACATCACAGTGGCTAAAGATTTTCAAGAAGGACTCAGAGTTTGATCAATTCAAGAGATGCACTCAAGGTCCAGACTTCTCCTGTCAGGCCTTGGCCGAAAGCCTTAAAGAGAACTCCACCCTGAAGAACCTGAATTTGGCGCCCAATGAGATTACTGATGAAGGGGCAAAGGCTTGGTGTTTGGTGAGGATGGTAGGCAAAGAAAGGGCATAGAGGAAGGATCTAAGACACAGTCACTTGAAAGTGAAGTCAGTGAGCTGAAAGATCTCGCATGCTGCAAGACTATCATTCACATCACAGTGGCTAAAGTTCTCAGTGAAAGCCTGGTGATTAAAGTCAGCAATTCAAATTCGAAGGAAGAACAGTTAGGGATAGGGCATCATGATGCATCATGCATCATGTATCATTGATGAGCCGCCAGTCATGAACCTCCTATGGTTTGATCGGGTTTTGCTGCCTGAAACTTCGTCTTCGAGATCTTGATGATTCGCGCTTCGTGTTTCCGCAGTCATTTGTCTCCGTGTCAGGCCTTGGCCGAGGCGCTTCACCAGAACTCCACTCTGACGGATCTGGATTTGAGGGCTAACTACATCGGCTCTGAAACCAATAAGGCCGGTGTTTCCCGGGGGAGAGGTATTTGCTCTACTTGGAGCCCGGGTCCGCGGTCTCCAAAAAAACCCAACTAGCAGAGTACTTCACAAACCGCCCTCAAAGGGACATAGCGGACCTTCAAAAGCATGTAATGTAACGGCCTTCCAAGGTCTTTATGACCCAATTTCCGGCATCGACTTGAGAAATGGACAAATTCGGATCGATTTTTAGTACGGAACGCTACCAATGCATGCTTTTGATACATTTTCAGGCAGGGGATCATAGCCCGAGATTTCAAAAGTACAATGCCCGCAGTTTGGCTAGACGAAATGGACATTTTGGTAGTGTTTTAAAGATGCATCACTAGCTGCTTAGGTATCTTGCGCTGTTAGCAAATAGCATTTGATAGCTCATTAGATGTTTATTTGTGTTTCACACAAACATGTATTCATGGGTTGGTTTGGAAAAGGAAATCCGTGGATTTAGTAATCTTACCATCAATGATAGTAGTATGATGAATGCCCTGAAAGGGCCTTTACAGAATGGCTTTCGCTAGCGTGGCCATTCGGTAACGGCCCTCAGAAGTGTCAGACTTCTCAGGAATATAGGATGGTGACCATTTCCGGCTATGCTTCAAAATCTGTTTTGACAATCGGTTTCGGGTGCAGGCGATTCTTCAACTTCTGCAAAGCAGGAAGATGGTGCAGGCGCTGCATTGTTTCGGGCGTCCATCGGCATATTCGTGCACTCAGAATTGCAGCTTTGACAGGTGCCCACAAGCGCACAAGAAGACCAAGAAGGAGAAGAAGGAGCACAGTCTTCACCAGAAGCTTTCCATTTGGCAAAGCCTCGCATCAAGGACTGGAAATCTGGGCCAAGGGATTTCCAACTTTGGTGAGGATGGGGTCATTGGAGGAAAGGGAGTGCATTAGTTCGAAGGAAGGATCAAGACACAACTATTTGAAAGTGACACTAGAGAAATGGCAAAAGGCAATGCAGTGCCATCATCGAATCTGTGATGACAACTGATTGGGACACCGGTCAGATTCTGGCCGAAAATTGGAACTTGTTCTTTTGAATCTCTGATGATGTATCCGTTTGAAATCTGTGATGACAACTGATTGGGGTCTGGTCAGATCCTGGCCGGAAACAAAAATACATCAAGTCTATTGCCACGTTAAGAGTTATATATGATTATTCCCAACAAAAGTGACCCTGTCATGTCGAAATTTTAAGTCGGGACCCAGGTTTGGCATGGCATCCCAATCATGAAGATTTTGTGGAAGCTGAAATGGTTCATGTTGCTGGTGACTGTCCCCAATTCTTTTGCAGGAAGTTGAAGGTGGTTAGTAGATTGATCGAAAATGACGAGTGACAGGGGTACTGGTCAGATCCAGCAAAAATCGTCAAAGTCAATACTTTTGCAGAAAACAATAAATCCAAGAAGGACCTAGGATCAATGATTGTTGTGTCATCCCTGTGAAATGGGTAGTGTAGAGGTTAGCCTATGGGGTAGCGGTCAGTAGCTGTTCTGTTCGTTGGTGATTGGGCAATGTTCGTATGAATTGCTATTCAGATTTCACAAACATGTGCCCATGAACCCCTGGTTGTGTTCCAACAGTTCTGGTGGATCTTGAGGTTCCTGTTTGGTATTTCTTTGCACCAAGTCAAATGTTAGTTTGGGCAAAACCATTGGACGCCCCGGCAAAAAAGAAGTCAAATGTTAGCTGCATGTTCCTGACGCGTTCACAAATCAAGTTCAAGCATTCCCCGGACAATTGCCTCGTAACAGTTGTCAAAGGTGAGGGCCACTTTTTGAGTCAGGCAGTACGTTAGTTCGGCAGAGTATAGCAGATTAGCAGTGCAGTGAACCATAGATGAGCCATGTATTTTTTATTGTTTCACTTGGTCTTGGTGCCTGAAAGCTAAAGTTATAGATGGGAAGAACTATGGGGAGTCTTTATCAGCTGACCTATACATGGGCCGTTAGAATCATGAACCCACCCTCAAAAAATGAGTTGTTTTTGAAGAAACAAGTGTTATAGAGCCAGGGCCCCAAGAAAACATATGCAGAAAAGAAACTTGTACAGAATGGGTTGTGCAGGGTTGAGTTTGTTCTTATTTTGGAAAATAGATTCCCCCCACAGCGGAGTGTAACCTGAGAGCACCATTCTGTACATGTGGTGTTGATGCCTGACTCGGGATTGCTCTAAATTTTGGGGCCCTCCATGTTTCCCTTCCAAAAAACCCTTGCAAACTCATTCTTGGGTGCTTTCTACTCTGGACTCTCGATGTTTCTTGATGCTCCTGGGGGTTCATATTCTGTAGATCTCACAAGGGACATGTGTGCTGGGAGCCTGATTCTGTAGCTATAAGCTCAGGACCCCCAAGGTGCAATTAAAATTTCCAGTGGGATGCCAGCATGACGGATGGATAGCGGGGCAACCAACCAATGCAATGGGCCAACAATGGCTTACCAACCCCAACCCTTACTAAGTAACGCTCTATATGTAACCAACCAAGCAACCAACCAACCCCAACCCCAAGCGCCTGGCAATTCCAAGTTCCAAGTTTTCGGATGAAGAACCATCCATGATGAAGTGCAACAAAATTGAAGGCCTATATGAGTTAATAGAATAACCTGATAAACGCTTTGTGGAGATATTATAATTGCTTCAAGTCTAATTTTGAACACATGATTGGATTTTAAAGTTCAAAGGCTAAGAGGCCAAAAACGGATCGTTTTCTTGCCAGTAGGTGGTGGTGTTGGTCAATTTGAAAAACAAACGTGGGTGTGAAAACATTTTGCAACTTTACGGTATGTGTGTGCTGCGTGCTTCATTATGTTTCTCAAGTCATGTGTCTCCTGTCAGGCGTTGGCCGAGACCCTGAAACAGAACTCCGCTCTGATGAGCCTGGATTTGAGGTTCAACGTCATCGGCCCTGAAGGGGCGAAGGCTTGGTGTTTGGTGAGGATGGAGGGAGTGAAGAAATTGCAAGGGAAGGGTCAACACACCGCCGCGTGAAAGTGACATTAGGGAAATGTCAATAAGCAAGCAATGCAGCGTTGATTTCCAGATGCATTCATCCGGTTGAAATTTGCGATGACAAGTGATTGGGGATGATTGGGGTATTTTGATGTATTTGGCATGTATTGGCCAGATCCTGGTCGAAAAGAGAACAATTCATAGCAGTTCTATGTCCAAAACAGGTCACCCTGTCATTTTCAAATTTTAGGTCGAGCACCCAGGTTTTGAATGGCATCCCACTCATTCGGATTTTCTGTAAGCTGAAATGGTTTACGTTGCTGGTGACTCTCCCAAATTGTGCAGGAAGATCATTCAGGTGGTAGATTAGATTGATCCAACATGACAAGTGACAGGGGTACTGGTCAGAACCTGCCCCAAATAATCATCAAACGAAATATGTTCACATAAAGATTTAACTTAAAAAACGTCTGCAATTTTCGGATTCCAAGTCTAAGATCAAAGTATGTCATCTCTGTGAAATGGATGTTGTAGAGGCTGAAATGACGAAATGAGTGGCTCTCCCAACTTGTGAAATTACTGTAAGGGAGGAGAGGGATGAGACATGACAAGTGGGGGTGTACCGGTCAGCTGTTCGTGTTCGGTTGGGCTGTTTTAGTTGTTAGTACGACCTGACATGTTCAATATCATCAAAAATCACGTGCAAGGATTGCCACAAAAAGTTCCTTGTCAAAGTTGTATATATCGTGAGGCCACTTTTGTTTGTCTTCCTGCATGAAACCTGAATTCAAAAATGAGAAGAACTACAGGGAGATTTTCGCAACTTTGCGGCACTGTGTGCTTCATTCGTGGTTCTCAAATCGTCTGTCTCGTGCCAGGTCTTGGCCCAGGCCCTTCAACTGAACTCCATTCTGACGGGCCTGCATTTGATCGGCAACATCATCGGAGATGAAGGGGCCAAGGCTTGGTGTCCGGTGAGGATGGGATCATGAGGGGAGAAGGGCAGTGAAGAAATACAGAAAGGAAGGATCAAGACACAGCCGTATGAAAGAGACGTCAGGGAAATGACGAAAGGCAATGCAATGCAGCGTTGATTTCCAGATGCATTCATCCGGTTGAAATTTGCGATGACAAGTGATTGGGGATGATTGGGGTATTTTAATGTAATTATTTGGCATGTATTGGCCAGATCCTGGTCGAAAAGAGAACAATTCATAGCAGTTCTATGTCCAAAACAGGTCGGTCAGGGGGTCGGCTGTGCACGCGCTTTCTGGGGTCGCAAGTACACGCGGATGGTTCTGGGCCAGGGTCGCAAGTACACGCGGATGGTTCTGGCCAGGGTCGCAAGGGTAACGGCCTCGTCTGTACACGCGGTCAGGGGCCTCATCTGTACACGCGGCCAAGGGCCTCGTCTGTACACTCGGAATGGTTTTGCTGTATGTACACCTTTGTTCTTACAGCTGTGTATTTTGTGTGCTCCATGTGCGCAGGTTGTCAGGTACAGGTCTTTAGCAGTCTTACCACTGTGTATTTTGTGTGCTCCATGTGTGCAGGTTGAAAGGTTCATAACAATGCTTTTTGGACATGTGCAAAGTATGTACCGAAGCAGTCCATTACTCCAGAGTGTGTGCGCGGGTGACCCCTGACCAAACAGGTCCCCCTGTCATTTTCAAATTTTAGGTCGAGCAACCAGGTTTGGAATGGCATCGGAATCATACAGCTTTTCTGTAAGCTGAAATGGTTTACGTTGCTGGTGACTCTCCCAAATTGTGCAGGAAGATCATTCAGGTGGTAGATTAGATTGATCCAACATGACAAGTGACAGGGGTACTGGTCAGATCCTGCCCCAAATAATCATCAAACGAAATATGTTCACATAAAGATTTAACTTAAAAACGTTTGCAATTTTCGGATTTCAAGTCTAGGGCTAGAGTCTAGGGTCAAGGTATGTCATCCCCGTGAAATGGATGCTGTAGAGGCTGAAATGACGAAATGAGTGGCTCTCCCAACTTGTAAAATTAGTGTAAGGGAGGAGAGGGATGAGACATGACAAGTTGGGGGTGTACCGGTCAGCTGTTCGTGTGCGGTTGGGCAATGTTAGTAGTTAGTACGACCTGGCATGTTCAAGATCATCAAAAAGTTCCTTGTAAAAACTGCAATAGTGAGCCCGTTTTTTTTTTAGTCAGGCAGTAAGTTGCCCTGGCAGAGTGGGTCTTCCTGCTTGAAACCTAAATTTTTAGATGAGAAGAGCTATGGTGAGATTTTCGCATGTTTACGGTATGATGTGTGCTGTGTGCTGTGTGCTTCATCGTGTTCTCAAGTCATGTGTCTCCTGCCAGGCCTTGGCAGAAGGCCTCAAACAGAACTCCACTCTGACGCTGCTGTATTTGAGCAATAACAACATCGGCCCTGAAGGGGCGCAGGCTTGGTGTCCGGTGAGGATGGTGTCATGAGGGGAGAGGGAGTGAAGCACGGCCGTATGAAAGTGACATTCGGGAAATGACAAAAAGGCAATGCAATGCAGCCTTGATTTCCAGATGCATTCATCCAGTTGAAATTTGTGATGACAAGTGATTGGTGTATTTTGATGTATTTGGCATGTATTGATGCATTTGCCGTATTCGTGTTTCTCAAGTCACGTGTCTCCTGCAAGGCTCTGGCCGAGGCCTTGCAACAAAACTCCACCCTGACGAGCCTGGATTTGATCGGCAACTTCATCGGCCCTGAAGGGGCTAAGGCTTGGTGTTTGGTCTGTTTGTTGAGGATGGTGTCATCAGGGGAGAGGGAGAGACACAGCCATTCAAAGGTAAACATGCAGTGCAGCGATGAATCTCAGGTGCAGATGCCCAAAAGGGTACAACAAAGGTTTCCTTGAGAAAGCGGGTGTCCCAAGTGATAAGCCGGTAAAAATCAACAACCCAGAAACTCAAAGGAAACGGATTCAGTAGGACTATATATACTATAAATCAATAAGCAAGTTGCTTCTTTGAGATATTAAACCCTTTTTCTTTCAATGGTGAATTACGTCCAACATACGTCCAACTATTATTGTTCTTTCTTGTGCCTTCCACCAAGTTGGAGGATTATTTGCGTTAAAAATCCATGTTTTCAACAAAAACGGCTTCCCGGATTTTTCCTCCGCGATGCGGGCACCTGCCGCACGTGGAGCACCGAGAGGCCCTCGAGATGATTGAAGAAGCCTTGGAGCGAAATAAGTCCAGGCAGCCCAGGCGAAAGATCTTCGGAGTTGTTAGACATCTCCCCACAAAAAGTCCATGGTATTCCATGGTGATGAAGGCGTTTGGGCTGTTTTTTCTGATGGTTTATATAATCTCGTATTGGAAGAAGGGTTTTGTTTTGCAATTGTTGATTGATTTAATTCAAATGAAATGGACATCAAGCCACCGTGACGCATGGTTTCCTTTCGAAATTGTTCACATCCTCAAGGTGTTTCTGCTATGTATTTTTCCAAAACCCGACGATGCGGGAGAGGGGGCCGAAACAAGCCTCACAGTTTTGCCACTTCTGCAGGGACTGAAGAATTCAGAAAGTTCCAGGTGTCGGGGCCTCGGTGTAGAGATCCTTTTTCATGGCTGTGAAAACGACATCATCACGGCTAGTGGCTAGCTATGTACTCCTTCGGGGAACACTCACATATAACTCACAATCCCCCTGCCAAAGCATAGCCTCTGAACAGATGTTGTTTCTCTAAGATTCTAAGTGGAAAGGGCATTTTCCTTCAATTTTCAGGGGTTTCAGGGGAAAAGATCATTATTTAGTTTAGAAGCATACAGCAAATCTACCTACAGAGCCATCAGAAACCTGCCTGGAGTTTGGAGGTGCAGATTTGGCGACTAGGAGACGTCAAGAAATAGAAGAGACAGGTAGTTGAAGCATGAATGAATTCATGAATGTATTGAAATGAATTCGTTATATAATATATTGAAATGAATTCATTGATATATTGAATTAGAGTCAGAGATAAGTGATGATACATGAATAAAGTAATAAAGAAGAAGCACACGAGTAAAACAATGGGGGCATCAAATATGATACAGTGAATGGATAAGCTAAGAACCGCACAGAATTCTGGATGGATCCAGTGAAATATTGTTTGACCATGAAATATATATATATATTATATGGATTATATTTTATGACGTTTTATTTATGCATGCACAAGCCTTTTCTGAGGAATGCCAAGAGAGCTCACCGAATGTCTCACCGAAATTTCTGCGATTCGCCGAGCTGTTGACCTTTGAAAAAAAAACAGTTCGACATCTCAGAGGAACCATTTTTTGGAGCACCTTTTTGAAGGAAGCTTTTTAGCACCATCGTTTTAATAGATATCTTTATAAGTATATTTATATAACAGTAACATGTCAAGTGCAGAGACAATTTCTGACAGTTTTTTCATTGAACTTGGCGGTGCGAATTCAGAGAATCGTGACACATGGTTGTTCACAAGATGTGGCAACTAGTGGACACACGACCGTTCCAGGCGTTGACAAAAAGAGCATTTGATACACCCCGTGCTGTTGACAGATGCTTTCAGCAGGGGAACTATACCGCAGTGAGTGTTAAACGTTTTAGTGGTGAAGGATTCAAAGTGAAGGTGAAAGATGACTACAACTCATATGATTTACTTCCATAAACTATATTTATCAATTAATCTATATTCATCTAAAAATTGTTGATATCATATTTACTAGCGTGTACGATCTCCAAATATGATAGAGATTGGTCGTTCGCATGATTTTAATAATGCTTGCTTGTGACAAGCGTGTGTCCGACCAGTGAAACCCTCGAGAATTTGATCCACGGTTTAACGGTTCGGGAAGATGTAGGAAACTGGAGGATTTGTGGAGAGAAGTTGCTGGTTTCTGATGTGTCCAAGTGTGGGATTTTTTTTCGGCTCAAACGAGGTAAGCACTTGAAATTGTTGAAAAGCAAGCTGAGGTCCAACTGACTTTTGGTTGTTTCAGATCAAATGGGTGTGACAAATTAAGACAACGAGCCGGTTTAAGTGGAAATCTTTCTTGCCAAACATTGACGGACATGAGATGTATATTATAATATTATGTCCTAAGTCAGAAGCACAAATTTAATAAGATTCTGAAAAAAATCCAAAGGGAAACGCTTTGGACACTTTTTTCAGCAACGAGTGCAGATGAAAGCTGAAGGAGTGAAGTAAGCGGAAGGAATGGCAAAATTTATCATCGCTGTTTGAATGCAATGAAAGGTAAGAAACATTGATTTTCTGAATCATTCAAGTGTTGTTTCATGTTGTTTCTTCCTATTCTTGATGGCAGGCTCATGGTTTTAAGATATTCCAAGTGTAGCTTGACGGACGCCGAACCCCGGAAGGGTAGAGAATTCTTGGCCGAATGTGGTGAGCAGAAGATTACAAAGAACCAACTGCAGGCCATTCCCCACTGTGGTTACATCGAAGATTGTGGGGCACCGGCCAAGACTGCCAAGACATCAGCAAGCAGTCGGAACTTGTATATATATATAATATTATATATATGCAAATTCAGTTGGTCAGTTGTGTCCCGGGAGCATGTGGCCAAAGTGTAACACTTGTAACTTGTATTCAATTTGTTGCCTTTCTTTTCCGCGGCAGGGGGAAAGGAGAAATGGACGACCTTTGCCTGGTTTCGGTTTCGACTTCCAAAGCCTGGTGAGTCGCATGTCGGACGCCAGGTTGATGGAGAGGTCACGAGTCGGACATGCCCGACATGTCAACCTTGAAGGCCTTTTCCAGCAGAAACTGGGACGATTATCTCAGAAGCAAGCAATGTATAGAGTTGGCTCTCAGCACCAAATTATTTCATTTCAAATCATTTCAAATCTGAGATGATTTGCTGTTTTTGTGACTTTGAATGGCTTCTGAGATATTTGAGGCTATAGGTGGTGGTTTCAATACTTTTTAATTTTCACCCCGATCAAATTGGGAAGATTTCCAATTTGACTTGCGCATATTTTTTAGATGGGTTGGTGAAAAACCACGAACAGTCCTTATTCATCTACAGGATCTTTAGGTCGCAATCCAGGATGGGGAACTGAGGGCCCTTTTGGGTCTGTTTTTTAATGCGTATCATTTTTATCCTTTTATTATTTTCTTTGGATGAAGGGTTTGTTACAACATGTTGCTTAATACAGCTATTATTCTTCTTGATTGATGTTGCTTGATATACTATTGATGTATTTGTACTTCAAATGGAAATCAGACCGTTTGAAGCATGCTCATGGTGTTTCAAAGTTTTTTCGTGTCTTCAAGGTGTTTCTGTCATGGTTTTTGCAAAACAGTGCCCACAGCTCCGCGCTTGGGCAAGGTATTGAAGACTATGTATCTTCAAAGGTTTAGTGAAGTGCGTCGTGGCCTCAGCGTAGAGAAGGATTTGACGGGCCTGTTGAACACGTCCATAGTTAGATCTTTGATCATTCACAACATAGAGGTCACTGAAACTGAGCCTCTAACTAAACGAGATCTCTTATCAAACAAAAAGGACTCTTTTCCAACGCAACTTCTTCAGGTATAGTCCCCATGAAAACCAACATCTCCTGCCTGACAATTGATGGTTGGAAGATGAAAGTTCCTTTTTAACATGTGTTTTTTTGTCTTTTTGAAGGGGGACATTCGTTCATTTTCAGGTTTTTTTTTGAGGCCAAAGGATCAATTTTTGAGGCCGAAGAGGCCGAAGTTTTGGAGCCACATTTGGTGATGTCGTAATCATGTATGCTTTTTTCCCCGGCCATGTCCGAAAAAGGTTCAGTGGAAGGTAACCATTTGTTCCAAGGATTTTTGGCGTGGTCATTCATGTTTTATATTTTCAAATTTTGATTGGGAAATGGGGAACTACCACCAGTCAGTGAGATAAGTATTTAAAGAAACACACCTATGATAAAATGTATTTATTAATATTTTTCTGGTAAAGACCTTTAAGTATTTATAGGTATTGTACTAATAATGTTAACAACTAATTTAGATGAGATTTATTTTTTTGTGCTTCGGAAGTGACCCTACAAAAGTGGATGGGAGACAATTTGGAGATCTTAGTTCTTCTTTTGACATCTCGGACACTCGCCCGTGCATGACGTCGGCTCAGTTGGCTCATTGTTTCACCTGTTGGCCAAGTTTGTCCCTTTTTTTTGGGTGAAGACCTGGTGTTAAAAAGGCACAAGCTGTTGAGATGTCTTCCGAGTGCATGGGTTTTGGCATATCTATACACTCCCTAAAACCAACAGTTCGCACCTGAAACTAGGCCTTTTGCCCCAAAAGGCAACTCATATTCCAATTATCCATTTTCAGGTGCGAAAAATGTTAGTTTCAGGGAGGGTAAGTGATCTGCCAGGAATCGACTCAGACTCAACCTTTTTTCAAGAAAAAAAGGGGCATGGAAACATATTCTCAAGGGACACAGCTTGGCGTATCAAAGTACGGGAGGTCCTTAAAACTTGAAAGGTGGTTTTGATGTCATCCCAAAAGTTATACATATCACCTAAGAAAGTTCATTCCTTTATTTGAGGCAATAAATCTGTGTTTCAGGTTGGTCCAAAATCATGAACTTCGAGTTACCTCCCAGATCCATCCCACGAAACCCGATACCTTGGGACCTCCCCCCGGTGCCGGACATGGCAAAGCCAGTGCGTCTGGGACGGCAAGGTCACGTTTGAGCCACGAAGTGGCGGCAGTGTAGTTTAGGCAGAAATGAAAACATGTCACCAGTTGAGGCATCCAAAATTTCAGTATTTCAACTAATTTGGACAATAAATATTCTCACAAGTCATCAAGTCATACAATGAACAACCAAGACTGGTATTCACATTCGCAATTATCATGTGTTTATCTTATTTGATATGATTTGTATATATACCCTATTTCTCAAGCAAATGTCTTCAAGTTAAATCTACGCATAGTCAATATATATATATATAAATATATTTAAATACATACAGTATATGAATGGTGAAAACTGATTTGCATTGCACCTCTGTTTACAACCATTCGCAGCTGCTGGGCGACTGAGCAGCCATCGCCGGAGGCGATCTTTGGAGGAGACGGAAACCCAAGCGGTGTATATGTTGACGTATCTCAACGTATCAGGAATATATGTGTACATAATATTTATATTTGTCATCATAGTGACAATGAGACTGATATAGATCATACATTAATTATCTAGGTATGCTTTTATTGTATTTATCTATTAATCATATCAGAAATATGATATACTGATATGTCAATCACATATCTCAGCATCAAAACCCATGGTGTGCGAAAGCAACTAGCGCGGCGTTTTTCGTGACAAAAGCCTTCCAGCACTTCTTTATTCATTGTAGCCATGAGATATTCAACTGAGTGCCGCAGGTTTCGGAAAAGTAGAAGCCGATCCCCTACCTTTCTACTTGATGTCACGGTTTAAACAAAGAAGCATCCAAAACAGGTAATCATTGTGTTTGACTGTGAGCCTTAGCAATTCCATACATTTCATCACCCAAGTCTTTTTGACATCTCTTTGACATGTTTTTTAAAAAGAGATCACGTGATATATACACACATATGTTAATCGAGATTGGTGTTGATAGTTCTTCTCCCTCACAGGCGGTGGAAATTACTGATGGTGCTGGGCCTTGTGCTCCATGCAACCTCGGCGAGCTCCGCAAGATCGGCACAGAAACGGCAGTCACTTGGAGTTGTTGTTACGAAGTTCGATTTGATGCAATGGGATGAAAGTTGTTGCCATAAGAAAAACTATTTGTTTAGTGTATGGAAACAAACTAATTATTGAAGCTTCAAGGTGTTGGGTGTTTTTTTTTGTGCGGGGGGGGCTTCCCAGCAAGAAAAGAAAAGCGTTTAATATAGTATATAATGTTGCTGAAGAGATGGTTTGAAAAAGGTCTTTGATTTGACAAACCTTGTCAAGGAGGAAGTTTACTTTATTGTATAGACCCCTTGATTATGTCAGTAAGTCACTTAGTGCCCTACAGCATGGCCACATGCATGGTCTTCCAAATTAAACCGTTATTTTTGGTGCTAATTTGATTTCAAGATCCAGGTACTGTATCATATGCGCATTTAGTGGTTGGTGGGGAAGGGATACAGGGTGAGGTATCAGTATTAAGCTGAACAGGACGGGCCGGAGCCTGATCGTAGGTTCCCATCATCAAGACGTTTCGGTTTCAGCTTGAGTCAGTGACCCATGTGAATCCAAGATTGAAGGATGTTCATGATCAGCGATTAACACAACTTGAATCATCAATTGAAGCATCACCAAGTCCATTAATTATCGTAACAGTACCCTCACTGAAACTAACAGCCAGTTTAAGCCCCTGAAGATGGATGGTTGGAATAGTATGTGATCCTGTTGGATTGACTCCATCTTCAGGTGCGAAGTAGTAGTTTTAGGGAGTGTGATCATCCAAAAACATGGTCCACCTATGTTTGGGGCAAATTTAACGGCGACTATTTCAGCCGAGTTCACCGCCCAAATGGTGTGGGTGAACAGTAGGCTTTCATCCTTCCCCACATTTTTCGCCCCAAAAATATCAGGTTTAGGAATTATAGAAAAAATACCCAGATTTTTTGGACTTCATTATCTTCATTTATTTATTTAGTAACTATCAACAATCTTACCAAGTTGAATGATCACCAAGTTCATCAACATCATTAATCATCAAAGATATATGCTAAATATAAAGATCTGGTCAAATTATAGCGACCTCACACGACCTCAACCCCAATGGTGTTTTAGCGAGGGAAATCTCTTATTTCAGGGAAATCTGGGTTGGTGAAATATGGTTCCATTTGACCAGAAAGATATGAATACATATAATACGTATAGTTCTCCTTCTATTTGAAAAAGTCCCATTTTGTTATTTTTAACCATGTATTCCTCATCAACCCCCCAAGAAATATATCTAAACTCTTAGGGGTGAACCATCCCCTGGCCCTGATGGTTGATGGTTCAACTATACAAAAAAAACCCTACATCCTCCCCTCCTCCTCCTCCCGTCACGGTGGCCTCCCTCCCAGGTCCACCTGGCGCAATGCCTTAACAGCTCGCAGTTCTGCAGCCATCAGTTTTCATGACTTGGCGCGCCAGGAGATCCAACGAAATGGGGAAACACGTGGTTTGGCACTAGGGAAAAGGACATTTCAAGACACCAAGGATTTTTTTCATTGGAAATCTATAGGTAAAGTGGGCAGAACTATACTAGTCACGTACTGCAATATACATCTCGAGGTCCAGGTCATGTACTGCAGATAGGTTGGGAGATATGATCACAAAACGGGGGTCCCAATCTCTTCTCAAAGACTGTGAGATCCCTTTAAGATCCTTTAAGATTCTAGGCATCTCATTTTGAGACGTTTTTGTTCAAACAATCGGAGGGTTCTTGGTGAAAGTCTCCGGATCCGTTTCACAGGACAACAACCATGCAAGCAGTAGTCAGGTGCGGGAACACAGATGGGATCGCATGGGAATGTTGTTGTTGTTGTTGTTGTTGTTGTTGTTGTTGTTGTTGTTGTTGTTGTTGTTGTTGTTGTTGTTGTTGTTGTTGTTGTTGTTGTTGTTACAGTTCTTCATAGGAATCTAAGGTTACCCCCCCCAAACACCCCCCTCCCTTAAAATTATAGCCAGCCTTTAAGGGATTACCTGAAGCCCACCCTTCTTGTCCCTTATTCAGGCCCGGCCATTTCAACATTCAACGGGGGTTACCCCCTTGGTGGTTACTCCGTCAGGTGGTCGGTTGGGCCAATTTGGATGCTTTGGATCGTCCGCATCATGTGGAATGTCCCTTCGGATCCGATTTTTCGGGGCGTTTTTTTTGGGGTGGAAAATCGTGGTGAAGGTTTACTATTCCTGGGGATGATGTTGGATGGATTGGGTAGCAAAGGGTGATTGTTTTTTTTTGGGAGTTGTTTTTGTGAATTTTATTAGTGGATAGTTTTAGTTGTAATTATGAATGGTGATTGTTGCGTTTGCAAATTCTAGGTCTATATTTGTAGCACTTGGGTGCTGTCTAAGTAATCATTCGTGTATGTCAACATGTGTTTGTGTGCTTACATCTGCATAATGTTTCTTCAATATAACATAGTGGTCATATATTTGATGTTGTTTTTGGACGACCATAGCTGCTGCCTTATGTAGTATCTAGTGGGGCTTTACAAAAAAGCACACGTGATGCTGGGCGGGTTACAGGCATTGAGACCATCAATCGTGTACGACGCCATTACTTGGAGTTTTTGGACCAGGTTGGCTGGTGAACAGGGAGAAATCCTGCGTTCACCAGTTGAGGTTGGTAGTTGAAATCCCATTAGTTACGACGGGGTTTTAGCACCATCCAAACGGTGGTTGGAAATGGGATTTCTGAACTTTTGACAGTAGCAAACTAGTTTGCTAATTAGATTTTTATTGGACATTTGGGGTTACTGGCCTTACCTAAGCGCTGGGTGTGTGACTTCAGGACCACGACGACTCCTACCATGAACACCAGGGATACAAGTAGAATATCCTGCAATTTCTGTAAATTTTTGTTGGTCTCAGTTGAGGACAGTAAGATATATAGATAGTTTTATTCTATTTTCTGTCTTTTCCAAGACACTTGTACATGTATAGATACATGTTTAGTCATTCCATTTACGGTACATGTATCACAAAATTTGTCCAGTCACCCTCACAAACACATGTTTGATTTGTTTACCTTTTCATCCATAGAGAACAAAGATGTTTGCTGTTCATTTAATCTGAAGCAGCGTTTGCTTTTCTCCCGTGTTTTTGATTGGGCTATATAGAAGATCACTTGTTGACGACTTGGGAGAGAACACCCAATTCGTTCCAGCTGAATCAGCGATGGGTGAAGATAGTTGCCAGCTGAATTTACATACCCGATGAAAGTTGAAGTTGACTAGTTGAGACCTTGAGTTTTTATATGCGAATTCAAAAGGGGTAGCACACGAGTTTAAATTACAATGCACATATCCGTGATTCACGGATTTCTTATATCACCACTAACACGAAAAATAATCCTCTCCACTCATGGTGACCATCGTTTTGGGTCACCATCCTAGATGAAGTGCCCATTGCTGCAAGAGTTGCTGGGATGAGAATAAAAGCAAACCACCACTTCCTTTTTCTTTTGTTTGGACATCATTTCCCATAGGATCCATGAGACTGGCATATTTACCTAATATTGAATCCATAAATTTAAGCCAAATGTAGGCAAATATGTCACTCCCATGAATCCTATGGGTTTGTATACCCTAGGAATCATCCAGGATCTCTCTTGTCCCTGGTTTTAACTCTGGGGATCCCCAAAAAAAACACACCCTGCAAAAAAAACAACACGAATCCTGATAACACCCCTCTATCTTTTTTGCATGGTATATAATCCAAGTGCTTCTTAGGGTACCAAAACTACGTGGTTTCAACTATTTTTCATTTGCACCCCGAAACTTGGGGAAAAATGATTCCCATTTTGACGAGCATATTTTTTTCGGATGGGTTGAAAGTTGAAACCACCAACTAGAAAAAAAACAACTTTCGCGGGGGCCTATAAAGGATCCGAACGAAACACCCGAAACGAAACCCCAACCGAAGCCAACCAACGAATCGAATCCGCGGCTCGGCTCGGCTCCACCCGGGCAGTTTGCTGGAAGCTCATGGGATTCAATGGAGCCTCCGTTGGATGAGTGGCTTGGGATCCATGAGGAAACGAAACCGCCGGTTGGATTGGAGGATTCACCATGGAAGGACCTTGGTTATTGTTTTGGTAGCCTTTAGGAATCACTGGGGGATTACCTGTGCATAAAAAAGATGGAGGGGGTGAATTTGGATTTTGTGCGTTTTTTTTTAAAGCTGTTTTTATAGATAGAGGGGTGAGGATTCTTGATTTATTTTTACCAGTTTTTTTTTCTTTACGGGGGGGGATCTCCAGTTCCAGTCCCCATCAGTGACTTGAGATCCTGGATGGTTCTTTGGGTAGTAAACACCTTCCAGGAAAAAGGTATGATTTGGATCTACTTCCCCACGGGTCCCAGGGATGCAATTCGTGGGAAAATAGAGGTTTAGTGGTTGGGATTCCTGATTCTAAAATGTTTCATGTCATCCTGGTGGTTATGATTGCATCCTGGGTGGGGGGCAGATACAAGGTATGATGGTTGTGTGTTTTTCATTGATTTGTCCGGAAACTTTTTGAACAAGGTCGGACTCATGTGTGGAGGAATGATTTACTTGTAGACACATTGTGAATAGGATGAGGATTTTGCTGCACCCCTCAACTGCAAGGATTTGGTGTGCAAAAGAATTGGAACTTTTTAAGTATTCCCCATTTTGGAATAGGTCACGGATCATGCTTGGGCCAGCCAATGAAATGCGTGCCGTGGGACAACTGTTGCCATACACCTTGGGCTGTCCCCTCCTACCCAGTAGTAGGAGGGATAATCATGGGAACCTAGCTATCACCCATAATTTCAGGGCTGAAAAAACCTGCGGTTTTCCATGGGTTGTTGAGGTTTGTTTGGTGGTTGAAGGTAAACGTACCTACAAAAAATTGTGATGCTTGTGATGCTTCTGATAATCACTAGTACTTGGAGGGTGGGAACAACCCAACGTATACCTTACCAGGTGGCCAGGTGGTGGTTTCAAATATGTTTTTATTTTCACCCTGATCCTTGGGGAAATGATCCAAGTTGACTAACATTTAAATTTATCAGATGGGTTGAAGCCACCACCTGGCTTTGATATCACATATCTATACATATCTACATATGTCCCTTGAACTACACTTTTTTCCACCATTCCACCTGCAGTGAAACCTTTTCTGTCCACAGTTTTTTTGACTCAGAAACTGCGCAATCGCGACATTGGTGGTTCTTTCAGGATAGGCTGCCACCATTGAAGACACATGACGTTTTGTTAGGCCATAGGAAGACGTGGCAAGCCAAACTGACAGGATTAAGGACTTGGAATTGCCTTTGTTTTGTTACATCTCCCCTTGAAAACAAAGCTAACATTGGAAGATTCATCATTTTTGTCCAATTTTTTCATACAAGATACAGATACATCTTCATTCACGGTTGTTTCTTCAGTGTCATGTTAGTGAACCCTATAACTTCGATCTACTCCCCCCCCACCCACCTCGTTGCTGGCATCCCGGGGGGCCAAGGGGGTAGGAATACTTAGCAATTGGAACATCCATTCATTTTTGATGGAGGTTTCAAGCATGTTTTTTTACCGGGACGTATTGTTTTCCGGGATAATGTGGCTCAAGGTGCCTGAGTTGAATCTTTGACTTTTTGTTTGTTGACATTTTGTGTTTGAGCTTTTTTGTTGGAATGCTTTTGGTCCATCATGGTTCATCGGGCCTTATTGATTTGGTGTTCATCTCAGGGATGGTTTTGGGACGATCTCATGACAGCCATTGAGGAGGAGTTTTTTGGCGGTGAAACGACTACTACGGGGTACAGGGTATATATATATGGGTATGTAAGGGTTACGGGGAACATGCTATAGGGGAGGTAGGCGACGCAGCACTGTATCACAGATATAGCGTAATTGTATCTAGTTGCTATGAAGTGATGAAACAACATCCCACCCAAATTGGTTCATTATTCTGGGTCATTGTTTCAAATCATTCAACTGTTGCTTCTTGGCGTGGGTGGTAGAGGTCCTAAAATGGCATATTCAGTTGCCCAGATCATGTATAGTAACGTATCGCATGATAGTTGATAGATATGTGCAACAAGTGGAGCATCCTTTCGAGACAACACATCTATGATTCAGGATGAGAACATGTCTTTGGACTGGCTTCAACATATATCCATGTCATTGTTAAAGACCCGAAATATGGGTTACTGTAGGCTTTTTGTCTCCAATTTCGGACACGCCACGGTTCGCGGGTTCTCCCTGAGGTATGATGAACTCATACCCTACAAGGGTCGAACTTTGAAGGGCAGGCAGCGGCAGTTGGGGATCCGGGTTGCTGTCTTTTTGTGACAACAAATGATTGCAAACAAGAATAGGTACTCCCCCCGAAAATAAATCAAACGTATATAAAATTCATGTATACATGTCCCCTGACTAAATGATTCAATTCGTGGGACTGGAAGACATTTGCCTTTCTCCTTTTGAAATAGGCTCCCTTTTTAGGGGACATTCGTTCATTTCGCAGGGGTGTATTCAAGGTTTTTAATGAACGGAGAAGATACACATATTTTTTGAGTTCAATTTTGGTGCCAAGTTTTTTTTTGAAAGTTGGATTCTAAGTTTCATATATCCATAGCTTTATCATAGCTTCCTTGTATTATATAAACCACAAGGGTAAGGATGATTTCTGTGCGTGTGGTGGATTGCATGCAGCAGTTGGGGGGGTATTTTGGTGACCCTAAAGATGCACCAGTTGATCCCGCTTCATTCTGGGTAGATAGATGGGTGTTTCCAAAAATAGGGGTACCCCCAAATCATCTATTTTAATATGGTTTTTCATTATAAACCATCCATTTTGGGGTATCCCTATTTTGGGAAACACCCAGATGTTTCTAAGGAAACAACTTCGCCTGTTGTTTTTTTTTAAATGTTCTTTTGGTATCCAAGTGAGCGGTGAAAGCCGAAACAGCCATCTGCTGTTGAAATCTCGGAAAACTGCAGCAAATACGGTAAGACGACAACGGGAAGACGACAACGACAAAAAAACACCACATAGTGGAAGGCTGGACTGAAGGTTAGACTAGGTTCGGTCCAGTCAACAATAGGAATGAAGCAGCATTTGTCATCTTTTGTTCCGGAATGAAATGGATGAAGTCATGCAATTTTTGGTTGACTTAGATTCATGAGATAAAAAATCACTTGAGCATGTGAACATCCGAAAGTCTCCAACTACAAAAAGCGGGTGCAATCACCATATCAAGTTCACTGAATGGTTCAATTTACCAGGCCTAACTGAGTAGTTGAAAAGGATTTTTGAAACAGGGTTTATACAGCAGCACCATTGAGTGTTTGGGTGTATATCCCTCATCTTCCAGTTCCCCATGTATTTTTTTTGGAAGCAAGCTCCCTGTGTTGCCAATATATCAGGTAACTAGACTCGACCCCTGGTTCCCAATATCTAGGGAATTGTAAGATGAGGATAAGGAATATAACACGTGAACGTTGATGTTCACCAAACAACCCGTCCTCATGGCCGAGGATCTGATTTTTGTTCAACCGACTTCCCTGGAATTCGATGTTTCAAGATATGTTCAACAGAGAAAGTGATGCAGTCATATGCAACTCTTGGCCAGAATGTCCATATTGAATTTCAAAAATCGTTCAAAAATCTATAGTTATCATGTGGAAGTAATCCTGCACCAGTTGCAGTAATAACTATATATATATATAATATATATATATATATATTATTATATTATATATATTATATATCATATATATATANTTTTTTTTTTGCGTTTTTTTTTCTCAAAAAAAAAACATCCCCAGGTGTTTGTTTTTTTGTTCCGCTGGATTTATCTGAGTCCGCAAGGCCCCTCCATTTCGCCCTCTGGATAGCCTCTTCCGAATCCAATGCAATCGGATTGGATGGCTTAGAGGCGATGATGATATGGTGGAGGTTTTGGGGGTTTTTGTGACTCACCAAAAGACTCAGAAACAAAAAAAATGTTGAAACGGGTGATCTGTAAATTACTGGATATCTCCACTTAGAGGAAGGCACCTGTGGTTTTTGTTTGGGGATGGGTGGGAAGGGTTGGGGAGGGTTTAAAAAAACATGCTCAAAAGGTGACCATTGGTGACCTTCAAGGATGGGAGATAAAAAAATGTCACGCATTGAATCACCTGGGATACCTAGATATCTTAGATTTTTGTCCACTTAATCCAGATATATCCAGATGTTTTGGCAGTATCACTTGACTTCCCAAGTTATAAACATATAATGATACCTTCCAGGTTCAAAGTGACCGCGTTGTTTGCCGTTTTTTTTTGCATAGCAATTTCTCCGCCATCAACGGTCACACGTAAAACACTGCAACTCTGCTCAGGACGTGAAGGTTTTGTTGTGTCTCGGCTGCGGAAAGCCCTGCTGGGTCAAGTTGAGTCACAACAGGGCGAAAAGTTGTGGTCAGAAAATCTTCCCTGAAAATTCATGTGTGTTGTTGATACGATTAGTGTGTTAGATATTTTTTTGTTTGTTTATATATGACAGAAAGTGTGTGTGTATATAATATATAGTTTTATAAATATATGTAGATATCAAATCAAATGTTCATGTTTGCATGAAAAGACAAAAGATGTTTCGTAAATATATTTGTTTAAAAAACATCTTACAGTGCATATCTCACATATGAGACTTTGGTGTTGTGATTTGGGGAAAAATCACCCTTGAAATTCAACATGGATAAGTACTCAATGACTCCAGGAGTTACCTTTCCAAATACCCCCCTGAAAATTAGCATTTTGAATAACCTTAAATTGAAATCCCCTATTTGCAAAGGAAAATCATCTTCCAAGCCTCTATTAATTATGGTGTTCCATCTTGATTTTCCAGGATGTATGTTGGTTTGATTTTCCAGGTTGTCATTGTAGTATGGGATACCACCGTACTTGAGCAATCTCGCTTCGTCGGGGCAAAAGGCTTTAAGATCAAGTCGGTGCATCAGATCATCTCCAAAAATCTCATGTAAAGCAAGACTTACGATACACCTCGGAAGTTTAACAGCTCACCCTTGAAAGCCACGGTGGTTGGAAGACTATATACTTTCCTATTTGGGTAACTGGGTAACTTTTCCAGGGAAAACTCGCTGTTAAACTTCGGGAAGTCAGGTTCTACAAATGCCATGACTTTCCGTGTGATCTATCCACCGATTTTATGGACAAGTTAAGGATAGTGGAATTCTACCACAATTAGAATACACAGTATGTCCTTGTAGAAAAGCAGCTATACATATTTATAGCATGTGTATTCACATATATTTGCATGTAGCATGGTTTGTAAGATGGGTTTAGGATATTATCAAGCATATTCAATCATGATTTGTAAGACAACTCTCAGGGTATTCAAGACAACGGCCAGAGCCATGGCTCAAGAGTCGCAGCTCTGACTGACAAGAGATGCTCCGGCAAATGGTGAAACATGGTGAAACTCCACGACTTTCCATATTCACAGAGTTTTGCAGAAGTCATACTGTTGATAGTTCAGAAATCTTGTTAACAACCACCGTTGGGATGTATAAAACCTTGTAAATAGTGGGATATCTACCATATCTATTGGTGCAGGACTGATTTCATCAACCGTATCACCTGACCTTTTCCAAATGTGTCGCTTTTTCAAACGTTGCATGTTGGCCGCCCAAGCCATCATACCACATATATTAGGACCTTTCCCGCCCCGAAAAAGATAGGTTTCAGCACAGTCTCCCACACATTTTCTCGCATCCTTACGGGTCTCACCATGACCACGGGGTGGGGTCTCTCGTAGCGAGCCAACATATCAATGCCGACGACGCGGCCGGTGTGGGACCGTGCGTTGTCCAGTTACATCTTAGTTTTCGATGACGACTGGACCGTGCGTGTGCCCGGTTCCGCTGGATCAGAGAGTCCGTTTTTTGGTCAAGAAAAAAGGTGGGGAAAGGTGGAAGCATTTAGAAACAACCGGGTGAACTGATAGGGGGTGTTAATTGTTATCCCCTAACCAGAAGAAGGGGGGAAAAACCATGGAAACAATTTATCAACAGAAACCTCCCAAAAAGCCTGTTCACTTCTGACTGTTTTTTTCCAGGGGAAGCTGTTTGTATAAATTCAGTTGGACGGGCCTCAAGCGGGAAGTGATTCTTCCATGATTGTGATGGCTTTTGAGGTGGCAAAATTTTGAAATGCCACAGATGGTCGTCACTGCAACAGTTACCAGATGTTTTCCAAGACTTTAGGAGGCCTTTTGGATTTCAAAAGAGTTTTAGCTTCCTAATTTTTGGACTTCAATAGGGTTTTAGCTGCCTATATAGGTATAGATATCAATAGTTAAAACTTCTCTATACTATAGCCTTAGGTTACCATCTGAATTCGGACATGTTCTCTGTGAATCTCGGATGTGTGCAACCAATCTTTTCAGTTGACACTTCAAAGATTTCATTTTTGATGGTTTTGGACATGAACTTGTCTTCATAGCGTCCATTGGCACCGGGATCATGGGAAAAATGAATGTGCAAACAACTCAAATTTCCAATTGTTAATCTCGACTGAAGTATCCAGCTTCCCACTTGCAGTCGATAGTGGGGAAAACAACATGTTTTTTTTTGTTTGTTGTTGTTGTTGTTGTTGCTGTTGCTGTTGCTGTTGTTGTTGTTGTTGTTGCTGTTGCTGTTGCTGTTGCTGTTGCTGTTGCTGTTGTTGTTGTTGTTGCTGTTGCTGTTGCTGTTGTTGTTGTTGTTGTTGTTGTTGTTGTTGTTGTTGTTGTTGTTGTTGTTGTTGTTGTTGTTGTTGTTGTTGTTGTTGTTGTTGTTGTTGTTGTTGTTGTTGTTGTTGTTGTTGGCGGCAGTATCAAAGTTCAAGAAATCAGGCTCAGAAGACCCTAAAACCGGCCCATCACCTCATAAAACATGTTTGAATCCTGGTGGTGACGATTGCCCGGAGACATTACGTAACTATCACTATCAATTTACAACCAGGCGTTACTGACTGCCATGTTCTGTTACCACAACCACGAAACAAATACAACTCCAATTCCTGCGGTGTGGCACCTTCTGGGAGTACCCGTCAACCTTATACCCATGTCATCCTTGTAAGATCTTGGTAAGGTCTGATCTGCATTTATATCCATGGAAACTATAAGCCATTTTTTGGTAGGTAAAGATACAGATATCCCATGGAAATACTTATCCCATATGGAAATCCATCATGACTTACTAAGTATGGTTATTCATGCGTGACATCGATCTCGACCTCGAGGTTAGCACTGATTCCTGCCGAATACGTGGGAGATGAATTCATGGTGCGCGTGGTCGAGTTCCCCGGTGAGGGCAACTCCATTTCAGTGGGTGGGATGTATGATGCGACGCAAGAAATCCCACGGCAAGCGGGTGAAGCTTGGGTTGCAAGAAGACACGACCGTCAGTCGCATGTGTTTGTATGTTTTTGTTTTCGTGTTTTTTTTGGGGGGGTTAAGGTTGTATTTGTCTAGTTGAGTTGCAACCATGCCTGGAATAGAAGATGAGGTTCCAGTAAAGTTAGGAAATTATTGTTAAAGGTTGGTTCATTCCCGTTCAGTCAGTAAGCTGGAAAGCTTGTGTGTTTTAATTTTTGGTTTCCTCATTTAGGTCGATATAAACCATGATATACCCATAGCCAAAATTCCCAAAACACTATCGGTGTTTAGTTATACCGTTTTAACCCACCTATCCATATTATCATAGACATCCACGTTAACACTTGCCATCTTCAAACTTAAACCTGGCATTTTTCAGCCAAGTCTATGGCAATCCGAATGGCTCAAAAATTCACACTTATACCGTACCACACAACTAGCACATCCCTGGTGAGTCAAGGAAAATCATCCACTCATCATTGCCTTTTTGTATGGGATTTGTTAGTTCCCTTGGAGGGTACTACTTTTGATGGCAACCAGAAATCCGGCAAACTCACTCACCAGTTGATATGGTACATATCATCCCATTATTTACCAGGGTTTTAAACAATACTGCACCAATAGATATGGTAAATATCTACATATACCATTATTTTGAACAGGGTTTCTATACATCTCAGGTGGTTGTTTGGGATTTCTGAACCATCAACAGTATCTAGTGATTGTTGGATTCTTTTTTTGGGGGGTAAAACTGGGGTTTGTGGAGCTGATTCCAATCAACCCTTTGTTGTTTGGAACTAGCACTAGTTGATGTTGATTCGATGCTTGGATTGGAAAGAATAGAATGCACTCATTTGTATACCTGAATCGGGTGACTAGGGTGTGAAAATGTGCATAAATTTGCCCTGAACCGAAAAAAAACCCAACAAAATTTCACACCCTATGATCGAGGGTCTAGATATGTCTACGGCTTAGGTCTATTTACATGTATAATTTAGGTGGTGGTTTCAACATTTTTTATTTTTATCCGATCCCTGGGGAAATGCTTCCAAAACCTTGTTGTGTTGGCTCACCTTTTATAGTACTGTATCCCCTAACATGAAAGACTCAAAACCTTCAGAATCCTCAGATAAAAACAACACAAAACACAAACCAAACAAACAGCAAAAGCAACACCAGCCCCACTTACCCACTACCCAATGATAAAAAAAACAAACGAAACAAACAGCAACAGCAACCAGCCTCCCTTACCCCAATGCGTTCTGTTTTTTGGTTTTGTTACCACTAAGGACTTGGGTTTTCTTCTTCAATCCTTCGGCATCCGGGCGCAAAATTCCACAACTTCCTCACAGGTGGGCACCAAGGGCAGTCGAAGGGAAGCAGCTGCCTTGAAGCCCGGCGATGCCGTGATGGTCCGCTGGGTTGCTGGAACTGCAGAGGTCTTGGTGAACGAGGCAGGCTGGTTGGGTGGTAGATAGGGGGTGGTTGGTAAAGGATAGATGCACAACATTAGATGAAGAACCGGCATTTGGAGTCCCAACGTCCGTATCTTCACACGCAATTTCTCACCTCAAAAAGGTTGGTTTTTCATCATGTTGAGGTAAAGGTCAGATGCATCTACAAAGATTTACACTTGAAGTTTGCAAGTTCCCTTTCTTTAAGAATCCTGAAACAATCACTTCCATCAATACAATACATACATTAGTTTCTATAGGTGGCTTAGGTTTCCAAGCTCATTCTCAACACACCTTTTTTCAAGAGTGGCCACCACACTTGAAACTGGTAGGGATCAATGGCTCTGATTGAGACATTCGAACCATTTTTACACTTTGAAAATTGGAGAGCAATCAGATCGAATGCCTTCCAAAACATGGCCGGACCTGCCAGTTGAAATTATGTCATTTTTTAATTTTATTGATAAAAACACCCTTTTCTGATGACCTTCTGCTCCAGCGAATGTTGATCACATACAGGGTAAACCTGCGGGATGCCGCAAATAATTTGCAATGTTTCAGTGTGTCTCAAAGTTTCGGACCCTTACAAACTTGAAAGAAGTCAAACATCAGTTTCCAGCTGATGGTTGAAGGGTCTTCGACTATTGAGACATACCCAGGGTTTACCCAGGCTGGTTGTTTCTTCTTGTTTTCTTGGCGTTCCCCAAACTGGACAGCTTTCGATTGAATCCGGGCACAAGCTAATCAGTTGAAGCTTTTAGGGGGGGTTATGAGTCATGGTGTTGCATTGTATCATCCGATAGTCAAATTGAGCTTCAATAATTTCTCCATGGTTCTTTCTCATAAGTTTGGAGTTTTTGTTGTTGAAACATACCTAAGTACATCCCAAGTGAACATGGACCCTTTTTCTCGAGGCAAGAGTGCATGAAGAAACCTATTTGGCAACTTCCTAACGACCAATTTTTTGCTGGTGCACTCCAAGGTGACTGATTCTAATACAGGGAAATCCTTTTTCCTAGACAAAAGTGACCCAAGATTGCAAGAAATGTGAAAACTTTGGTGAAACCTTGTGCCTCAACATTAAGTGCTATCAATCCGCAACAGAACACGGTTGATGTTAGGCCCCCCTAGGTGGATTCTTGAGGGTCCCAAATTTGGGTACTCACAGATGGACACCAGAAATCATCAACTTTCCCATGCCATAGCTTCACTCAAAAAGGTGCAACAAATCTTCCATTAGCGACACCCCAACAAAAAAAGTCCATCACTTGCTTTACCTCAAGTGTTGTTGAAAAATGATCCAACAGAAAACCTAACTTCTACCGTATAGATTGCAGTGTTTTTTTTCTCAACCCAAACAAAAAAAACATGTCCAGAATAATTACAAAATCAAATCCCAATTTACCCACCACATCACCCTTTTTCCTTCACATCACCACCACCACCACCCTTCCCTCCCCAAAAAAACCCCTTTCAACAACAGATACTGCACCACCCCGAGTCACCCACCGTCGTCGTCGGTGAGGTGCGCATCTGGCACGGCAGCCTCTTGGCTCCGGCTCGGGCGCGCAGGTTCTTCGGCGCCTCGGTGGCGGACAACGCCGTGCTGCGCATCGAAGCGACGCAGAAACATAGCAGGGCAGCCTTCTGTTATACGGAGAGGCGCGCCATCCCGAAAAAAGGGGTAGGAGGGCTGAGGAGGGGGTGGAGAGTTTTGGAAGAAGTAGTGAAGATGTGATGTTTTTTGTTTTTTTGGTGATTGTTTTTGCGTTTTTTTGTTTGTTGTTGTTGTTGTTGTTGTTGTTGTTGTTGTTGCTGTCGTTCAAAGTTTTAGCAGTACAGGTTCGTTTGCCATTTGAATCATACACATACACACTCACAATTCTTGACATAAAATCTTGGATCATCCAGAACTATCCAAAAGTGCTCTTATGGGTGATTACAGGTGCTTGGTTGGATTGACTGTTTGGGAGATGCTGGAGACTGCCGGCAGACTCCTTTCAACAGTTTTCCAAGATTTTCCCCGGATTTGCTGAAAGCGATGTGAAAAGAGCTATTTTGAACAAGAAATTGGCACGTTCAATCATTTGTGTGATTGTTAACTTGATTTTTTTGACACCGATATCTTGCTTGGAAAAGTGTGTGGTTTCATTGAATCATGGTTTTCCATTGGGATGCGTCAGTAGCTTCTAATGCCAAAAGATCTAATAAAAATTCATAGAATGACATTTGAAGATTCTTAGAATGAAGTTCTTCCTACCCTGTTGGTGAGGCTCTTGCAAATGTCATGTTTTTCGGATGTGACCATGATTTGTGCGGACGGCAGCAAACTGGAAGCACACAAAGCTTTGTTGGCGGCCTCATCTCCTGTCTTCTATCGTATGTTTGACTCCGGCATGTTGGAAGCAAAGGAGAATTCCGTGACTATTCCTGCGCCACGTGAGGTTGTATCCAGTTTACTGAGGCATGTGTATACAGGAGTCTTTGATCCAAATATTGATGCGGCTGCCATGATTGAGCTTGCCCATATGTAACCAGGCGTGAAGCGATATGCAGATATGCACAAGTTTTAGTTGAATTCCGCCCGGATCGCTGATGCTGTGCAGGTTCAGTTCGTCGGAAGCGGTGATTTTTAAAAAACCATTTTAACTGCATGATTTTAGTTGGTGGTTAAAGTCAATGGCTGAATGGCATACTGTTCTAAGCAGCTCCCTAAGTGAAAACCATTGCGATTCAAACACCCCAAAGATTCTCTCCAACTTTGCGAACCACCGACATGCTTGAAAGTTTGTCATCGCTCGAGATATCATAGTGATACAGTGATACATGTTTTTGGAAAAAATCCATCCCCCCAAAAATGTATCACCCCACCCACAAGAAAAACCAACAAACTCTCAAACTCTCCATCTCAGGTATGATTTACAGGACTTGGCAGCTTTCTGTGGTGAAGTCTTGGTGGATAACTTGGCTCCTGCCAACGTCAGCCAATGTGCCAAGAAGATTGGACGCTTGCGTAACAGTTGCGGTTCCGGTTCCCCGGTGGAAGGCTACATGACGGGCCCCAGTGCGGGGCAGTCTCCAAGTCACGTATCACCAGCATCTGGTGATGTCTTTGAACAGATTTGGTGTCGGATGACGCAGCGGATTGAACAAGATCCTGTTCTGGTGCGAGCACTTTTGGAAGGGCACGCTCATGAGTGAAAAAAACACAGAGGGAGGGGAAAGGAGGAGGTGCAAAAAATATCCCAAAGGGTTACGTACCATATATATTTACTCATATCTCCCTATTTGAGATAAGATTCATGTATAAATGCCTCAAACCAACAAAAAAAATCCCCACATTCAGGATATCAGCCATTCAAGTTGCATGAATCCTTAGCACCATCCGGTTTTTTCATAGTGAAAGACTAAGATCCCAGGAATCCCCGGACCGCCTCCGATCCTCCAATCCCGCGTCGGGCTGGCTGTGTCAACATTCCAAGGTGGGCCAAAGCAGAGCCCAATAGCTGTGCCACATATTCCCGCAAAGCCGAGGCGCATCATTTTCCTCGGTTTGGGGGCGTTGCTCCAGGAACATACCCTCCAGGGAATCATCATCCTCTACCAAGGCCCTTTTTGAAGATGATTTTCCTTTTCCCAAGGTGGGATATGTTAGTTTCATGGAAGGGTATACTGTACCTGTCGAGCCGAGGATTAGTGGAATGATGTTTTCCGGATTTTTGGATTGGAATTTCTTGCGGAATCCTGGGTATGTTTGCAGAACCATAGCCTAAGGTAATCATAGAGACTTATAGTTTCCTTGTAGCGACGTCTCATTTTGGGGACTGATCTTACCTTTCCCAAAAAAGTGATTCACAGTTGCTTTGTTTTGAAGTGGAACCATTTCCATCTAGAAAATGTCAATGTTTGACATGCATCCAGAATCCAGGGTTGATCTCTTACAACATGCTGGTGATGCTTAAGGGTTGGAAGTTGAGCGTGTCAAGATTTTCAGATCCACTGGGATTATTGTGGCGTGTGTGGGTTGTGTCTAAAATCGCTGGCCTTGGAGGACTGATTTGAAAAAAACCTTGGAAAGTTTATCATATTTTCATTTCTGACCTTTGCCATCAAGAAAATAGACTTGCTGGGTTCTGGGAGGTCCGAGAAAAATACTGCGCATTTTTTTTTGGGGGGGTCTTGAGCAGAATCACCAGACTGAAACTTGAAAATGGTGCAAAATAGTGTCGTGCAAAAAGAGGTGATGATAGAAATAACATCTAACACTGTATCGCAAAACTACTTAGTAAAGTCACAATTCGTCCCTTCAATCGTCCAACATATGAGTACTTATCCACCAGGGAACTAACAATTATTGGTAGAAGAGTCCCTGGGCACAACTTCACCAGTGGGATTGGCAACTGCCTGATGTTTGGAAACCGTTTCAGGTGGTGCAGTTACCAGCACTACACATCGCAGCAGGTTTAGGTTGGGGACTGCCGGAAGGGGGCATGGCAAGGAGTGAGTTGATGAGATTGATGAGTCTTCAGGTCACATTTTTTTGTGTTCAGGTTGCCCTATGACGACAAGTACTTCTGCTACCACTACCTCTTACTACTGCTACGAATTCTATGACTACTACCACCACCACCACTGCTACTACCACTATTGACCACCACATACTTTGTGTCATACCATGTCATCTTAAATTACTGTATACAATCTTTTTCCCGGTTTTTGTTCATGCCCACTGGTTGATTTATAACATATCTTCCACCTTGGTGAAGATCTGTTTGCCAACATCTGCAGGTTGTATTCCAGCCATGGAAATGATCCTGGACCATTCCGGGAACTCATCCTTAGAACCTGTGGTTGACAGAGGGGGATATCTTGGGATGAAGGGCCCCTAGCTGTTGAATCCCCCTTGTTGGAGCCCTTTAAAAGGAGATATAACAGTTATAACCAATGAATACCTACTATATAAGGTGTATATATGGGGTTGATTATTAAGGCTCCCCCATTTTGAAGGGTTTTTCCCAGCATTTTTCCTATGATTCAATTATCCATTGGGCGCTTAGAACCTGGAAGATCAGGTGGTGAAGAAAAGCTGGGTTTGGAGGCACCTCTCAGAAACAGCCCTCTAAAGCACTAATTTTCAGTGATTTCTCCGGAAGTACCCATGGTTGTTGCTACCATTTTCATTTTCATCACTTGTATGGTAACAAAACTCAACAACTATGCAGTTTTTTTTGGGTTGGTAAAATGACGTCAACCAGCTCTCACCTGCAATGACGGTTGCAACCTCGCCAAATGGAAAGTCATTTTCTAGGGCGAAATTTGCAGGTGTTATCCCATAGGATCCCATCAAACTGGCATATTTACCTAGATTTACCATGAAAATCAACCATTCATGCAGGTAAATATGCCAGTCCCATGGATCCTGTGGGTATTACTCAGTTTAGCAGTCGACATTCTTTTCTAGGTGGTGGCAACTCAAACATTTTTTATTTTTCACCCCAAAAATTGGGGAAGCTGAACCCATTTTGACGAGCATATTTTTTCAGATGGGTTGGTTCAACCACCAACTAGATACAGATAACAAATTGATACAAACAGCTTCAAATTTACACCTGTCATTCGAACTTAAATAACTGTCCAGAACGCATGGTTGCAACAACGTCAAGCAACTCTTGTCTGCCTCCACGACTTCTGCCACCAAGGAAGAGATCAACCGCTTTTGTTCCTTGGCTGCACAACCTCGTGCCACAGGAGTAAACGAGTCCGACTTGAAACCCAAGGGAAGGGCTGGACTGTTAGTAAAGGATGGTGTGTGTTTGCTGGGATTGTGCCAGTTGGGTTTTTTTATCATTAAATCATGTATATAAGATGATTATAAGATGTTGATTCCTGAAAAGTAAAGGTTTTACTTGATACGTTTCAAACAAATTTTAGACCAAAGTTAAATTGGCCCTCCAAAAGTTGGGACACAAAACCAGTTTAACACACCAGTTGGGACAATGAAGGACTAAGTCAAGGACACATGTTTCACAAGAATCCACACTATTTTTTTTCAATGGCATCCTTTTGTTTTTTGGTGTGGAGGTTTGGAAGATCATGTTCCTTTCTTTTCATGGGTGATTTGTAGGTTCCATGTTAATCTTCAAGGGTGTAGTGCGCGAACGTTCTTTGGCTGGTGATTTCACCTGTTTGGTTATGTTCTTTCGATGGAAGGTTTCTGCGGAGAGCGGGAGTTTTACTGCGCCCTGCATGATGCTGTTTTTAATGGTAAGGCCAAGGCGAGGTTCGGAGAAAGGGGGGGTGACCGCGCTGACCACGACCTAGGAAGGATGAGAGACGCAAGAAATCAGGGATATATAAATTAACCATAGGATCCATGTATGGTTTTGTTTACCTACATTTGGGTGATTTTTGTGGCAAATTTAGGTACATATATCCTACATGGATCCTATGGGTTTTTTACATGTGTTGAAAGGACGTGTTTAAATGTGATATAGATATCAGGATCATTTGTCGCACGAAATTATTTGAAAAAGACATAGAGGTTGAAGAGGTTTGATAGTCTTTTCAAAACACAAGTTTGAAAACACATGATGTATATATATACATATTTTTTTTGAAATACATATCATACAAGTCATGCATTTTTTCAAATAATGTCTTTGCATCTTTTCATAGGTAACTGCATACCACATCTCCTCACCAAAACGGCAAGGCCGCCGTTTGGCTGTTGGAGCAACATGCGGATCCTTCGGTCGGGGACTCGTTGGGTCCGTGGAGATGGGAAGTTGAAAATGTGAGAAGTTCCACAACTTGGAAGAAATAAGCCTAGGTTGGTAGTTGAAATCTACCATGTTTGACAAGGTTTTATACATCCCAGGTCGTGGTGATCGCAGGATTTCTTCCATCAACAGCAGCAATCTGGTTGGTGGCAACTCAAATAATTTCTTATTTTCACATATTTTCACCCCCAAAATTGGGGAAGATGAACCCATTTTTTCAATTGGGTTGAAACCACCAACTAGAAGCCCTTCTTTTTGTTCAGATAGTTACTTATATAGGCTGGTTTTGACAATAGACAGATGTTCATTTTGTTAAATATATTTATTTATATATATGACATCCGAAACGTATTCAAAAGCTCTCCAGTGTTTTTTTTTGGTGAAGGGGTAACCTACACAATCTATGAGGAACAATTCAAAAACCAACTTATTGAAAACTTACGTATTAACACACCTGTTACAGCAACTGCAACCTCTTTTTTCCCCCCGGGGAAAATCTCGCTTGGCGGTTTTTGTTTGGGAATTTCTCCATTGGAAGGTGAAGAACATGGAAGGTTTCTCCGCGTTGCATTGGTTAGCCTTACGTAGCATGGATGAAGATTCCCACGTCGAGGTGGCAGTCCTGGGAGTTGTGGGAGTTGTGGAAAAGGGCATCAGTTCAGACTTAGATTCAGACAGAAAATGGCAACAGTGAATGACACTTATGACCCCTAAGGTTTAATACATTACAAAACATGGGTACACTTTTGTCAAAACAAGATCATATATCATATGTTTACAAAAAGTTGCCGTATATTTTGATTGAATATGCCATTCTTGTCCCATGTTTCATTTTTTTTTGGTCCACCTCATCTTTCAAAACCTCACAGGAGGTGGTTCGATGTCTCATTCGCTCCCATGCTTCGGTGGAACAAAGTACCGAGGAAGGTGCATGGTGGGTCTGGGAGGTGCAGCAAGGAGCACGATTCAGGCTAGGTGAGAGGTGTTGATTATCTATAATAGATGTGTTGATGATTTCAAAGATTTTGTTGATTGGAATATATTACTTGGGCAGGAAAAACAATTCAACTAGATAAACGTGTTTTTCTCTTAAGGAACTGGGTTGGAAACCATTACCTGGATCCAACTCGGTATAAAAACTCCTGATTTGATGGGGATGAAATGACTTACTCCGGTGAGTTCCTGAAACAAGTTAGTGACGGTAATTATACTTTATCATGAATGGATTCATGGAAAAACTGGGGCAACCAACCAACCATGGGGGGGTTCACATGGTGAAACACAATTTGTCGTTGCATGGCTTGAGTTATTCATGCCGGGTTCTTTCAAAATGATGGGTTGACCTTTATTTGTCAGATTCAGTATGCAGCGAATCGGAGAATCCTTTCAGAAGCATCGATTTAAGATTGTTCTTGGTGGAAGTGTCTTGATTCGAACCATCCATAAAACATATTCAAGACTAAATGATCAAAATTTCTATGCTGTGATAGTGGTACAGTAGGTAGTATCTGGTCAAATTATAGCGACCTCACAGGACCTCACCCTAAAATGTAGATAAGGAAGGGACATCTCCGGCTATTTCAGGGAAATCTAGGGTTGGTGACATATTATTCCATTTGGCCAGATAGTATTGACTTTATTATGTCCACAACACCAAAAAAAGAATCCTCCCTAAAAAAAAGGTGACCCAAAAGGTGAGGCAATCTTGCTCGCTTCTTGTGAGTCGTGAGGCAAGATTCCTTTGGAGATGGCTGTGAAGCCCGGCAGTTTATTTCCCAAGCATTTGCTCTACTTGTTGGCCCCCTCCTATCAGGTTGGTAGGGTGGATTTCTTTTTTTGGGGAAGGATGGGATGTTGTGACAAGTTTTGGAGAAAGGTTGGTGATGTATTTGGGTGGGATGCATCCATTTTATTCACGGATTTGTGGCAAGAGAAAAATGATACGTTGATATTGGGGGAGGGATGATGTAATGTATTTTCCTACCAAATGAGGCGTGGTTCAGAACCCCAGAATCCTCAAAATCACGGGGAGTATGAGTATATATATATAATATATATATTCATATCTATACACATATTATGTTTGATGATTTTTGTTGAAGAACTTGCCAGAACTTGCCCTTGTTGCTTGGAATTTCTGTAAAATTCTCAAAAGTTACTTGTTATTTGCAAAGACGTTGTGCACTTGGCAGCGAGAGATCAACCAAACCCAACTAGCAGGCGAGAATGCCCATCGATGATAAACAAAAAGGTAATTGTCAAGTCTTTTATCATGCGACCCATCTCCCATCCTAGACAAATCTTCACTTGGGAAAACATGGACGAGACATTCGCAGCTTCGTTTTGGTTTAGCTGCAATTTGTTTTGTGAATCGGCAAGTGGCAGGGGTCAGACTGTTTATTTGGTAAAGAGTTCTGTCAAAATGGCTGAAGCTTCCGGGTCGAACATGGTCAAACATGGTCTATCAATCCATCTCCATCTGGGGGCCCATGGTTTTATTGACAAAGTATACGAAGTCACCACCCCCCAGTGACAGTTCCGTTCATGGTGGGTCATTTCTTAACCATCACATCAAGGTGGGTCAAGTTGAAGGTGGATGCCCTGAGTATTTACTTGCATACCTCAAAAACCCCTTGACTATACCCTTAAATGAAGGTAAGTAAATAGAGCAGCGCCATTGAATATGTGGGATAGTGATGGATAGTGTATCAATATAGTTGAGTTGAGTTGCCGGAAACTTTGATTCACGGCAAAAATTCCAAATCTTGTTTTTCTCTTGATGAAGTCTCAAACAGAGTATGTTTTGTTGTGGATTTTAAGGTAACCTCTATTTAAAGTCAAGCAAAGCCAGCTGAATCTTGTTTCAAAGTTTGAAACAAAAAAACAGCCCATTTGATGAATGTCATCTTCCCTTCTCCGAAGATGGGGATTAGGTGAGCTACCTTGCAGGAAACCACCCCCGAAACTCCAAAACGACCGCAACGTGACCAGGCCTTGGAGGCCACGAATCTTCACAATTGCTCTTTTTTCGAGGTGCCGTAGGAAGGTTTCTGTTTTTTTTTGGAAACGACATGGGGGGGCCGGGGAAAGGGAAGTATAGGAATGAAATTTTGAATGAGCCAATATATGCCAATATTATGGAGGTAGATTTGGATGCATCCAGGATCCTTGATACCCATGCGAAACATTTTGCTTCCCAGATATCTCATGGTGTCAATGTGGTGTCAACTCGTTTGTGTAGGAAGTTGAACATGCACAGGCAATGCTGGGAAAAACTGGGCGCATGGCCACGAGTTGCTGCAACATGATGCCTGCCTGTGAATGCTGATCCCACGTGGACGTGTTTCCTAAGTTTTCTGCCAAGCCAATTTTTGAAAGAAAGGGAAATTCTCAAAGGTTACTTACCTTCCTGGAAAACAATCGAAAACTAACATGTCCAAATTCCCAGGGCGGTTAGTTCCCTGGAGGGTAAAAATCCAAAAAGTTGCCTCAACGGCTTATTGTTTCCAAGTTGTTGCTTTTGGTTGGCTCAAGACCGAACAAAAAGATCGCAAGACTTCTTTGGATGGAGGATTTGCAAGTGGATCGGATCCGTCCTAAGATGAGGAAGAGCTACAAGAATGTCTCCGACAGTTGCTTGGCAAAGTTTCGAGCTTGTGAGACGCAGGAGTTCTGGAGCATGCAGATTCCGAAAGCAGCATCGGAAGCTGATCTGGCACGCTATGTTCAAGTCCCAAACCATGATCGCCAGAATGATCGTCGAGAGCCTGAAGAGCTTCTCTTCAATCGAATTGTCTCGGACAATGTGCTTCTCCGACCTACCAGCCTCTCCGAGTCTGTGAGGAATGTCATGGCACAGAAGCCCAAGAACAATTCGGATGCCATTTTAGCTTTGCGAGAAGTGAGAGAACTTTTGCTGGAATCTGAGGCAAAATCGGAGGCTTATACTCGTGGAGGAGTCAAAGAAGTGAAACAACGGATGAACATCCAACAACTTGTCGAAGACAAGTTCTATGATGGAAAGATCATCAGAAAAACACCACAAGGCATGTTGATCGACATCAATGCAGATTCCTTAGGCCTCCTCCGTTGGAATTTGCTTCGCGGCATCCCGAAAAAACTTCAAAAAGTGGGAGGTTTCATAGGAAATCTCTTGGTGACCAAAGTGGATTTGAAGTCAGCTCATGTGGACTTGAAGTTGCAAACCATCGGCTTTGATCATGACACCTTGGAAGAAACCGAGTATTCGGAGGTTTTGGGCTACCTTCACTACTGGTCCGGTCTCCCTGAAGCTCCACCCTTTGCCCGGCAAGCACCCGAAAGTCCAGCTCCCGTGAAAGAGTTTGGGCCAAGACCCTTGGCACCACGAAAGTTTCGCTTGAATCGAATGGGGAGAAATGGGCCACGAAGAGGAGGAGGATGAGACGGGGAAACCCGAGGTCTTGCTGGCAATGCCTACGAGATCTACTAACCTTGCTCCACCCTAAAAGTTTCACTATATCACTGGCAATGGCTGTGGTATCAGACCTAACCCCGAATAGAGAGTCCGCGCGTGTTGCCAAGTCAAATGGTGATAGTTTGGATCTACCACCCCTAAATGCCAGTAATAAATGAAGGTTTTAGTTTGGGATTCCCCTACACATATAAGTCGTCATGGTGGTGAAGAGGCAGCCCCTTGCATCCTGGAGGGCCCTGGTGGAGGGTAGATCCAAGTTATGTTCTTTGCACCAAGAAAACCGAGGTGAAAGTGCTCAAATTCTCTCCGCTAAAACGTCAAGTTTGTTTTAGGATTAGGGAAGGGCTACACCTCGCGGAAAACTAAGATGACAATGGAAAAAAAACAAGATAAGCAAGCATGAATGATGAATGAAGATATATCTCGATCCTATATAAAAAATGGGGCGTTTTTTTTTCCATTGTCATGTTTGTTTTTTCGTAAAGGTTACCTTGAAATACTGTAAACGCTTATGATAGTTATGAATAGATCACATTCATATACATGCAGTGTTTTACCAACAAACAAAGGTTTTGAAATCTGGAACTCTCCCCGAATGAAGTTGACCCCCAACAAGGGGTCATTGATCAAGCCAGCAATGCACATCTATTGAAACTGTTTCAATTTTGGAGCGATTTGCGAAAAAAAACGCATTGCCATTGTTTTGGGGGTTGGTGTTATAATATGTTCAATGACCCCTGTTTTTTGAGGTTTGGTTGGTGAATATGTTCCATTCATGACCGTCATGACGCCTGCCAGGATTTGGCGCTCATGTCGAGTCATAGTGGGAAGGCGGCACAGGTGGCAAGGGGGACGTTGGTGGGTCAACAAGGGCGAGTTGGTCAAGTTTTCGTTTAAACAAAAATCCAAGGTCAGCGAACACAAAAAGCAGTTTGTTGTTTTCCGTAGGGCTATATATGATACTCTAATAATTGATGTATTTGTTGCGTTTTTGGTATCCAAAGATTTTTTTGGAAAGAACAAAATGATTGCTGGACGTCTGGATATGCATGTTGCCAACTGGTGAGGTTGGCAACTCGGCACGACCAAAAAGGTGTCGAACTGCAACAAAAAGACAATCATCACTTTTGAATCTTCCAGGGATCATTAATTACGCCCCGGAAGATTAACATGGAACCTACTAATCAACCATTTAGAAAGGAACATGATCTTCCAAACCTCCATTTAGAAAGGTCCATGTTAATCTTCCAGGGTGTAAGGAACAATCAAACAATGCAATGGCAATTTGAAGGGATTTCCCTTAAAAAATGCATGGTTAGGGTTGGTACTATATTACTATATAATGACCCCTGTCTTCAGATGACAAGATGATATCCAAACACTTCCCCCTCAGGTTTCCCATAATTTCTTTCAAGGTGTCTTGCACTGATTCCAGGTTTTGTTGGTCCAAGGTATTTGTCGGGGAAACCAACCCAACCCTTCATACGGGAAATGGTTGGGTAACCCTATAACCCTGGACCCCTATAAGTAGGGTGAAATATTGTAACCCCAGTTACCCATGTTTGATTTTGTTCATTATATAGGGGTTACACTCCCTGAAACTAACAGCTCGCCCCTAAAAATGGATGGTTGGAATACGATTCTTTCCTATTAGGGAAACACTATTTTTCAGGTGCGTTTGCTGTTAGTTTCAGGGAGGGTATAACCCCATTCTATACCAGGTTTTTTGGTCCCACCAACCCTAGTAAGTAGGGTGAAATAACCCCAGTTACCATGTTTTACCATGTTTTTTTGTTCATTTATAGGGGTTATAACCCCATTAATAGCTGGAAAAATCCGCCAACCTTGCCTGATTTCCTCCCCTTCAAGGTGAACTGCTTCACGGACCGCCAGGACTTTGCCGATCGCATCGCCACGTTACCGGCGCTCACGGCGAAGCATAAGGTCATCGCTGATGCGCAACACGAGAATGCCGTGGATTGTATCTTGGAAAAATCGTGGGACACATTTTTGGGGGTGGTTGAAGGTGGGATATACCATCCAGAAAATTGTGGGAACATTTCTGGGAAAAAAACAGGAGAATGTCTGTTTGACGTTTTGTTTTTTTTTTGGGGGGAACTTTTCTGGAAGAAAAATTCGAGAGGTGTTGAAGGTGTTGTTGCCTGTTCTCCGGTGTACCAGAAAAGAGACTTTTTTGGGGAGAATTGCTACCCGCGATGATGCAGAATCATAGAAATTTATTCCAAATAATAAGTTCGAAGAGTATAATTTGGGTTGTCCCCCTTCCCTGTAATAGTGGCAAATGAAGGTTTATATAGGGAACCCCTACTAAAAATGTAATAATCCTGATGGTGACTATTACTGGGAATGGGGACAAACCCAAGGGCTGTTAGGGGGCAAAAACTCCATAGATGCAGTGCTTCAGCCTGCCTTAGGAATTGGGTCGGTTAGGTGGGCAGCCTGATAGTTTGTGCCTAGTAAAGGCCCATGTTCCTGGGTGATATATGTCCCTTAACCCTCGGATTCCTAGCAACAAATTCGTCAGCCATTGTGATGCTTCCCAGTAGTCCAAATGGCCATTTGAGCAGTTGACCCTGATTATTTGTTGTAAATAGAGGAATTATACTTCGCAAATATTCATATTAGATGATCACTAAAGTTCATATTAGCTAACCAGGTCATCAACCATGAAATCACAGAAACTTCCTGGAAGATCACCACATCTTCCCCACCTTCACCGTATTTTTCTTCCCCTTTGAGGTATGGCAAGTTTGTTGCAGCTACTTTGCGAATCAACATAGCGAGGGTGGAAGGGAAGCTGAGGAGGTACACCTTCCAAAGGGTGCCAAGCAAAAACCCAAAGGGATGATGAATTGACACGGTGTAATGGACGGAACCGTGTAAGGCACCCAAACTGGAAGGTCCGGGTATGTATACACAGGTTTTTTTTCATGTGATTCATGTGTGTGTAACACACTCTTTGAAGGTTTATGTTGACCATACCCAAACGGGTGACCCAATGACGCTGACTGCCACCAAGAAGCGATTTTTTAATGTTTGACCTGCCTTTTTGAACCGAAACACCTGCGGTTAATGGACGAAAACCATCTGACAACTTCTTCGAGGGTTTCTCCAGGTAGAAGTTTGTCATCAATTGAAACTGATTCAAAAAAAACAGCCGGCAAAAAATCATTTGAAGCCTACAGGTGTTGGGGTTCCATCCCTCATTTTCAAGGTATACATCTTCAATCCCGTGGATCGCCCAAACTTCATCCCCAAGGATGGCCCCCGAAGCAGCTGCCGGGATGTTGGGGTTGCTATTGGTATCTTGGTTGTGGCAGCGGGGAACAAGGAATCATGTGGGGATGGTGCCAGTGGAGTGGGAAGGTGAATTATGTATATATAATTATATATATAAAGGAATTTCAAGTATAGCTTTGAAGGGAGGGCTGGGTTTTGAGTCTCAAGATTTTTTGAGATGCAATTATATTTACATAGATACTTAACATACATGCATTTAGCTATAATGTAAGGGATCAATGAACAGAAAACTCGAGGTCAGGTTTTTACACGTTTTTTACACCACAGATTCCGGAAATCACCAAACCAGCCTGGGAGTGGTTGACGACATTGTGTCATCCAACAGCCTTGATGGTCAAATAGGGTACAAGGGAAAACTACTTCACTGGAAACTGAAAACCCAACATGGTGTCCATCCGTCATCCATTCAAACGACGGCTCCCGTGGGATTCCTTGAGGCAAAACCGATTCAAGAAAATCCGGGACATCATTCCTTAAGTTCCCGTGCCATTTTGTGGGGTCGCACATTGCACCTTGGTTGGAGAAAAAGGTTCGGTTCAAGCACAGACTCTGCGATTGTTGGATTCCTTCTCCGTACAACATGAGAGGTGGATTGAATTGAACACGTGTTTAGTTTTGTGATGTGGTGGGTGTTTTATGGATGTTCTTTGATTTGTTGATCTAGTTTTGATAGTCTTGTTGTGACTTGAACTGACCTCAATCATGTAGAAACTTTGGAAATGGTGAACTACTTTTGCATGGACGCTGGTTTTGTTTCAGCTCGTGACATGAATGATATGCCATCAAATCAAAACCACCAAGTCTGGATTGCTTTTGAGCATGCGGAAGTTTGCCCCAAAAAGACCCCTCAAAAGGTGTTAGATATGTTATATATCGTTAGATTCGATTTAAAGTTGAGAAGAGCAGCAAACTCATTGGAATGGATTCATGTCATTTCATGCGATTTTAAAGCCTTTCATGTCATTTCATATCCAGGTGGTCAAAGGAGAACATGGGGATAAATACGCCCCTCCCCATGGATCATTTGGAACACAGAAGTGCAAACTGTCGATTTTCGCAAGAGGAACGGACATGTTTGGACGTCATGTTCAATCATTTTTCACAGGACATGTTCACCGCTGAAAATTAACGGCTGGAACACAAAAATTGGGGTTTGGATAGAAGATGAGTTTCCTCACTTCTTGTCCCTCCCCAAGTTTTTTTCGATGGAAGAAATCTGCCCCGTGAATCTGCAGGCAATGTGCCTATCAACCGGACCAAAAACTCACACGCTTGGGTCAACGACAGGACCTCTGAAATTTTTTGGGGACCCAAGGGTTTTTGCACAAGGAATTTGGAACCGCAGAAGCCCTTAGCCTAAGACTATCCAGGTCATGTGCTAAGGAAGGGATTTCTCCCCTATATTCCTAGTCTAAGGATGGGATTGGAACGATCAACCCTATTCTAGGGAGAAAGAAAATGCTCACGAAAACTGAAGCCAATCACCCCTTTTTGCTTTCCGTTTGAAGCTATGGCTCCCAAAGAAATTGGATGGTTGGAATACTCAAAGTGGTGAATGTTGTCTCATCAGTGGTGGTTTCTGAACGATTCTGTTGGAATATTATGCTCCCGGGCCCTTGGAGTTGCAACATTCCCATACTTTGACTAGTGCTGATGATGTATGGTATAATTAAACAGGTACGACCCACAGTAACACTACAAGTCAACGGCTTCCATCATTATACGATGTCTATAGCTGCTTATCTCAGGGGTGAAGTTGTCTTGAGCGATTTTAGCTGCAAAGAATCCTGTGATCCTAAGTGGCACCCCAAATTTCATCCTACTTTGCCAAGCTCATACTCTTCAACAAATTTTCCAACAGTGTCCTTGAAATGGTTCATCTTAGGAGATGAGAAGTTGCTGGATAAACACAAAATTCCATTACACCAAGGCTCACTAAGGTGAAAGTGTTTCCATGTGTTTCCTGCTTCAACTTCCATCCAAGTTGTCAACTCTTGATGTCGGGGCAAGCTCACTGAAGCCACTGGCCCAATTTTTTTCAAACCTTTTGAGGATTTACAGATCAATTTAGAATGGAAACAAAAAATGGTGTTTATATATCTTTATATACACAATTGAATGCATATTACATTTCTTGTGTCCTTTTAACTGAATTGAGAACTTGTTTTGTTTTGGATCACCACTTCCCCCGTTGCACCCTCGCTCGGTTCGAAAAGGACAAAGTTCGATGGCCTGAATGGAAATATGATGCTACTTTGGGACATGCACCCACTTGGCATGGCAAGTTGTTACAGGCGGCTGAAACGGAGGGGGAGGGGGAAACGGGGGTGGCTTGAGGAGCATCAGAACACGAATGCACCATCCCTGAAAACAAAAAAAACTGGAGCTTCCATAGTTGTAAAAATTGGTAAATGTTTGAACGGTTGGAGAATCTGCACACTTTGCTTTCACTTTTCTTAAAATGGGCCGTGGTGACTTGAAGTTTTTATTTTTTTTGGTGTTTGTGTTGGAAAATAATGCTGCTTTGGTCACGAGTTTTTTCTCTAATGAGTTCAAAATGTCAGAAATGTCCCAGTCTTATTGCCGTGGTATTTTTTGTAGCTGCTCCCAATAGGATTTGTTTGGCCCCTTGTTTTTTTTTCGTCGCTTAGAGAAGTGTCGATCGGGGTCGATGGAGGTAAGCAAGGCTTCCTACGTTTTTTCCCAGGAACATCACAGCAGGTTGATACTGTGGAATATCATGGGAATACGTTGAACGAAGATGTCAGTTTTCGGGGGTGTATCTATCTATAATGATTCGATTCTCTTCTTTTCTATTTCATATCAACTGGCTAAAGCTGGATTTCCCTCCATCAACTTCGGCCAGCAAAACTGCCCACTTGCCTTTGCTACAAGCGTGGAATACGCAGGTGCCACAAGAACACCAAGCACGAAGCGCCAAGGTCTTTGATGTGGTCTCTTGTCAGTGAAAAAAACAGCGACGATGACTTGGTTGAGGTTGGGGTGGTTGTGAGATATTCCCTAAGGATACCTGGAGGTGCTTCTAAAAATCGGTGAAAATGGTGGGTGTCAGAAAGATGCATGAGCAGAGAGCACCTACTCAACTTCTCCTATGGAGACATCCAGTCATATCCGTTTTGGTAGCAAAGAAATGGTAGTTGAGATTTGCGTCTTACCTTGCTGAGGAGACATTGGTGTTGTTGCTACCCAACATTTTGGACATCGACATTTTCATGGCGCTGGCGTCCACTAGAAGTGTACATAGGTGAGATTTTCGTGGCATTTTCCTGGAGTTTGGTGCTGACTTGAGGAGGGAAGAAAAGGGTATGATGGATACACCCTAGAAGATTAACATGGAACCTACAAATCAGCCATTTCGAAAGGAAAATGATCTTCCAAACCTCCATGAGGATATGTTCCATGTTAATCTTCAGGGGTGTACTGAGTCTTGTTTTCTACTGCTATTTTCGGTTGAGCAGTGGAAATCTGCCTGCCATTCATTTCCGAGAAGTTCGGCGATTTTTGTCTTTTTCGAAGTGGGTCTGGACTGGACTGGTGATTTTTTGGTTGCCACTTTTTTCTCCCAGGATGCCAGTCACAAATGAAGGTTTTGGCTGGGATTCCGTACGAAAAATGTCATCCTGGTGGGTAACTGTCATCCTTGGGGCCATACCCAACTCATCTGGGTGGTGGTTTCAAATATACTTTTATTTTCACCCCGATCCTTGATCCAAATTGACTTGCGCATGTTCTTCAAATGGGTGGCAAAACATAACTTAAAAACCACCAACTAGAAATGTATGGGAAATTTGAAGGAACTTCTTCTTGTAAAAATGCATTTCTTTGGGGTTGCTAATGTAATGATGCCTGTTGAAACCACCAACTAGTCATGGTTGACAGGCAAATCTTTAATTCTTTGGCCATCAAAGCAGCTGTACATTGCCTTTGGATGGAGCTCATTAGTGACTTGACCTGGTGATTTGACAAGTTCTCCCATGGCGGATCAGTGGGACTGGTAGGTAGTGGTGGGATTCGGGCCATAAAGGAGTCTTTTTTGAAGGAGTTTTCATTCGCAGCAAGAGGAAGAGGATGATTTCATGTGAGGAAATGGTCCATTTTTGAGTGAGAAATCCAGGCATGTGAGCACAAATTGTGTTGAGACAGTCGAGATGTACAAAAGATATCTCGTCCAACAGGATAGAATAGAGGTATAAGTATAATTGATGCCAATTAAGACTGCAATAACTCGCCAAACATAATGTGGGCACGTTAGCCGCTCCCTCAACCCTCGAACACTTGTTCTTCCATATCGTTCCATCATTTGCAGTAAAGCTCGGATCCCTCCGCCACTGAAAGCTGGTGACGTTGTTTCAGTTGGCATTTTTTGAAGGATGCTGTTGATGGCTGCAGAATCCGCTTAACCAGGTGAAATTGCTTAGAAATTGCAAGATGTATTTTCCTTGTTAAACAACTGGGAATTTTTCAGTGATGGCTATACGCTAGGAAAAGATGCACTGGAGGGCTACTCCGTCAGAAAAATTGTCCAACGATCGTTTCACAGCATCATTTGAGTGACTCAACGTCTGAAAAAACACCAGGCGTAAGTTTGATGGAAATGACTAGAATATGCCATTGTTCTGCATTCTTCCGCACAGTTAACCCACATGTTGCAAGCTGCAAGATGTTCAAGAGACCCACTGCAAGCCTCGCATCTTTCATCATGAGAATTTAAGGGTGCCCCACCCAAATGCCATTGGGGTGGTTTTAGCCCCTAGCTTCATCCATGAGTTCAGGTTCTCCTCAGATTCACTTAGGTTCAGTCTTCTGCCTCACTTTGTTATTCAACTTATTGGATCTGCTGATGTTCGCTGCTTGGGGTTTAACACCTGCTGGTCGCCCGTTGCTGTGGCGACTCACCCGGACCAACAAGGAGGTGTGGGAGTCACACCGTTGGATGGGGAGAAAAGGTGGGCAAAAGGTTGGATCAGGAAAACCCAATAAATCTTTGGGTTTGGAAACATCTCTTTTGGTGCAAACACGTGTGACAAACATTTTGTTTGATGACAACTTTGATATTTTATTGGTCATTTGCTAAAAACATGTGACTTTAGTTTTTGGAGGAAAAAATGGGTCACAAGTTAAGAAAGATGAGTTTGAACCAGAGTTTGACGTTGGCATTTCAGAAATGTATGAATCATTAGGGAAGAGTTCTCCCATGGAGAGGTCCAGGAACAATTTGGTTGAGGACCTGGCGATTGAGCCAGGGAAGTGGTTGGGGCATGGATTAGAAATCATTTTGCAATGAACCTTCGGATCGTTTCACTTAAAATCCAAATGATGCTGTGGATGAATTTCATGTTCGTTTCACTATGGCCCAAGGGCAGCTTTTCAAAAAGAGAAAATCTTCATTAGGGTACAATACAATTAATTTTGGAAGCAGAGGGTTTCCTGAACAAGATTGGCTCCCAGGTTTTTTTGTTCGGTGCAGAATCCAAGTTCTTGACAGATTTGGTAGTATTTTTTGTTTCTACATCCATTTTTGGTCAGTTGCCCATCTTGAAGATGTTGCTCCATTTGATGTTTGCCATCCACAATTTCCACCAAAAAAACATGGAAATCTTTAAGCCCTTAGGCTTGAAACAACTTGAAAATTCCTCCCACTTTGAGCCTTTAGGGCATCTCAACCTACATCCGATTGCAAGGAACCTTTATATTTTTTTCTTGGGAATGTAACCTGTAAATCATAAATCTGCTGGAACATCTCCAACCCAACCCCCCAACAAAAACAACTACAACGAAACCTCTCCCCAAGTTTTGACCAAAAACGCACTCAGGGCTAACCCTTCCATTCAACCTATTAAAGGATTGATCATCATCCCACCGTTGTTTGCCGTGATGAACCCACCACCGGCTCAGTCGCATGGCACAGGCGGAGGCGAATTCGTCCTTGCAATTTCCGCGCTTTGCCAACTTCGTGCTCGCCGGACTGCTACGTGCCCTGGAATTTTGAATGGCATCCAGGTGTAGAAGGTTGGTTTCAACAGCCTTGTAAAATTGCCTAGAGCCCCTGTGTGACCTCTATTTTTGAAGGGACCTGACCCCCCAAAAATAAGGCAGAACTTCCAATCAGAACAATGGTCATTTGGCTTCTAGGTGTATGTTTGCCATTGCTTACCGTATAGATACGTTATACAAGTTTGTAATGTGTTTACTGCACATATATACCTTTTCTATACTATTTTGTGAGTTGCGCATGCATCCAAATTATCAGCACCTATGTAAACATCAGAGATCATCACAATTGCAATTTATAGTGTGTCACTGTATAGTATTAGTTTTTCGTATTAGCTAGAGATCCATTTTTTTGGGGGGTCGTTATTTTGCTTGTTTTCCGGTGTTGTGAATGCCAAGCCTGTTTATTCTGTCGTGGGTTTTTTGCGGGAGTTTTTTTTGCAAAGCTGGGTGCTTGGGGGCCAAATAATTTATGTTATTATATATGTACATATATGAACATAGCCATGGAAAATCCACCATTCTGATGTCATTTACCAGGAAAGATAGGTGATTTTCCTTGGCTATGTGACGATTTTTCGTTTTGCACGAGGCCATGCAGTTGCCTTGTGGCTCCAAGTGACCTTTAAGTATAGTTTTTTGTTTCGCTTGATATTTACATCATGAATGACATTTTCATGCATCAGTTGATGCAAGTATTCCTGAGCATGCTCCCCCCTGCAACAACAAGTGAAGCGTGGGTTAGGACATATCGACACAAGCACAATCACGACAACAACAAAAGCAACGACAACAACAACAACAACAACAACAGCAACAACAGCAACAACAACACCTGCTTTTATTTTATTGTGGAGGAACACCTCAATGAAAAAATCCATACAACATGGTGTAAACTTGGAAGCTATCTGCCCTTCAACTTCACATCTCCACAGCAAGGTGATCTTACGAACATCAGCTGGTGGCTCTTTTCCTTATGCCGGAAGTGGTTGAGGTACCTGGTGTGGGGTGGCAAACCCTCAATCCCTTGACGCTTCTCAAATGAAGCGTTTGGAACAACATTTGGAGATACCTTTGGTAGGGACCTACTTTTTGTTGGGAAAGATCTTCAAAAACGGCGATTTTTTTTTGTAAATGTCTAGAACCGACCGTGGCACGACCCCCAGCCTTCCCAAAAAGGAAACTGATCTTCCAACTAGCCAGCGTTTCAGGTAAATAGGGAGGGTATACGTACTTTCATCAACCTCTACCCGCCCATGAAACTAACAGCTTGCACCTGAACATGGATGGTTGGAAGACTATATATTTTCCTTTTGGGATGGCCAATTTTCAGTGTCATGTGAGTTTCAGGGAGTGTATTACGCCCAGGTTCCCTTGATCGTCGCTCGCTCGAGGCATAAAAAGAACTTGACCATCGACGGGACCTTGGGCCGTGGGCATGAACTGCTTCCCGGATTTGGAAGTCTGGGTGGTTTTAGCTTCCTGGAAGTTTAACGCTTTGCCCCTTAAAAGATCAACTGGGACTGGCAGATGATGCATTTCTCGTTTTTTTGTTTGTGGATTCGACCTGTTTTTAGGGGGCGAACTTGCTGTTAAACTTCCAGGGAGGGTGAAAGATGCCAAGGTTTGGCAACCAAGTTGGTGGGCATTGGCAACCCTAGTGGTTGATCACATAGATTAAACATAATGAAACTACCACCATCTTAGTGGTGAATTGTTGCAAAGCCGATTTTTACAAGTTAAGCAAATTTAGAGATGAGAATTTTCCCTAGCAGACCTGAATGGAGGAACAAGATTGGAGTGGTCAAAGCCTTAAGAATCCCAGGCAGCTATGGTACCCTCCCGAAAACTAACATGACAATGGAAAATCCGTCAGGAATGAATTATTACTACTAACTATTGAAAATGGTGGTTTTCCAACGTCATGTTAGTTTTCAGGAGTGTATTTGCTGACTTTTGCTCTCAAAACCACTTTGGGGTGCAACGCGCTGCAAGTGTTTTATTCCTTTTGTTGGGGCTGGCTTCTTATTGGTGGAAAAAATGCGAACCGAAAAAAGGTTGGGATTTGTTCATCCATACCTTCAATTCAAATCCATCTTAAGAATGCAGAATGTGAGGAAGACTACCGGAGCAACTAACATGTATTCTCAATGAAGATGAAGCAACCCCTTATGCCACATTCCCACATTTACCACCCTCACCTCATTTCCAAAAGGAGCCCTTTGTTTTTTTCGTTGTCGTCTCGCAACACCTATAACCACACCTAGCCACCAAACAAATCAACAAAACATCCATCATTATTATATCTGAATCTATATATATATATATCCATACACCTTCAGCATCCCTTTTCACAACATCTCCTTATTGAAAATTTCATGTCGCTGAAAAACCCGAGGCGTTCAGGTTTGCATTCCTTATGGCATCCCACCAAGATTTTTGATTTGAGCCACAATACCAACACTCCAGAGTTGATCCTTGGTTTGACCAGGCAGAGGTTGATGGGTTATTTCATGGTTATGACTTTTTCATGTAATTAGATATATGTGGGGACTATAAAGGTTTTCAGAAATTCATAGAAATCCATGGGTTCAGTGGAAAAGGTGATGAATCTTTTGCAATCTAGTGGCAAGTTTATTTTGGCTCACGTGTTCATTTTGGCTCAAGAGTCGTGCTCAACAGCCACCACGTTTTTTTTTTCTGTTGCATTGAAGCTGTGATGATGCGAAGGCTCGTCACATGCGTATGGATCGCTTTGCTCGGCTTTTGCCTTCATTTGAAAGGATGTGGAAGCGGTGGAACCAGTGGAACCAAGAAATGTGCATGCAATCGTCGCCTTGAGACAGCCCGGGGCGGCCGCATGTTGTCCAGTCGCCGTCGCAGATTCAGCACCGACAGTACGGAGTATTCGGAGGTGTGCTGCGATGACTGGGATCCAGGATCAAGCGTGACAGATGCACCGAATACGGACAGCCTTGATTGGTTGGATGAATCGAGGGAGGAAGAGTTCAACAACGTTCTAGACCAAATTTCCCGCAGACGTTACGTGAGCACGACGATTGAAGCCACCGCTGCAAGCAACACGAGTGAAGGCACCACGGCCACAACTACCGTTGGGTAGCTTGGAGGTCCGCCCCATTTGAACAGTATCATGCGCAGAGCGACAAAAAAATCGAGTGGCAAGTTTATGCTTGAAAAGGCTTGTGGCGTTACAGAGAAGTACACTAATACTAATGTACATCCGTTTGTTAGGATACCAAGCGTACGATCAACATATGGTAGATTCTTGGAAACCTCTTAGACGACGCTTCAACCTTGTGACCTTAATTGCCTTTCAAAGAGGCAAAAGCTTAATTTGAAACACGCCCACAATTTGTGACCACATGTTTTGGGGAAATCCAGGGGAAGATGCAACCATTTTCACACATCGAGTCTTTGTCCCCTCTATTGGGTGCGGTTAGAGTTGGCAACTGGAAATGACATGGGTGGAGGATATACCGTCAACATATTTATATTTGTATCTCAACTGCATTGGGAACTATAAAGACAAAACCGAACCCATAATTTGTTATTTGTATACATCTAGCTAAGATCACGAGTGAAAGTATTGCGTTGTACTATGTTGTGCTTTTTACTATGTGTATTTACACATGCATATTTGCACATGTTAGCCATTGAGGGACTTTGTTTCATCCAAGTGACCATTCAAAGCACTGGTGACAAGGATCCTATGCTTGTTGAAGGGAATCTTTTTGCTCTCAGTGCAGTGCATGAACAACTGCGAGAAAGAGATGCCAGACACAACGCAGGCGCGCTGCCAACATGTCCTACAGATATCTTTTCTAAACACAACTTCCTCAAGCTTCCCAAGCAGCCCGAACTAAACAAGTTCATGGGAATTTTGAGGGTGTCTTTTCAATGCCACCATGCAGGAAATAAGGCCTTATTGTATAATGTAAGGGATCATGGTGGCACGGTCTTGCAGTCAGTAAGGTCCAACTCCTACCCCGACCTTAATATGTCTTCATTGGCTGACATGATACGGCCGCAAAGAAAAACAACTGGGATCTTTTTGGGAGAATGATGTTCAAATCATGCAGTACAGAAATTCCCGATATTCGGAGCTTACTTTCCAGTATGATTCATGAGATGATTCTAAGGTACTACTAGGTTTGTTTACTTTACCATAAGTTCAGAGGCCCTAAAGCACCCATCCCTTTGAGAGTGAGAGGCCTTGCTGGCTGTGTGCTTCTTCATGCACAGTGCCACTTGTCGGCCTTTGGTCGAGGTTTCCTTTGCTGCCTTCCACGGACCGGAAGCCACAAGTATGTGTGGTAGTTGTTTGTGGAAAACCCCTTTGCACCCCCGAAAACCAACATGGAACCCCAAAAATTGTGGGTTTGTAAATTTTTGCCTTTTCCTTTCGGCGCCTTTTTCAGGTTCCATGTCAATGTTGTTAGTTTTCTGGGGTGTACTTGTATCGTGTCCTTGATTCTGGAAGAAGTGAACTCTGGGCATATGTTATGATTATAGCTGTATTTGTGCTTGCCCTTTTTGTTGGAAGCTGGGCGAGTAGTCAAGGACCGATAGTCGGATAGTCGAGGTTTCACCAACCAGCGGATCGGAATCGCTGAATGATCATCCAGTCGTATATCCCAATCATGAGGAATCAGCGAGTCATGAAACGAGTATACACCCTGGAAAATTAACCTGGAACTCAAAAATGGAGGGGATGGAAGATGATGTTCCTTTTCAATTGGATGAGTTTTAGTTTCAATGTCAATTTTCCAGGGGGATCTCTGATGGTTTTTCTCATTTAAAATTGACAGCCAAGGTGAAGTTGATTTACATGTTGCGTGTCAGCGCCTTCGGAGGGTGTCTTGAGTGCAAAGAGGGAAGAGGGCGGAAGACATGATGTCACGGTAACTGGTGACTAATGTGATTTGACACTAAAGCAAGAAACCACGGCCAAACAGTGGGAAACTAAATGAAACAACTGTCAAGCAACAACAACAACAACAACAACAACAACAACAACAACAACAACAACAACAACAACAACAACAACAACAGGAAGGCGACTGATCACACCTGACTGGAAAATGCTCTGGCAATAGAACTAATTATAGGACACGTCTATGGGCCACAGGCAGCAGCAGATTACCCATGGGAGAAATTCAACACAAATCCAAGCAAATTGGTGAATGATGATTTGTGATTCAACGAATTCATCCAGAACAAAAAAATTGCCTTGAAATCATGGAAATGCAAGGGCAACCCCCCAATACCAACAACCCCAGAAATAAGGCCTTACACGGGGAGCTAATATTCCCTTAACAAGGCCTTATGTCTTGATGGGGGAGGTGACACTCGGGCTGTATCCATAGATTCCCATAAAGACAAGGTTTGCAGAGGCACAGGGAGAAGCTGAGTAAGGCTGAGTTCCGTAGGCTCTAGAGGTGATATAGGGGTAGCTAAGCACTTCAATAAAAACTCCCCAAAAAATGGTTACCTCAAAATCCATCATCATTGTCATAGAGATGTCTGGGATTTCTTATAACGTTTGCCCTAAGAATCACGAGTAACCCTGCTAAAAAGAGGTGTTTCAATGCGTTTTTTGCAGGGGATCTGGGATCTCCAGTCCCCACCAGTGACTTGAGATCCCGGCTGATTCTTAGGGTGTTGAGGCCGGCCGTTGATTTATTTATCCCCACTTGGGCGAAGTTTAAAGGCCTCCTTTAAAGTGATGTATCACCACTCCAAAGTGGGCCCCTGCGGTAAGTAAGGTTATAACTCCAGGTCCACTTATAGGGGTGAAATAACCGCAGTTACCCGTTTAGAAGGCCATTTGCAGGGTTTATAACTCCATTTAGAAATTGGTAAGGGGCTGACCTCATACCCTTCATATCCAAGGAAGAAGATTTTGGTTTTGCTGAAAACCTTAGTCTCCGGTGCGATGCGTGAAATGTTTCTCGGTTGGTTTTCGGTGTGGGTTGTGTTAGGGGTGTGTTGCTGGTGATGATCTACAGATTTGTTAGGGGTCCCAACTGAACAAAGGATGCCTTTGTATGTTCTTGGCTAACATGGGGACGGGACGGAACACACATGTTTTTTTTTGGGGGGAGGGGGGAAATGGAGATAGTTGTCATGAATGATGAATTGGAATATCCGGGAAAGGAACGTCAATCTATCAGTGATATTTGTGCCAAGCATGTTTTCTGTTACTGCAAGATGTAAGCCGCCAGCCGCCAACTCGACCAAAAATGAACTGAATTTGCCAACCGATATTATATCTCTCTCAAAAAAAAACTCAAACTGCTTTCATTGGAAAAAAACACCATGATCATCAAATAAGACAAACCTGGTAGTCCTCAAGAATCCATGTTTCTTTATTCACCGCTATGAATTTCCTTTTAATTTCTTATGTGGCCTTCCCCTGCCTTCATCACTCCACTTCAGGTTCCTGATTTTTCTTTCAATTTGCACCCCGACAAGCTCTCAGGTTCTTAGTAGCCTTCCTTTTCTTCTTAGCCTTCGTCATCACTGCCGTGATGTTGGATCGCAAGGGCGCTCTTACCGTGGTCAGCTGGTACCTGGGCGTTGGGAAGTCCATGTTTTAAGCAGAAAATTATATCAATGGCTTTCGGCAAAAGGTTTGGGCAAAAATAGAGCCACGACATCAAATAAGAAACAACAATAATGAACCAAGAAACAAAGAACAACGGAACAGCCAAAAAAACAACTAAACAAAAAAAACATGCAACAACATGCAAAGACAATAAACAGCAATAATCATTTTGTTTGCTTTTCAGGTCTCTATATCGCGGTTTGATCTTTGGTGATGGTGCTGGCTTAGACAATATGGGTTTTGCTATTGAAGGCAGTTGGCGTGGAGAAAGTTCCTTGGCAAAAAGACACGGATTTGAAGTTGACCCTGGAAAATTGATATGGATTGGGGGTATCCCGCACCCAGTAATAGTCACAAATGAAGGTTTGTAGGGATTCCCTGCTAAAAATGGTTCATATTCCTGGTGGTGACTGGGGGATACCCCCAAGATATGGAACTAAAAATGCAGATTTGGAAGATGGTTTTCCTTTTTTCCAGGCTGGAGTTGTTTGGAAGAATTTTGAAGATGTATTGATCCTAATTCTTTGAAAGAGAGAGATTTTCAGCTATTTGAAAGTGATTGTTTCAGTATGTTTCGGTTACTAGTGGCTTCTATCACTGATTCAAGCTTGGATTACTTATTCGAATTGTAGGCCTGGTAGAATTCTCTCTTTCATACATATTGCCATTTAGCTACCCTCCCTGAAACTAACAGTTGGCCCATGAAAATAAATGGGACTGGAAGATGATAAGATACGATTCCTTTCTGGCAAAATGGCCTACCCTCCCGACAGCTAACATAGCTAACATGAACATATGCCTTCTCAAAACCATGTTCCAGAACAGGTGGCTTTGTGGATGACATCGATGTCTTTTGGCGCGCAAGCCATCGGCTGTTCCACTGGTCCGTGGGAAATATTAGGGGGTTGATCCAGACATGATGTATGTACACATTCATATCTTGTATTTGCAGCAAACTAAAATCAAACCTTCACAAGTGACAGCAGGATATCATGAGAAAAAATCAGATGTAGTTCATGTAAACAGTCACGAAAGATTTTCAAGTGAACAACTTCTTGGAAATATCCATTACTGATATATTTTTGAAGATTGAACGTATCATGAATTGAAAACACAAATCATAGGAATGAGTTTTTCTTTCTAGCTTTGGCTTTGCCATAGCTCAAGACTGGTCTTTTATCCCCCAAGATGGGCCTGACAAAGGACTGGAACCACCCCAAAGAAAAAGGATGACATGGATGGTTTGTTTCAAATAAATTTCCTTTTGCCAAAAAAAAACCACATCTTCACCGTCACCAGTTTCACATGTTTCATGTTTTTCAATCGGTTTTTACTGGTGTTTTTTGTAGGTATCCAGCATGGCTGGTTGGACACTGGACATCGCGGCGGTCCCAAGGTTCTTCAGCAGCTACTGACCATCATGGCCATCCTTGGTACCGTTACCTTTATCGTGACACTGGGACTAGATTTTTTAAGCAAAACGCAACAAGGGGGGGGGGCTGTTGGAAATACACCCTGGAAGATTAACATGGAACCTAGAAATCACCCATTTGGAAAGGAAAATGATCTTCCAAACCTCCATGATGATGTTCCATGTTAATCTTCAGGGGTGTAGGTAAAATGTCATTGTTGATAATTTTTGTTCTTCACGATGATGACTAGTTTTGTTTTAGTTGATTGGATTTCATAATTGATGAAGAACCGCTTGATACAGTGACAGATTCTACAAGTAAGACCATATAAGACCCATAGAATAATCATCTACCATTTCCGTCTCAATAAACAGCTGTACTTTCATACATACACCTTGTAGCTGCATTTGTTGTGGGAACAAGGGTCAGTGCTTTGTTCCGCAGCCAAAAAAGAGAATTGGTCATTCCATTGGCATCTAGTATGGCTATGGAACATGCATGACTAGATCGGTGCTGGTGCCATTTGCAACAAAATTCATCGTCGGAAGGTCCACTTGCCGAATGTGTCGCGCGGGGCACCGGAAGACACACCGTCGGCATCCACCAGCGGCCAAGCGATACTGAGGATTCTCAACATGATCATCGCCATCTACAGCAACGAGTGCCTTGCCGAAGTTGGATGCTTTACGCCAAATGACCTTCCACCACTTTGGGTGAAGGTAGTGGTTAAATGATCCAGTAAAGCCATGGCAATAGAACATCCACCAAATTCCGATGTATTTGTTGGACAATTCTTTGTTGCTTTTTCTGTGGTTCTTGGGTTTTTGCCTTGCGTTTTCCAGCTTCAATCGAGGTATGGTCGCCTTGAAATGGAGTCAGATCTCTTGTTTCAACGGGTGCCTTGGCTAGACATCCAGCGACAGACATGTGACATCACACTATGGGTCCCAAATCACAAGGGTTTCTTGGTAAATTTTGGGGGTTCAGACCGCAGAGCTTCATCTAGGGAAGATTATCCAGGAAGGTTTTCATCACAAGAAAAAACGTGTTTTTGGTTGAGCAGTTTTTGGATGGGCTGATACCACTACATCCATAGACCTATGCTCACAGCAAAATTTGGTTGGGGCATGTTGGTTCCATTGTTGGCTTTTTCACCAAAAAAAACAAACTGATGATAGAATATAGAAAGCGTAGGAGACATGACACATTTTTTTTCACACAAAGCCTCGTGGTTATTATTATATATATAGTTGTTTAGGATGTTTAGGTTGAGGACTCGTGCGCTTTAAACAAAAAAACATCCTTCTCCAAGTTACCTATCCGCTCCAAATCCTAGGAACGAGCCAAGTACTGCTGCAACTGCTTGTGCCTTTGGCCCTTTTAGAAAATGAACAAGCTCAAAATCTTCAAAAAAAAGTAGAAAAGGAATCGAAACGAAACGAAGCAACTTAAGAAGAAACCATCCCTAAAGACATCCAGTCATACCTCCTGAGGTTTGGTGTTTTTGACATTTTGGGGGTCCAAATACCTATTCAACAGGTGGCCCTGGATGTCTAGGGCATATGAAGTTGTTGAGGTCTAGCCTAGCTAGCAGCTAGCCAACAAAAAAGCAACAAACCTTTGACCCTTCAAACAGCCAGCCGTTTGAGTTGTTCTTTCCCTTTTTTTTCTTCCAATTCGCCGTCAAAAAGACGGGCAGTTTCCCCTTTCTACTGTTCTAACAGGCTGGGGATGCAGAAACTTCGTTCCCGCAACTGCTTCCTACGTTTTCTCACCTTCGCGGCCGTGTTTCGTGGCGAAGTTCTTGGTAGTTGGGCCTTGGGGGAGGCATAAACCTCGCGGGAAAAAACCAGAATTACTAGGAAAATGTAGGAAACATTTTTTTGGTAGCATTGCATATGGTATATAAATTATTAGATGTACTGTATATGTAGTGATGATATATGATCTCACTTGGTAAGTGCTCAAAAAATGATAGTCTAGTATAATCAATTAGAGGACCCCTTTGTGAAGGACCTCCCTGCTTCATACCTCCAGCTATGAAGGTGGCTTGGAGTTTCCAAGCCACCTGCATTTTGCGCTGAGGTTCTTGTGTTCTGCTGGGGCCTTGTCACTCTTCATCTTTTTTCCCAGTGCCTTTGCCTAATCATTTCCAACCAGCATGAAGGAGATGGTGGAACAAATGATGTGCAAGAAAGAAATCCGAGTGACTGTTGACATCCCAGGAAAGCTCTGCAATTCAGAACTGTCACATGTCAACAGCTTGTTCACACCCATGAGATGACATATTGATGACATCCATGGCTTGTTTGGGGACTTTTTGTAGATCACGTGTTGTTTGACATGAACTGACTTGCTTCCAGTGGCAGGACCGAAAGAAGTCTAATTGCAGAACGTCTGGTAATGAACATTTCGCAGATTTCTGGCCTTTTTTTACCTACATACTACCCTCCTGAAAAGTACCATATCCCCTTCCAGCGGTTTGGTGGGATATGTTTCCGTTTCCTTGAATCAGGTATTTCTAGTCTTTCTCAGATATCAAGGCTGATATGAAATTCAAGGAGAATTGAAGGGTATTTCTTGGGTATTTTTGTATTTCTGCTGTTTTCAAGGGTATTTCTAGGTGGTGCTTACCATTTCTTATTTTCAGCCCGAAATTTGGGGTTTCCTGATCCAAATGGACGGACGCGCATATTGTTCAAATGAGTTGGTGAAAAACCACCAACTAGATTTCTAATAAGGCTGATATGAACTGAAAAAAAACCACTTTCCGCAACTGCCCACGGAAAACTAGCTCTAACCTATCCACCTTGGGTCCCCGGGTCGGAGGTGTTGCATTCCGATTCTTTTTCATCTCCCCTCTCAGAACTGGCAATGAGTTTTATTTTTGGCCAAGTTTTGTTTGTAAGTGGGACAAACACCAAGGAAAAAACAGTGACTTTAGAAGTTCTACAAGTTCTATGTGTCTAAAGTAAATGTGTCTAAATACATTTGGACCTTTGATCTTTCAAGTCATCAATTGGAGTTTTTTTAAATGTCTATTTATTCCCAGATGTTGTGCTGTAGGTGGTGGTGATCCTACAGGAGGATCAAATGCAACACCTTTGGCGGCTTTTTTGTTGGCTGGGGCAGAGGCAGAACGTTGTCAGTGGTAGTGAAGCAGGAAATAAAACCCCTCCCTAAAACCAACCAAAATCCGCTTACAATTGGTGGTGAAGGGAGGCGACTTCTTTCCTTTTTTGGGAAAGGCCCATTTTTGGTTGGGAGGATTTTCTATGTCGGTTTTAGAGAAGTCGCATCAGGAGGGGATCTGAAAATGACACCTTCCAATTGATGGAACAAAAATCCTCCAGAAAACCACCAGTTTTTGGTATGAAAACCACCATGGAAAAATGGGATATGTTCAATATTAGCTGGTGCGGGATTTTCTTACAACAGTAGCTCCTGAAAAATTGATGGTGGAAAGGCTGTGACTACTAAAAATCAAAAAGGGAGTGGGTATCCCTGAAAGTCAAAGAACTATGAAAAGTCTCCAGTCTCCTAAACAATCATTGAAGAAAACTCCCCATATGCTGTAAAAAACCGGTTGAGTACGTAAAACCTGAAGGAATAGCTGAATGGTGACTTTGTGACATTGAGGGAATCATAGATGACGTTTAGGTCTATTAAATATTAGGATCTTCAATTTGAAAAAAAAATGTATGTGGGTGTCGTTGTCATTCCGTACATTTAATGTTTCTTTGTTATTTGGTTGATTTTTTAGGAGAATTAAGGATCTAGTACTAAGGATTATTGCTCTTTGATTTGTTGATAGTTTGTTGTTGTTGAGTTGTTTTTTTTGAAAAATAGGCAGCACAGAAAAAAACAAAGGATTTTGGGTTCTCAAAAACTTCCTACCAATTGGCTATCATGCGTTGGATTTCAATATTCATGGGATGTCAAATGGATGTCAGTGCTTGGATCATCAGCACAGAAAACAACCTATACCAAAGAATCTCAATGACACTTGAGCAATGACCAACACCCTGTCTGCAAAAAAAACGGATTATACTACCATATACTGCCCAGTTAGAATGTTACATAGGGACTTTAATACGATTTAATCAGCCATGATAAGGATCTCCAGTATCCAAACTGAACTGTCATGGACCAGGGTTCCGCGGCAGGTTGGGATGCAGGCATTAATGATGCGCAGTGAGTGGTTTGCTGTGGGACGTAAAGGAGCAGAAGGTCCTCGTGAAGAACATTTCTTGTGGTTGCTCGGACAACGGAGGATTTGGCTCCTGTCCAAATGCTGTTAAAAACCGGAGGAAACATATGCCATGATGGTCGCAGAAACTTCATATATGATGAACTGCTAACTACGGTCATGCCTTTTGAGTTTGCTGGAGAGGTTTTTGATTTTCCCATTGAAGGTGGGATTGGGTCACATTTTGTAACTTCTTGTTGCGTATCCTCTTGAAGGTGTTGGTTTTTACCACTTTTTCTCGGGTATCATCATGATGATACTTTGGGGTCCTCCAGCAGCTTAGGATACCAGTTTTCACGGAAAATAATTTGTACAAGTAATATCTGCATAAAAATTACAATTTGTAAATTTCCAAAACTTCACTTTCCAGGATTCTGTCCTTTGCCGGGTTTCACTCCCACATGATGAAAACGATAGGAGATGACCACAGAAAAATCACGAATCATCATCTCACTGCTCCAAAGGTGCTGACCAGCTGACCTGATAATTCACAACTTCCCAATGAAATTTGAAGGCGTTTTTGGTACGTCACTGCTACATGTACAGTGTCATGACTATGAGTTATAAATGCATCTAAAATGGCCCTTCCTGCATGAATTTCCCCTCTACTTTGCCGATCTGGATGTTTTTCTTGGATGACCTGGACGTAATCATTCATTCACGGTATTTTTGTTGGTGGCTTACGGCGCACCCTTAAGAAACCAACATCCCCCCATGTTTTTTTTTGTCTCCCCAAAAAGGATCGTGCGGCGCTGTGAGCAACGTGATCTGCAACTGGAGCAAAAGCATCGTCGACAGGAAGCCTCTGCGAATGCCGAGGTGGTCCTTTAACCCTCGGTCATGTGGTGCAGGGAGCTGTGCTGTTGATAGATCCCTGAGGATCCGTTGGTATGTCCTAAGAAAATCTAAGAATTCGGGTTTTCCCCGAACCAATCCTATGACCGTTTGGGATGGGATGTTGAGACCATCAATCCTACGATTTTCGGGAGGGGTCTGGATTCTTATGGGATACACCCCTGAAGTTTGACATATCTGAAAAAAATACCATCCCAATATGGAAAGGATCGTCTTGAAACCAGCATTTTTCAGGGGTGAAGTGTTAAACTTTAAAAAATATATATGACTATGTTTATATTGCCTTCCCTGAAAATAACAGCCAAAGCAGCTGAAAAATGGATGGTTGGAAGATGATTCATCTCTTTTTGCGATGATTTTTTTTTCAGCGGCGAACTGTTAGTTAGTTTCAGGGAGGGTAATGTTTTTCTTTGTTCAAAGGCCTTGACATGATTGGATGAATAGATTTTTTCAATGGAGACGATAGGTCAGCCATTACATAGTACTTTAGATACCATGGATGTGATGAACTTAATAGATCCATCCATGTTGATGCCAATATTGTAAGCCTATAATTCCCATGTATATAAACTAACAAAACATCAACATTTCAACATACAGTTGACCTCTCCCACAAAGAGTGCCCTGTTGTGGGTTTTCACACGCACTTCCTTTCCTCACCCCTCCTTCCTGGCTTTTCATGCGCCCCAGGTGAACGCCAAGTTGTTCGAGATGATGGCTGACATCCGATACTTTGACCGATGATGATCTACCGGGTTGGTCGTCGTTCAATGCCGCCATGGTTGTTTTGGTTCATGCCCTTGAAAAGTCCCGACCCATCGGGGGGATCATTTTTTTAGGGAAGTGGTTGAATGAGTCGCAGAAGAGAGGATAGAGGGAAGATGGGTGGTGATAGTGAATGTTGAGGAATCTTGAGTATGGTGAATTTATGTGAATTTGGAAGGGGGAGACTTAAGAGGGGAATTGCGCATAGCCCTTCTTGAAATAAAGGTAAACCATGGTCACTGTACATAGTTCTGACCAGTGATACGATGTGATACATACACACCTGAAGATTAACGGTTGCAACCTAAAAAGCACCCAATTGAAAAGGAACCTCATCTTCCATCGAAAAGGAACCTCATCTTCCATCCACCTCCATTTTTTTGGTTCAAAATGTTCATTTTCCCAGGTGTACATATATATATCCTCCTAGGAACTAACATATCCCCTACCAGCCACCACTTTTGAAGATGATTTTCCTTTTCTGAAGTAAAACCCTACTATTTTCAGGGGGGAACTGTCAGTTTTAGGGCATGCATTTGCCCTAGTTGAAAGCACTTTTTGTGAGATTTATTACGGTGGGTCAGTACAAGGTGACAAGGTGGGCCCCTACCAGTTGTAAGGAAGATACAACTCCATTTATAGGGGTGAAATAACCCCAGTTATAGGGCTATTTATGGAGTTATAACTCCGTTGGTTGGAACGTCGTTTGTCGTGTTTAACGCCCAGGAGATCATTTGGCACCTAGTCGTGGAGCACCATCAAAAGGCTCTGCCATTAGTAGCGCGTTGGTTTCCAAGAAGAACACCGAAGGGGCTGAAAGGCGCGTGTCTTTGCGCTTTGAAGGGCATCTCAAGGGTTTTGGGAAGTGGATTTTCTATTTAAAGCATCGGAATCTCCATGTTTTCAAATAGCAACCTTTAATTTGTGGGAACATTTGAATGAAGAAATGGATTTTCAGGTTGAGGTTGATTATCATGAGAAACTGATCCTTGTATCATGTTCAAATTGTTTCGGACATGCTGATTTAGATTGAACAATTGAACACAGGAATGAGACACTGGACCTGGAAGTTTAGAAGTTCAGCTCCCGCAAAAATCATGTCATCCTGGTGACTGGAATCTGGAGTTTCACGACTTCGCGACTAGTGATTTTTTTATAGATCCTTTCAAACATGCAAAGAGAAACAAATCAACGATTTGGGAAGACATATGATATATAATATATGTTTTATATATCAACATATATTATATATATGTACTAGGCAAATTTTTAACTGTATATAAGTTATATACTGGAAGTTTAAAACCGCAAAAAGCTCCTAAAAATAGACCCAATGCCGAATGCCTGCCAAAATTTGAAGCTGGATCGTTATCCCAGTCCCATCATTTCCCATTGGATTAAGGGAACTTGTATAGCAGATTTCCCATAAAAATCAACCATTCAAAGGTAGGTTAGAATGTACCATGGATGGTATGGGATTTTTCAATTGACACAATCTCTAGTTTTATATCCATGTAGGTATAAAATATACTGTTGGTCCCATGGATCCGTGACCAAAGGATTTTCAAGGGAGGAACCTTTTTTTGAACTTCTGACTGGCAGGCCTCAAACGCGTGTACCCACTGGAACCACGCCACGTGCGGGAACAGCAGAAAAGATGCTTGGCTGGGTCGTTGATGGTTCGGAAATCCGGTTCACAACCACTTGGAATGTATCAATCCCTTGTAAATAATGGGATATTCTCCATATGAACTGGTGAACGCAGGATTTCTGAACCATCAATAGTATCACCACCTTTTGGATAATTAGAACCCCTATGAATACTGAGATTTGTTGTTCAAACCTTTCACCAAAGTATTCAGCTGGTTTTCCTGATCCAATCAAGTGATCAATGTTGCTGATTTCCGACTTAAGGTTGATAGGGTTTTTTTTGGTTTGTTTTCCAATGTGACCCGAATTTGGACAAAAACGTCAGAGTTCGTATATAGTTGGGCGGGTGCTTCGTGATAATGAGCGAAGGATGGCAATATTCCTTACTCAATGTTCCCAGCAAATAAGCAAACTGGTCGGGGGTTTGATCGGGGCATATACATATATGGGCACTTTCCAAAAGGTACAGTAAGATAAAAAGACCAAGTCGACATTTGAGTGCCGTTGGCATGTTTTTTCCTTTTCTTTTGGTAGCGGGCCCCCAACTAAATGCAGTAGTACTGCAAGGCAGCGCAAGGTTCGCGCAAGGTTTTGATAGTTCAGCTAGGCAGGTGCCACAGTCTAGGTTGGCACCTCATGGAATTTATCATTGTAATGCTTAGGTAAATAGGTCTAGTCTTTCGGATTCATGAAAGTGACGGCTTGTATTCAACTGAGTTACAACATGGCACAACTTGAGACGAAGAACGCCTAACGTCAGGTTTCCTCTGTCTCCTTGGTTTCGTTGAAGTTGAAATTCCCTTCTGATTCTGCAGGATGGGCCCCTACTATTTTTATGGTCGTAGAGTTATGGGCCTGTATAAATGGCCAAGAAATACATGGGTAAGTGGGGTTATAACCTGATAACCCTATCAATGCAGTTTTTATTTCACCCGACTTAATATAACATCTGAGATTTTTGGCTAATCAACCAAACCCCCACCTACCATACCCCCCCCTCAGGTTAACAAGGGTTTAATACGGCCTTCTTAAGTCAAACCAACGGTAAATAAGCCCTTAAAACCCTACATTTAAGTAGAGTTATAACTCCAGTGATGTACCCATTTATTTCTAAGGCCATTTACATATATATATATATATATATACAGTATAATTATAACCCTATAACTTCATTTGTTGCTGTTTTTTGTTGGGCCCTATCTTTTTTGGTACCGTCTCCATTTGCCCCTCCGCCCCGTTTGTTAACATCACCGAGGGCTCAGCGTCAGCGGCAACGACTCCATGAGATGTTGGCCAAGGAATTGGACCGAACAGACCTGGTGCGGTTATGACAGCACCGGATCGACCATGGCCTTTTTTGCTTTCCTGCAGTACTTCATCCAAGGGTCGAGAGCCCCATCCATCCCATGGGGATAAATTTTGGAGAAACAAAACAAATAACATAATATTCATATATATATATATTTGCATATATTTGTGCCAATAAAACGGCTGTCAGTGAGATGATAGAAAATAGGACACTAGGTGGGAAATTATAGTTATTGGCAAAAAGGACCAACCAACAAAAAGGCCATGAAACGGAATGAGTTTGTTTTGCAAAGGAGTTTCGGTTTCCGGGGCGAAAGGTTTCCGGTGGTTTTCAAGGTGCCGGACGGCTGGGTCTCCAGTCATATTGAAAGGAAGAAACAATATTGGTGGTGTCAGATATATTAGGCTCGGTGGTGCTTTCAAATATTTTTCATGTTCACCCCGATCCATGGGCAAGTTTTGTGAAGGGAACCTCATTTTGACCTTCACGATTTCCAGTGTCAGAGTCGTGTTTCGACAGCTGCCATTGCTTTCTGCTCCGGAAGCGTGTTACACAAAAAAACAAGTCGTCCTTACCACATCCGGCCCGTCCAAAGGGTGACGGGTCGGTCGCGACATGTAGGGATGCAACGGTACCGTTTTGGAGGGAACCCATTTGGACACCGTCAACGGGGCCGTTGTGTGGAAGAAGCCAAAAAGGGAGAACGGCGGTGCAGCTTGATGACTGTGGTTTATGACATATATATGGGTGTTTCCTAAAATGGTGGTACCGCCAAAACACCGCAAAATGGTCATTTTTAGTAGGAAAACCAGTAGTTGTTGGGTACCACCATTTTAGGAAACCCCCATATATTTATATATAGATTCAAATAACTTTTTTGGAGGAGATGGTGCCTTTTCTACCAACATTATGTTGGTTTTCCTGCATCATAGCTCCATTTCATTCCATTTCCATGATGACCTTTGAACATGCAGCATCTTTCCACACAATTGCCGGCTTCTTAAAAAAAACGACTTTTTGAGTAAAATCTTCATGAAGCCCCCCAAAAAAAGACAAGTTAAAACAGGTCATTCAAAACTCGTTTTGGATGAGACAGGCTACACAACAGAAATCTCAAGTCTCAACTTTCCGCATTGACCTCCACCATGTGGAACCTGAAACTCCAAGGAAGTCTAGATCGGTGAGGGAAAGGGATCGATCGCGAGTCCTTAAGGTCGGAGTTGGGAGCTGTGGGTTTTTTTCCTGCTTGTCATTGAAATCAGAAAAAACGTCGCATCAAAACCCCAACAAAGAACGGATGTCTGTCTAAAAAAAGGGGACTATTTTACATAGGAAATTGCATCTTCCAACAAATTTTCTAACAGCAAGCTGTTAGCTTTCCGAGGGAGTAATTTATTTGCACCTGAAAAATGGATGGTTGGAATATGATTGTTTCCTTTTAGGGAACCGGCTGTTAGCTTTCCCCAGGGAGTCATTTTTTTTGGAATCCTAAATGTGGCTTCACTAAAAAATTCGGGGAGGAATAGCCACTTGGAGGAGCCCAAAAAGGGGGCTGCTTTTTTTGTGAAAAACCTTTCGGAAGCTGAAGGTAGGTTTACCAGAATTCCTCCCCAACAAAAATCCACGGGGGTCCGTAGGGCCGTAGGTGTTTTACACCTTAAAACATGACTTAACATGACTTACTGGGTGGTGGCAACTCAAATATTTTTTAATGTTCACCCCGAAAATTGGGGAAATGATCCATTTTGACGAGCATTATTTTTCAGATGGGTTGGTGGAAACCACCAACCAGCTTAAGCTGATTGATCCGAAATTAACTAGAGTTTGCCTTCAAAAGGCTTGTTTTTCTGGGATCCTTTTTTCCAGTCACTGGGACCTCAAAAAGTCACGTCACTTGGATGTGGCGTTTTCATGCCTTAAAACAAAAAGTTTAGAAAGATAAGTTTGACCCATTATTCACCTTCAGGTATGATGTAAAGTCGCAAGGTCATGTCAGCCGATAGCTAAACTTGGGTGAGGTAAAATCAACCGTCTTTGAGTGAAACCCAGAAAAAAATCCATTCACATTTTTTTAACCTGCCACCTTTATTTACTACACACGCCGCCGCCCAAAAACCGCTGTGTTTTTCGGATCTCAGCGCTGCCAAATACGACCGGATTCCGAAAAAAAGCCAACAAAGCGTTTCACCGCGCCGGTTGGTACGGGCCGGTGGCGAAGGGTTTTCAACCTCCGGGAAGTACTTCTTCCGGTGCCAAAAAATGACGAAATTTGAAGCGGCGCGGGCGGCGCACAATGCAACCAAAGCAAAGTTGGGGTGTCTCAGGTCGAGAGGGTTGGTTGTTGTTATGCAGCCTTTGGGCCCTCAAAAAGGTAGCTTTTTGGAAGGGAAATGGGACCCCTTATTTGCCTAGTGCTTAGGGACGATTGAAAAGGTTTGAAGTCAAAATCATGTTCTTCACGAAACCCAAGCTTGCACGCAATGCATGATCAATGCTGGTGTGGTGTTTTGTAAGGGGTTTTGATGATTAATTGTATTTGTGGATACTTGTACATCATGTCAGTTGCAGGATGAGTGTAGTTGGCCTAGATATTCTCCCGCCCAGTAGCAGTAAAAACTTAAGGTCCATAGGGATCGCCTACACAAAAATGTGATAATCCTTGTGGTGACTGTTACTTTTCAGTTTTGATGAGAAAACATAATAAACATCACAAGTGGCCACGTGAAGATCAGCAAAACCCCATGTCAATCCAGATGGCATGCAATTATCAGACCATAGACCCTGTATGATCCGAATTTTCGATAGATGTCCAACTTGTACCAGCGCCGGTTGCAAGCAATTTTTTTTTGATTCAAGCAGAAGTAAAGCTAAAAGCCAGCAGCCAACCACTACCAACGCCACCACAACAGCAGCATCATCAGCAGCAGCAGCGAAAACAGAAACAACAACAACAACAACAACAACAACAACAACAACAACAACAACAACAACAACAACAACAACAACAACAACACCAACACAACAACACGACAACAACAACAACAACAACAACAACAACAACAACAACAACCACAACCACAACCACAACCACGACAACAACAACAACAACAACAACAACAACAACAACAACAACAACAACAACAACAACAAGAACGCCGTTGTTTTGTTGAGGTGGCAGCGGGCCCGTGAACTGGCCCAGCAACACTTGGAGGAGAGGAAGCAAATGTGGGGTCCCTGGTGTGGGGGTAACCAGCGAAAATAAAAAGCTTACCAGGTGGACCCCTAGCAGTTATAAACGAAGTTATATTGTAACTACAAACTATACCTACAGTAGTGTCATAATCCTAGTTACACTTTTATAGTGCCATTTGCAGTGGTTATAAGCCCATTTGCAACTGGCCCACCTTGTAGGGTATGACAACAACCATGCAGGGCCATCCATGACAACAACAATGGACATGTTCAAAAAACCCATAGTAATCTGGAAATCATTTCGTTGCACATCACTTGGGATGCTACCCCCTTCCGAGTGTTATTCGCATCCTGGGCTGGGATTTTTTCCCCTAAATAAGGTTGGTTTTTTTTTCCACAGCAGCATAAGGCATAAGGACATCACATAGGACACAATATGTATATATATATATATATGTGAAGTCTGAGCTAAAAGTTCCAACAAATTCCTTTCACCTCTTGGTCATTATCCTGAAACTCGCAGGCAAAAACATGTGGTCAATTTGATTTGAAGGAAGATTCTTTGCCCCAAGGAGCACTTCTTTGTTACCCACAATCTTCCAACCTTTTTCCCTCCCAACATGTTGATACCTGTCGATATTTGCTGTAAATATAGACTACTTTTTCTCCACCAATCGTGCTTCAATGGAACGTGCCAATTTTGATGGTAAGCAACTCATTTTCCCAAGGGGCTCTTGTTTCCAAGTGAGCCACATTTCAACTACAATAAGTATGTGCTAAGAAGATGGAAGAAGAGTACAGTGTCCGAAATTTAACATCTATAGATATTCAAGATGATGGCTGTGCTTTAAAGAATGCATCTCCTGCTTCAAAGGAGTGAAATTGCGATGTCATGTTTATCGTGGCAGATAAAGATTTAGCAAAGTTGATATGGCGTCAGTGTTGGGTATCAGGTATCCATTCGTCAAATTTCAATGTATATGAGATACATTCTTAAAAGATGACGGCATCTTTGAAGCCGGAGATATACAGTACATTCTCCAAAACAAACATCATTTTACTGCCAAATATCTGGATATAACTGGATAAAAACCCATGAAAAACTGACCCATCATTTTATTATGTATCTATATACAATATGCCTATATGGGTGTTTCCAAAAATAATGGTACCCCCAAATCATCCCATGTTCATAGGGTTTTCCATTATAAACCATCCATTTTGGGGGTTTTGCCCCTATTTTGGTTCAACACCCATATAAGTGTTATAACTTCAGGTGGTTTATCCTTCCTTTCCCCCAGGTGTCACTCCCGATGTCACTACCAAGGCATGAACTCCGCCGATCCAGCAGGGCTTCCACGGCGGAATCGCTCCGCGAGGAAGGCGAAGTCGGCGAAGTCCAGGACCGCGAGGATCTGGAGAAGCTGCAAGAGGTAGAAAGGCACCGGGCATTTTTTTTTGGAAAACAAAAAACATGCCCCCGGCAATTTTTTGGAAGGTTGAAGGTTGAAGGAAAGGTGATGTGTGTTTTTTTTGTGTTTTTTTTTGGGGGGGGGAAGGTTGGTAGGGGTAACCGGATTTGGGTAGGTTTGTTTTTTAGTTGTTTGTCCCCAGGCAACTTGAAATACGTTGCATTGTTGAAATCATTAGATGTATGTTACTTTTCAATTGTATCATTTGATATAATTTATTTGATGTATCACCAAATTCCAGGTATATGATTACATGCATTTTTTTCTCCCTTTTGAAAGATCCGCGAATCATTTTTCCAACCCCACCACCTCTTGGGTCGAAACGAAAGTTGCAGGGTGAACCCCATCGACAGCGTAGCCTTGAGTGAATTCAAGCCGCCCGAGCGGCGCAGAGGCAGTCCCTTGGTGTTAGGGGGTAACTGGGGAACCCTAAGGATTCCGTTTGGGAAGATTGGGGAACCTTGGGAAATGATTAGGGGAATTGCCAACCCCCCCTTAAGAATCCTATTATGGTGGGTTTGGGTTTTGGATTGTGTTAGTTGGTAAGTTGCTTACTGTTGGTTCATGGTAGAATCAATTAAACACCCTTTTACCAGTGTAGGTTGTTTTCATGTTTTGATGTTCACCTCCTATAGCCCTCTAATAGATAAGACATCACATTTCAAAAGCAAACATGTTCAACATATGTTTAAGGAGGGAGTAATCTTTGTTTTTGGAGGAAAATCTGTCCCCTTCCCTTAATGGTTTCATGTCTATATTGACAGCTAAACTGTTAAACTTACCGCCCTAATGATTGATTTTATATGTATATAAATATTTATATATATATATATATATCAATATATACATATCTTGGTAGCACCAACACTTCCTGCACATCGCGGTAGCAACAACTATCGCTGAGAGCAACAAAAAAACGTTGAACCCCCGGGAAGATCTCCATAGCTCCCAACGGCCCAAACCGCGGAGAGCTTCCTCCGGAGAACCCGAGGTAATTGTTCTGTGTCCACCAGGGATAGCGCCCAGTCCGATGCAACTTGGTGGTTTTGAATGGTGTTTTTTTTCTCATGGATGGTAACTGTTACTGATTGACTGGATTTTTGTGTTGGGAAAAGGGAGGGGGCAAGACTGGAGAGGATGTAGAGGTAATTATTGCCTGTGTGGTATTTATTTATATTTATATACATTTCTTTACTGCATGTACTATGAGTAAACTCCTGTAAATGGCACAATGCCGGATGTTTTGATTTATCATAGGCCCTGAACTAAAAACTATCCAACTTGGGTGTGGTGATGGTCATAGCCCAGATTTATGCTAGTACTTGGCCGAGTGACAAAGCCCCTCCCAAGGGACCTGGGTTCCAGCTTCTTGTATCTCCTTGTCACTGTCACACCTTCCTCACAGTCGCCGCCACAAAAAAAGTAAGGTGAAAAGGTGTATGTGTATATATATATATATATGTATACCAAGTTCTTTTTTGTTGGTAAAGGAACACGGCAATCAAACAGATATACCAAAATCGAAGATCTATCAAAACTTAAAACTGGTTATAAGAGTTCATAAACGCTATGGTTTTTAGATGTTTCAAAATATGATTGGTGGAAAGTGATTTCATTGCTATTTCATTATAGTCAAACATGGTTTAGTGTGTCTGTGTGTGTGTGTACAAAATCTGTTCATTTTGATGAAGGTGTGATGAAGTTGTTTTCAAATATTTTGTGAATCTTGATGCTTATCTAACTTATCTATATATAACATGTTTTTCTAAGTTTCCACAGGCATGGTTTGGGAAGGATATTCACCGTTTTTCACGGAACACCTCAAGGAGCATCACCGTTTGATGGAACATATTGGAGACTCACGACGTTATTTGCACCTTGGCGTGTGAAACGAAGATGCGGTTGGAATGAAAAGAGCTGCTTGGGTATCTACACTAAGAATCCAGGTATGTTGTAAGAAAGGGATTACCCCTACATTCCTATTCTTTTCGGACGGGATTGGAACCCTCAATCCTATTCGATCGGGAGGGGTCTGGATTCTCAAACACCAAACCTCAGGAGGTATTTGGAAGACTAGGGTGATTGGGGATTTCAAGGCCATGGCCAAGCAGCCGCAACGATTTGCGTCAAAAAGTGCTCCGTTGCCATTGATATAGGCTGGGCGAATCTAGAAAAAATCCGTATGTAATTCTCATCTATCATCTTTTTTCTTGGGGGGTTTCCAACCCCCCAAAAAATATACACAAAAACCATCCTTTAAAATCTTTAAAAGTCGTCAGCACCCCCGTTTCATCTTAACCCGGAAAACCCCACCATCCATCACCAATCCAATCGAGGTGGAAGTTCGGCTACTTCCGTGACACGCAGCCCGAGCTCACCATCCATGTGGCCGAGCACAATTCCAGTCGATCCTGGTTTCTTGCCTTGTCCGATTTTCCTGCGTTATATGGCCGAGGTATCGGTGAGGGATGGGGGCACAGGTTTTTTGGGGAGATATATATATATATATATATGTAACCGGAACCTGTGATGAATGATGATGATATTTTTTTGGTTTGGAGGGGGAGACGGAGTTTGTTCAGTTAAGTTTTTTCATTGGGAGAGGTGTGTTGTGTTTGTTTTGAGGGGGAAGTTTTGGGGGTGTAACGTTGCAAGATGCATCGAGATGTACTAGACATAATCATATTTGAATATGGCTTATATGAATTCAGTATGATTCCAAAATAGATAAAATGCAGACCTGCAAGGAAGTATAGTGGGAGTTCCTTCGTTTCAGTTTCATTCAGTCCGGTTGACTCGATTGTATTCTGACCCTGTATAATTCTGCCACGATTTATGTTAGTTACCACATAGTTTTAGCACTTAATCTTGGTTGATTGGTTGGTTACCCTCCCTGAAACAAACAAATCGCCCATGAGAAGAAGCCATCAGAAGTCATCCCAAAAGGAAAATTTCATTTTCCAACCATCCATTTTTAGGGGCGTTGGCTGGCTGTGGGTTTCAGGAAGGGTACCGTTTCAGCTCAATCCCATCGGAGTTTTCTCATCAGTCGCCCAGGATTCCTACGACGGAATCACATGATTTGTCAGAGACTTAGGGATTCGGAGGTAGGTCTCCATCACGGCTGGTGTTTGTTTCAAGGAGGCAAAGAAACAAACGAACACATGTGCCACAAATTGTTGGTGGTTGTTTGTTTGAGATCTTAGATGTTTGGTACTTTACAAATATTTCTTTCCGATCAAAACTTGATTCAACAGAAAAATCAATACATGATTTCACCTACAACCAAGAGAAACGTTTTTTTCCCACATGGGTTTAAAAGTTGCTTGATCTGTTCATGATTTACAGCCAACCGGGCCTACCGCTTAAAACACACATTTTGTTGCATGGGTTCTAAGTTGCTTAAGGGCTGAAGAGTTTTTGTCCTTTGTTAATTTTCTACCACCGGTTGAGGCAACTTTGGGGGGTGAAGTCTTTTGTTTGGGATGGATGGATGGTGGACTTGTCCCTTTTCCCAAGAAATAAGGCACCATTAAATATGAGTGATTATTAACCACCAAGATCCCTTAATCATCCCTTAATAAAGCCTTGTTTTTGTGGGGGCAGTAGCATTGGGGGGGTCAGGCGCCTTCGATTTCCATGATTCAACACATCCTTGTTGTCAAAGGTGTGAATGTCAAACACGCTTCTCACTGTCTTCACGACAAATCTATCAGATATGATGATCACTTAGTGCATCAGATTTTTGTTTTGGGTGATGTATCCAAAATTAGCATCTAAAATCCTGAAAAACCTATGGAAAATCCCATGAAATTTCATACCTTTCATATTATTTAGAGGTGGCACACCTTACACATCGAGCTGGGAAGTGTTCCATGTATTTCTATGTTCACCTGGGGAACATGATCTAATTTGACTAGTATTGCTAGGATGGGTGGTTCAACCATCAACTAGATTCAACTGAGATTTCACTGTTAATTTCCGTCGCATGGAGCAGGTCCCAGGGCATGGCCTGACCTCAGGTATGACCTGCAGTGCAAGTTGAAATCCACATTTTCACGTGGGGAGAGGGTCCGGGCTACTCAGCGGTTTGAAAAACCACGCGGTGGCAGTGGGGATGAAGGTGAGATTTTTTTAAACGTCCATACTAGCAATCATACATTTTTTTGTCTTTCTCCTGGATGTTATATAAAAGCTAAAAGTTTCAGGTACCAAAAATGCAGGTACTGAACCTTGTAAAGCTATTTTGGGGAGGTGGTGAGTACCTCCATTTTAGGTACCTGAACTGTTTGGTGATGTTACTGAAAATTAACCTTGTCTTAGCAAGGTTTTGGGTCCTAAACGTTCTTTTCTTCACAATGAACCCCTAGGGGGATCCAATCAAGGAATGGTTTCATGGAATCTAAATACCTTTCATTTCGGAGGTGATTGGACTCCCCCAATCATGAGCCAGGATCCCCAGAAAATTTGGCGACATGCTAACTCCCGCAGGCCACGAAGACATCTGAAAACCCCACCGTAGCGGTGGTACAAGATGAATAAGATGCATACACCATCAAAATGTAACATGGAATAACATGAAGACCGGCAACATTTCCATATTGTATCAAGTCACCCGTTTTCAAGTCTTTCATTTCTATATTCCAGAATTTTGACACATGAAAACTTGCAAATGAATGTGAAAATGCCGATTTCCAAGCTTAGATTCTCCAAGGCACCTCCCTCATTTTATGCAGGGTTTGCAGCGTTTTTTGTTTTGAGAAGTTTTGGGTATCTCAAATTGCAGGGATATTTACAGTTACTGTACTGTTACAGTTACAGATCTTAAAACACAACATGTCCGTGATGTGGACCCCTTGAAAAGAAGACGACTCATGCCGTTTGAGTCTGGAATCCATGTCATTTGGTTTTTGGTTGGACCTCTTACACCCCCGAAGTTTAACAGCAAAAGCTCTGAAACCCATGGTGGGACTGGAAGACTACTTACTTTCCTATTGGGTTTTGATAACTCTTCAGGGGCTTTTGCTGTTAAACCTCGGGGGAGATCTCTTAAACCCAAACACTCAATGTATGGTATTTTTACTTCACATTTAGCCATAAAAATCAACCATTCATGAAGGTAAATATACCATTCTCATGGATCCTATGGGAAACATACCGGGAATAAAAACTCTCCCAACCAGACATGGCAACCCCCAATCTTCAAGGTGGCTGAGTGGACCTGTACCAAGTCTTTGTCGGAGTTGCGAAGCAAATTGCATGACTTTATTAAGAAGGTGCCGTTGTGTTTTTTTTGTCGTCGTGACGTTTTTGGGTGGGGGTTTTGGGTGACCAAACTGGGCGAAACTTTTTGTTGGTGATGTTTAACGGACACATAATTAGGGAGGTTTCGGGGCCTCCAGTGTTTATAAATCAGAGTTATTAATTTCTCAAAAAATCAGCACATCCATTCAAAGAGAATAATTACACAGTTGACCTTGTAGGTCTACCAATACCCACAGGATTGAATTAATGTACCCTCAAGCTTTGGATAATTACCGTAGATCAAAAGTCCAGGCAGCACCGATGTTAAAAAGGTAGGTTGGTCCAAGGAACGGTACCGTTTCGTTTGCTTTACCAGAAAATGGGATAAAGAAGGCCAAGGTTACCCAAGTAGAAAGGGTAAGTTCTGTGTTGTTGTCAGCTGATTTTCAATAACAACATTGGGCAAAATTGGTTGAAATGGCCAACCATTAGTTGTCAGAATCAATGAAATATCAATAGAATTTCCACTTGGAAATACGCACTTTTTAACCAGAAACCACAAGATTTTGTATGATTATTCTCCCTGAAACTAACAAATCGCTCTGAAAATAGCCCGTCCCAAAAGGAAACAATCATCTTCCAACCATCTATTGTCCGATTCGCCAGGAACTGGGAAATGACTATCGGAAGCACTTCCAGGTGGGAATTTTTCCGATGTTCCACCGAAGCTTGAGAAACATAGCTTCACATAGTTTTGAAGAAGTGGTGCATTGACAAAAAGTGGCACTTTGGAAGGATGTTTTGAACATGGTAGACACAACTGGTGATATTGAAAACAAACATCATGAATCATGACGGATGGAAGGTGTCACCCCTAAAAATGCCCAACATTTCAGGAAGCTCGCAGGTGAAGGATCAACTTGATTAACACGAGGTTACGGAGATAGTATGAGCTGCAAATGTCTTGCATATTTTCCCGAAGTCCTTTCAAAATTTTGGGTTCATCATCCATTCATTTGTTTGCACGTGGTGGACCGTACAAGACTTTGAATTCGGGCAGAACAAATGTAAAGTTGGTGATGCAGAATAGTATCCTATCAGTGTTTGCTCAAGTGATGAAATATCCGACCTCGAGATTTGAAAGTTGGCGACTTTTTCGGGTTGCCCAAAGGTTTCAAAAAATATGTGGAACTAAAGATCTCCTTCTCTAGATATCCAAATAGCTCCTGAGGTTTATGGTGTTTTAGGTGGCCTTGAATGGCTGTACTCATTGGAAGAGCCTCACCGAATCGATGGATTTTTCGTAGGGAATGCTACGAATACTTGGAGAAAAAAAAGGCCATTGTTATTGTTTCACAAGGGTTCTACAAATGATGATGTTGAAAAGAAGGCTGTAGATTTAGGAAATCACATTTGACTACTCAATCTTTCAAAATGGGATTGAGGGCCAAGATAAACACAACATTTTACAGCATATTTCACAATGCTAGGATTCTGGGCAAATTACATCGCCACCAGTTCCCGCTGGTTTAGGAAATTCCTCCAAATGGTGGGTGGTGCTTTAGGTTTCATCCCCTTCAAATTTAAAAACAAGTCAGGTTTCGATATTACAAGGTGGTGGGCCCAAAAAACAGTTGCAACTGGGGTGAAATAACCCCTATACATGGCCAATAGTACATGAGTAACTGTTGTTTTTTCTCGTCACCCCGAAATAAGTGGACTTAGAACAAACAAAACTGAATACATTAAGGTCAAAACAGATGGCACAGATACCAAAGGGTAGGTAAGTGAACGGTCCTTATAAACCAATATATGTAGGAACTGTTTAGCCATGTATTTTTTCAATTACTGTAACTGGTGGGGCCCCAAGTCCGACAGCTTCTCAAGACACCAGGACACACGCTTTGCACATCATGGTGGTCTACCAGGAACCACCAAAAGGCGACCAGATCGTTGACAGATCCATCAGCAAAGTAAGTTGTTGCCAGACTTCCCTCATCCTTTGAAATGTGGGATTTTAGTAAGAGGGAAAAGGACTGCAACAAGTGGTCTTAAATTTGGGTTAGCGAATGTTTTTACCCAGGACTAAAGTCATTGAAATGGTTGAAATGACGAGAACTGAGGAGTGCTTTTTGGTACAGCGTTGTTTTTTTTGTTGCTGTTGGACAGTTTTTGTGTTTTGCATGGGGCTTTTGGACATGCAACCAAGGGGTGAACAAGTGAAAGAATTGGAAAAATGTATGCCTGGCCAGTTCTTTGTGCCCTTTATTGGGATGGTTAAGTGACCCTTTCAAAGGTCAAATGACCTCCAACGATCGGGGATAAAGTTTGGTCACGAATTGAATCACATGGTGGAAAAAATCTTGCCAGTAGACTATCCAAGTAGGGTGCTGAGCTGGACCAATTTGTCGTCACTCCTGCAAAGCTTTGAACACTAAACGTTCGTGGCCGGGCCAACCTTCGGCCAGGGCCAACATCGCGATTGGAGTTTGACAAAGAAACATCCGCCTAAAAGCTGATATGGAAGATATGTGAGGGTTAATGCATGTTAATGCAAATTTACCAGTGTATACAGATGAGTGAGGGAGATGGAGCGCGCCCCTCTACTCTTCTTTTCAGAGCTTGGGGATGATGATGTCAACTAGGATCAATGCATGATATGTTTTTTTACCTACATTTACCATTCAAAAAAATCAATGCAATAGGCAATAGGTAAATTTTACCATACTCATTGATCCTATGGGATATAGCCGTAGCTTGTTCAAGCGCTGTGCGGAGATGATGCACCTTGGGTGGTTGGCTTCCATGGTCGAATCACCACATCCCGCCATGCCCCGCGCCATCCACGGCGCCTCGTTGCAGGCTTGAGTCCTGGTTCAAGACCCTTGCCAATGTGGCCAATGAAGGCTGTGAATCTATGAGATGTTGGGACCAATGTCATGAGTCATGTTGGAAGGTCATTAAAGCTGCGTCAATTTTGTGTTTACTTTTGTTTATCTTGAAGATCACTGGATAACTCGTCCTCTCAAAGGGATGATATAATGATGAAATGTATGGATAGGTAGGAACGTCTCAAACCAAAAGAGTCAAGGGATTATCAATAGATTCATGATTCAAACTTGACCATTTGATAACATGCTAACGTGACTGGCACTGGAAGATCATTGTGTTCAAGGAGGAAAACCATGTGGGCTTAAAGGCGGGTTGCCATATCCCCTTTCTCCATGTAAGTGGGGCCCATGTCCGTAAGCAAGCTTACCCTCCTGGGAACGATCATATATCCCCTCCAAAGGGTACTTTTGAAGATGATGTCAATGATTTTTTCCTTTCCCAAGGTGGGATATGTATGGATATGTGGGTTCCCTAAAGGGTAACCAGGGCATTGTTCCATCAATACAACATTTCCGAAGGACCGCCCGGAGAGGTATATGGATGTTTCCAAAAATAGTGGTACCCCCAAATCATCCATCTTATATAGGATTTTCCATTATAAATCATCCATTTTGGGGGTTTTCCCCCTATTTTTGGGAACACCCATATATCTTGGGACCAAAAAATCCTGCTGAATCCGTTTTTACTTGCACCAGCCAGGACCAGGTTCACCATTGAAGTTCATAGTTTGTCACCCACCCTAAGAATCATGGGATCTGAAAACTGGTGCTTTGGAGATCCCTGCTATAAACAGCTAAAGTCTGAACTCCTCCATAGCAGGGTCCAGTGAGTCTTACGGCCAAAGAAAAATCATAAAGAAATCATAAAGAAATCCTTCAAATTTTGTGTTTCACCGCTTTTGGGCCACATGTTGATGCCTTTTTTTGGTGGGGTACTGTAATTCGCGTTGGTGACGCTGAAAGAAATCTTGCACGACAGGCGAATTGAAAAACGATCTGCTGGCCCTGTTGTTGGATCATCTCGAGGCCGGGATGAGAGAAGCTGATGAAACGGAACACCGCGGCATTGAAGAAAAACATGTGCATTGTGTTTTGTGTTGTGAAGTCGCATGTTTATTATTTCTTGTTTCAAAACGGTGGATGTGGGGAATTCTTCTTCCGATCTAATTGATTCAGTTTTGTTCGATATGATTTTTGTGTTGCAGATGAGTTGATTCTACAGCTGTTTTTGCAAAAAATGGTTTTGTCAAGGCTGAAGTTCGACAGCTACCTACCCTAGAAAGGAAGAGAGTTTCCTCCACAATTTGACAATTTCAGGTGAAAATACTATGCTGTTTCATGATTCCAAATTATATAATAGGATCGATCTTACATATGACCCAGGAAGATGATGCTGATGGTGATTGATGATTGATGTTTTATTGTTGTGGCAACTATTGTTCCATTAAATTTCAGGTATTTGACCAAAAACATGATTTTGGCGCCATCAAGAAGGGATCATGGAGAGGCTCTAGCAAGCATGAAAAACCCTCGCAGCAACCTACTGACCTATATATTTGGAACTTTAAAAAAACCTGGAGAACAAAACCCACGTTTTCACAACAATATAAACAAGCACTCCAGTTTGGGAATTTGTTCATGGATTTTCCATGGATTTTCACAACATTTCCCGGAATTTTCGCAGATGTTCTCAAATATTGTCCTAGATGTTCCTCAAAAAATCTCTCGTTTTCATGGACTCTCATTGATTTTCCATCTTTTCACCTAGATTTATATGTTTTTACCAGGGTTTCAAGGTTCCACCACCCACCTTTAGTTGCAACCTGGCTGGGGTGGGTGGGTGCTGCCACCGGGCCACGACGCTGGGCAAGGCCCCAGTACCTCAAAGTACCGTAGCACAACTCGAAGAGTTGAGAAACGACTTCCAGATGGAGAAGTTGCCCCCCGTGCCCCGCGGGGAATGGCCGTGGGGAGAGATTTTGAGCATCCTTGAGATGAATAAAATTTCAAAAAACCCATGACGGATCCATTGGCATGAACAGTATTTTTAGCTACATGCATGATTTATGAATGGTTGATTTTAATGACAAACGTAGGTAAATATACATGAATCCTATCGGATAAACAAATTTACTCTATCATCAAACATTGTCATATATTTTCCCTCAACCGTTGATCTGTTTTCTTCCATCAACTCCACTCTTCTACTGAAATTTACATGTTTTTTTTGCCTTGGGAACTGTTGTTTCTCTCCAGCACAAAGGTCGAAGTAGAATGGAGAAAGGATGCTTTCCGAAAAAGGCAAGGTAGTAGCGGGCCTATAAACATTTTTGAGGGGCACATATTGGTTTTAGGAAGCCGTGTTTTATTTTTTACTGTACAGTTTTTTGTTTGGATGTGTGGTGGGGTTGTTTGGCAAATATAGGATCTCAACTGCAGTTTTCTGGGGAAATGTTTGACCTTCAACAACCATCAGGGGAAGGCTTACCAGCTTACAACAATGCAAAAGGAGCATCCAATGAACCAAACAACCATCTCAATCCCATAGGACCCATTCGAATGGTATATTCACCTATACATGAAATGGTTGATGTTTGATGGTAAGTTTGTAGGTAAATGGGTTACGATCCATCATGGGAATCTAAGGGTGTACCCCCCCAATGCCACCCCACCCAAGAAATAAGGCCCTAATAAGGCTTTATTAAGGGCAACAGGTTGGTTAATTGTATCTTAATAAGGCCGGCTATTTCTTTTTTGGGGGTCCCGGTGGCATTGGGGGGGATACTCTTAGATTCCCATGAATGACCATGGATCCTATGGGAATGGAACCCGAGGTACAGGAGCCTGAGGAACAAGAAGAACATGTGGTACAAGTTCATCAAAAAGAAAGCGGTGTACGTGCCCTGGATATGGGTTTTAGACAAGGGCAAGTTGAAAGTACCTTCATTTATGACTGGTCAACAAAAACCCCCCTTATATCAGTTCATAACATCAGAGATAAGGGTTGAGATTCAGGCACATTAGTACCTTTTCTTTAAGAAAAAAAGGTGTTTGTTTTTTTTTTGGGGGGGGATGGGTTGAATAAGGACTTGTCACAAGTAAAATGGTGAGAAGTCTTTTGGAGATTTGCGATTTGAATCTATAGATATATACTATGAATTTCTTGAACCTGGCAATTCTTTGTGACCCTTTTAGGACCTATAACCTTTTTGGGTTGTTGTATCATTATGGGTTGACAAGAGAATGACACGAATTGAAATCAACTGAAGTCGATTGAAAAAGAGCTGAAGTCAATTGTTTAAATAGCGTCTTACACGAAACAACATGACATTATCATTTTTTTCCCGGATCGGAATGAGTCAGTCGAGCCTAACAGGGGCTGCTGGAAATGAAGCCGGGACCCGGGATGGTGGAATGGGCACCGTGAACTGGAAGATTCAGGAATGATATTTCATACCATGTATGGGATATTTACTTGCATTTGGTTGATTAATTTTTATGGTAAATGTAGGCAAAAATACCATACATGGATCTTATGGGATATTGAGATTATGATATAACGCATTGTAGCAAATTTTATTAGATAATATGTGTGATGTATGACAAAACTTGTGCAATGTCATTTTGTCAAGACGAGCCCGAAATGTTGACCTACCTGAATGGCTGAAATCCCATATGCTCCATGTATGGAATATTTACCTCCATTTGGCTCAAATTTATGGTATATTTAGGTAAATATCCCAGTCCCATGGAGCATATGGGAATGTGCTTTTTTAAAATTCGATCCGAGGCCATATCGAATCAGAGCATTTGGTCGTGGCACTATGAGGTCTCGGCTGACGTGGGAACCTGCCGCGGTTCCCAGGAAGGTTGATGGCTGACGGCAGCTAAGACTGTCCGTCCATAGGTGGCGATGGGACACAGAAGTCCACCACCTCCGTGTAATTGGTGTGTCCATGTCTTTTTTTTAAAGCAGGTGTGGTATATATTGGGGGTTGCATCTAACAGTAATTTGAGTGTCTTCTCTTTATTAGGTACCCCGGTACCAGTAAACCTCCAAGGTATATAGTATATATATAATTACTTTTGGAAAAGGCTGTGAGAATTTGTTTGTGAAGCACACTCCAGCAAAGGTGGCAACAACAAAAAAAGTTGCTGGGCACAGGTTGGACAGATGCGCAGGGTACTTCAAGGGGGGGCAGTGAAACTGCCCCCCACAATTAATAGGTACTACCTCGATATGGAATTCGGCTTCCAAGATCTTTCGTTTCAAATCTGTTGAAACGAACATTTGGACCATTTCCAGGTCGAAATGGCCATGGCCCAAAAACCGGCAGAATTTTAAATGCTTAGCGGCGTTAAAACGGCGCAACTCAAGCGGCGTCCAGTCCTCTCCTCCCGTTGTGTGCCATGGATGGTAGGTGGCTCTGAATATGAAAAGCACTTTCAGCCATTCAAACACATTCCGGGCAACCAAATGAAGTTGTGATATAGAGACATCAAGTCATCAAACGATGGGGAAAAAACAGGGTGCTTTAAAAAAAAATACATGGTAACAAAAATATGGTAGAAGCAATCGATATGACAGGGATTCGGTATTGCCGGAATTTAGTATGTGCTGATAGATTTAATGGCCTACATACGTGTAGAATGTATAAACACATATACATCGAGTGGTATACAATAGTATTTATTTGTACATCTACATGACATAAACATGTATATATATATATATATAATGGCAAATGTATCTATACACATATTCATCCGCAGATTTGTGAAAGGTTTCATTTCATTTGAGCCAGCTGCTGTACATGTGCGCTTTGTGTGCTAAATCAAGAAACAAGCCCTGATTTCCTGATTTCGTGTGGCACGTTTGATGGTCAGAATGGAGAATCAGGATAGGGGTCTTCCAAAAGGGGCCTCAAAGGCTGTATCCCTTCTTTGTCAAAATGCGGGGTGTTTCTTGGAAAAGTGATTTTGTTTAGAAGTCAACAAAGGTGCAACTGTTTTTGGTCCTATTATCTACAGATTCAATGTAGCCGAGATGTTTCTTAGTTTCAGCCCTTTTATCTCCTGGGGACCCATGCAACAGGCTCATCCAAATATTTTTTCCCCAAAACTGGAATCCTAAACTCCTAAACCCCTAAGGCTTGAGTTCAAAGAAAAGGACCTTGTCTTTTCCGACGGAGACCACCGGTGTGCATGGCGAAAACGTCAAGACGCCGTGCGCCCCGATTGCGTCCGTGAAGCACGAAGGTTCTTCGTTTCAAGAATTCCCCCGGCTGTCACTGAAAAAGACTGCCAGTCAGAGATGAAGGCTTTGTCCGCGAGGAAAAAAATTATCAGCTTCTGATGACTTGGTAGCAAAATGCTTGCGAAACCTCAGGATCATCACCAAGGATGACGACTTTGAATGCTTAGGTTAGTAGGAATCCCCTCCATTCATCTTCATTTTCCACTGGCATTCTGAGGGGTCACCCGCATCTTAATTGATGACATGGTGCTGTCTCTCAAAGGATTCATCTTCTGTCAGATGGGACAAGTAGTGGGAGTTGAGGGATAGTTTCCTATGCATTTTGCATTTTCCCTAGCCAAAATGGGAAGCTATTTAAGTAAAAAAATAAATATGTATATATATTTATATTTAGTAGAGAGAGAGAGAGAGAGCTTGCGCAGACTCCCCGAGATGACAGGTGAGAGATGGTGAGAGGATAAATATCATACAGTAGACAAAAAGTCTAGATTATTTACACATGATTTTGATTTTCTGAAAGTTTTGAAGTTATGTCGTTTCCCTCAATTGAACTTTGAGCTTAAAACGAATTGTTTGTAATGGTGATAGGTTCGCGGGGAAAATGGTGGTAGCCTTGGGGATGGTACCCTAGCTGTTCAACCCTTGAAATGGGATATACCGATATGATACTGTTGATGGACAAAACCTGCACCACCAAGGATGATAATTATATATAATTATTGTCCCATTATTTATAGGGTTTTAACCATCCCAGGTGGTGCAGGATTTCTTCCATCAACAGTATTTAATAGGTTTGTAATGGTAATAAGTGGCAGCAATCAAGTCAGCAATTTGCCAAGGGTTTCACCCGACTTCGTTGAAGGCATGCCCGGATGATGAACACCGAAGGATACTGAAGGCAGAAGGCAAGGATACCGAAGGCAAAATGCCAATTTGGGATGAGTCCTGAAGGGTTAGTTAAGGTTAGCATAGGTTAGCTAGAAGTGCTTGGGAAGTGGATTATTACAAATGTGGCCTTTGTTTTTGTTGCTTTGGTGTGTGTGTGTGTGTGTTTGTTTATTTGTGTTTTTTTTTTCCATGTCCTCGCGTCAGTGATACTGTTGATGGCTGAAATCCTGTACCGCCTGAGATATACGAAACCCTATCAAAAATGGGATAAACTACCAACCTCAACTGGTTCTGACGGTCATCCAGTCAGTCTCCGAGAGGTAAACCGATAGAATTTGTTGGGTTCTACCGTGTGAACTGCGGAATCCCATGGTAATCTGACCTCATGAGTCTTAGATGTACACCACATATCACACAGGTCGCAAGTCTATATGTATATAATATTATAATATACTGGATGGAAGAATTCTGTGGCAACTCTGTTGCATGGGTATATAGTTTTCTGCATTTTTGTTACATGGTTTGAAGGTGTTACACATCCCAGGGTGGTGCAAGATTTCTTCAATCATCTTCAATCAACAGTTACCATGCATCCATACAATCAAGGTGAGAGGGAATTCAAGGGGCTAAAATTGCATCATGTTTGTTGATGTTTGATGTTTGTTGCATTTATTGACCCGGAAACCCCTCAAGAATTTAGAAAACCCACAGTAAAAAATCCCTCCTCTTGGTGAAAGCCAGGTGATGTGAGGTTGTTATTTAGCCACATGTGTTTCTAATGGTTTTGAAGGCCTCCCCGGTTGTTTTTTTTAAAGCAGGGCTGAGAAGTACAACATCACCTAGCAGCCAATTAGATGGGCCAAATCTGGAATGAATTTTCTTGGCATCATTATTTTCTAGCTGGTGATTTCACAGAGTTTTGGTTCATTTTGGCCCCTACTTGAAGAACATGATTCCTGTTTCACCATAATGTTGTTCATTTCTTTGTTCCGTTTTTTGTTCCCAAATTCCCAAATGGCCCTCTTTGTTTCAAAGGCCTGTTTGACCAAAAATTTGACCACCAAAATCCGCAGCCGCTTTTTGCAGCCTTGACACCCTTAAATTAGAAGCCGTCTAAAGACCGCGGCGGGTAACGATGAAAGCCACTCCGGCGAGTCACGAGAACGGAACGCCGCTATCGGAGTGGAGGGAGGTCCTTGGCGTTTTGAGGATCTACTGGGCACTTTTATTAGGCAATATTTTGGTGTCTTGGTTTTAAGTGGGAGTGGTAGGTTATGAAGGATGGGAAGGGTTCAATATGGTGGGTTTGAATGAGTGGATGTAACGAATATACCAAAACATGGGATGATTTAAACTGCACAAAGCATCAAGGTCTATGGCAGTTTTGGATAGTTTTGGCGGATGTTGGTGTTCCGAAAACGGCAAGACAATAATTGCAAAGAATTGAAAGGCACAAGAGGAGGGAGTACAGTTCAGTTCTTTTTCAGCTGTCATATATACATTTCATGCAAATACAATTCCATATGTTTACCGCAAATATTTATAAAGAGAGGGGGAGAGGCTGAACATTAGAATTAGATACCACCACAAATGATTCTATATCTAAACTTCAAAACTGTATATATTTACATTTCTTTGGAAGTTCCAACATCCAAGATCCAAGAACAGTCACACGGATCGTTGCCCATGCGTCCAGTTGTGCGTTGCACATGCACGGGATCAAGTGTTAAATCAACGCTCGAAAAAAATCATTGATTTTCTTTACCCGTGTACCCGAAGTCAAGTCTTTTTAAGCTCGGATTGGTTTTCCAGATTTTTTCTTCCTCCAACGTCACGTTTTGATAGGTTTGGTTTTTGGTAGAACCAAACTCCTGAATTTTCAGGAATGGTATGAATATGCTGTCTTTAGCATCTCAGCTGCATACTTTGATTTTTGTGGATGGCAACTGTGACGAATTTTCTTCACCCAAGCTAGCAAACTCCCGGGCAACAAAAACAGGTTGTTGAGCACTGGAAGTTGTTGGAAGCTGCAGTGATTTGTGTCGTGTTTTTGGGTAGTTTTCAAAAACTTTCCAGATCTTTCCAGGGCGAACTAACATTTCCAACCTTTTGGCAAAAAGGCAACTCATCTTTTAAAAGATGTTTTGGGAAGGGATAATTTTTGGATCGTTCCCAGGATGGTATTTCATTCTGCGAGTCCTTTTCGGAAAAACCAGGAAAACCAGTTAACAAAAAAAAAGTGGAGGCTTTCTCGGATCAAAATATATATATATATATACAACCAAAAAAACAACAATTTTTCGCAAATTTCCAATTGACAACACTTCCAATCAATAACAAACATTTCATATCCAAATTGCCAAAGTGACAGGCTTTCTGGAGCCTGAAATTCAGAGCAATTTCTTCCACGGCAACGCGGTCTCCACTTGGTTGGGCTTCGCCGTCACCTTCGTCGCACGGCCCTTCGGTGGGGTCGTGCTGGGCCTCGTGGGGGATATCTTCGGACGGAAGGCGAATCTGGGGATGCGGTGCTGGTAAGTGAGCACTTGATGCCTTGTATGGGAAAAACCACGGAAAAACCAGAAAGATAGTGGAGCCAACAATATTATGCAGAAGAAAACAGCAAGTACATTTATACTTGACAACAGGTGTTTTATTTTTTTCCGTTTTGTTTGGCATTTTGGATCCCGTTTAACTTACTGTATATACTTTTTGCTAACAAAAAGAAACAAGTTGAAGGTGAACTTAGGGAAGTTGAAGGTATAAGCAGTATAAGATTTATGGCCAGATTTGATGAGTGAATGTTGAGGTGGTTTTTTTAATGTATGCACGCATGTATGCAGAGAGGTTGTGCAAATTGTCTCCCTAAAAACCGGCTTAGGCTTTCCAGGTGTTGGGAAAGCCCAGGTGTTTTGAAATTGATATGCTTCCCTCACAAGCTGGAGTTGCTTGGGCTTCCCAAGAATCATGGAACTAAAAGTTTTGTCATGTAAATTATATATAAATCTACTACTATTATTATGTATACAAAATGGTTGAGGGATTTTTACGTCGAAATCCGTGACGAGCTCGTGGACCGCCAAATCCGTACAAAGAGCCACAATCATGCAGTTATCCTGGGATCATTTGTTTTGGGTGGCTGTATTTTTTGCCCCCGGAATTCACCTGCTGAGGTTAGGCATATTTGGACCCCAAAAAAACATACCTCAAACACCAAACCTCAGGAGGTACGACTGGATGTCCCACCCCGAAGTTGAGACGGAAAAAAACATCACCAGTTTTTCTCACCCTGCTTGGATACGATGATACGTTGGATCTACACTGCACACCCAGCCAGGATGCAATCGTTGTCACCCAGGATTCTTGCAGATTGAGTAGGGAATTCCTATATACTAGAAGCCTTGATTCTGCCACTGTTTACTGGTTGGGGGGCAGATCCACATGATGCGACCTGATACCACGGAGGTGTCTACGTTCCTTAGCATCTTTGGGATGATGGTCGGCACAGTGGGTCAAGGGTTGCTACCGACCTACCGTTTCTTGGCCAAAGATCATGGCTAGTTAACCTGCCTGCCCTACCGTACCCACCCAGGAAAAATGCCTTATTAAGGGCTTGTTAACCATCGATTTCTCTCAATAAGGCCTTATGAAACCCTTGTTTTTGAGGGGAGTACCTTAAGGGGCGGAGTAGGTTGACCAGCCATGAAAGGTATTGTTGGTGATTGGGGGCTGGAAGCGTTTTGGAGCGGTTTTTCTCAGGCGGTATCCCTTCACACGGCTCGAGGGTTGAAGGTCGTTGATGGCCCAAAATTCAAGCAGATTTACTTTGTTTGATATGATGCCAGATATGATTTCTCATAGGTGCTTGAATTGTCGTACCCCAAAAAAAACATGAGGTTGCTGAAATGTTTTTGTTTCCCCCGATTTGTTTAAAGAATTGAAGTGACTAACTAACCACAAGATCAACAAATAACACTTGAATGACTTGAATGTGTTTGTCCCCCTGAAGTGACTACCCTCCAGGGAACTAACATATCCCACCTTTCCATGGCACTTTTGAGTCGATGATTTTCCTTTTCCCAAGGTGGGATATGTTAATTCCCTGGAGGGTAATTTGTTCCCTTGATTTGACGTGTTTTTGTTCCCGCTGATTTGTTCACCACAAGATCCATGATCTCAGTGAACAGAAGCCGACCATGGCCCTGACAACTGCCATGGTGGTTTGAGTATTAGGAACTCCCATCAGGGGCTGGAACCTTAAAGCCAATGATGATTTTTTGCTGGTGGCACCCCATGTTGGTGGTTTCAACTAACCTCTATGTTCACTTTCTTGGGGGGGAGAGAAATGATACTACTTGACATATTTTGGCAAGCATTTCTTAATATAATTGGGTGGTTCAACCACCAAAGTAGTGAAATATGTGCTATAGAAAAATCTCCAAGCACCGAAGTTTCCCTCCCCCCAAGCCACTGGCCGGTTGCTCCACATGCCTGACACGCACGGACGAGAGAAATCTCGAGGCCATGGAGAGGTTGCAGGGACGATTGGTTTGATCCTTTTGGTGTTCTTGCGATTGATGCAAGGGATATGCACAGGTGGGGAAAAAGATTCCGGAAGATTTTTGCCGGATGATTTCAATGATTTCATGTCGGTATTTCACAACTGTCGGGGAGTGGCAAACTGGTTGTGTGTTTTGGGGGTTTTTATTGTTACTTTTGGGAACGGGATCATGACAAGTGTGCTAGATACAATTGCGTTATATCTCTATGTATACCTTTAAATATTATATATATATATATATACTTACATATAGATACCCTCCAGGGAACTAACATATCCCCCAAAAAAGGCATTTTGAAGATGATTTTCCTTTTCCCAAGGTGGGATGGAGGATATTGTTTTTTAAATCAGAGCTTAAGTGATTGTCGTGAAACTCATCCACAACTTGGGTCACATGAATCATGTGGGGAAAGTTTTAGCAAGCTGACCCAAAAATGATTGGCCTCGACCCAACCCACCTCACCTGCATCAACCAGCTCTCAGGTGGAGAGATTGCTTCAGTGACGACTTATATCACAGAAGTTGGTTCAAAGAGATCTCTATGCAGCACCCTGGTGCTAACGTTGAAAAAAGGGTGTGGTTGAAAACTTAGTCATGAAACAAACAAAGGTGAGACTTTTCGTGATAATATCCCAGATGCGGGGTGTTTTATTAGTCGGGTTTGACTTTGCATTTGAAGTAGCCATCCCCATATGTTTAGGATGTTAATGAAGAAAGACAATCCAACAAGAACTTGTGGATGAAGGTTGTTGGGATTCACAACTGCCATGTTGGATCCTTCGCCAGCCCAAGGATCTATGATGTTGGTAGGCATCACTTGCAATATCGGATTCTTGTTGGCTCAGAGTGCCAGTTATGGCATTGGACTATTGGGTGAGGAGAAGATGAAAGAAACTTTGCTGAAACATTCAATGCCGAGTTGATGGACTTGCATTGTTTGCTTCATTTAGATTGGTACCTACTCATAAACTAACAACATTGTGACATATAGCAATGGGCCATGTTCACCATTTTTCAAGTTTCAAGAAGGTATTTCCTATGGAGGGATATTTCATGTGTACGTCGTTGCCATGTATATGCCATTCCTGGGATCAGCATCTCCCCAAAGACAAGCATGGACATCATGGACAACATCATGGGAATTTAAGGGGATCCCCCCAAATGCCAACACCTCCCCAACAAATAAGACCTTATTAAGGGATTAAATGATTCTTAAACCCCATCATCTCTTCGTAAGGCCTTACTAACCTTCGTTTCCGGGGGGTGGGGAGTGGCATTGGGTGGGTACCCTTACATTTCCATGACAACAGCTGCTGTTGTGAAACCCCCAAAAGGTTGCCCAAAGCTTTGTTGAGAGAACCGCAGAACCATGATGTCACTGGAAAACTGCCGCGCCTTGAAGTCGTAAACCTATACATCCCGGATTTCAGCAAGAAATGCATCAATGTTCTGAAAGCTGACTTAGGAAAACATGAAGAAGAATGAAGCTTAGTGTTTTTCCGCTTTGCTTCCATTAATTACTGGCAAAAAATCCCAGAGATTCCCAGATGAAGGGTTCACAGAAAATATCCATTAGACAACAAAAACATCCACTGTCCATCCCTTTTCCCTTGCTTATTGCCTCATCCAACTCTTTCACCATCTTGTCCCAACTGTCAACCCCCCCTTTCCCACGTCGAGGAATGGGGATGGCGCGTTCCCTTTTTAGTCGCCTTAGTTCCTGGTGTGATAGCCACAGCAGGACGTCGGTGTATGCCAGAATCTCAAGATTTCTTAGACGCTCGCGCACGGGAGTTTCCCGCAACACTGGGAACACCAGAGATCGTCCCTACCGCAAGTGAGGGAGGATCTAGTGAGTCACAGAGTGATACCAGAAAGACACCACAAGTTCGGGAAGTTGGCTCGAAACTGTCGCAGTTGATCCGTCACCAATGGCCAGCACTTTTGTCGGGTATTGGAGTTGTGGTAGCGGTCTCTGTCTTGCAGTATGGTGGTCTCATTTGGTGCAGTGTACTTCTTCAGAAGAAAGGCACCGATTCGGTCACTGGGATGCAAAATTTCGTGTTTTTTTTTTCGAAAAAAACACAACAAAAAAGCGTGTGGAGTTTCAGAAGGGGTTCATTGACTAAGGTCCTTATAGATTCTCCTGATTCAAAATATCTGACATGGTCCGACGTCCGAGGCAATTCTCTTGGCCGCTGGCATCACGGCACGTATTTCATCCATCCTTTTGGTGCCTGCTGTCGCATGGCTTGCGGATGTGCAAGGCATTGCTTGGACAACCTTTTTGGGATCCTCAATGTTGACACTGCTGGGCATGCCGTTGTTTATGGCTATGGTCACCAACCCTGACAGTGTCTGGGAGAACATGTCTTTTTTTATTGGAAGAGATTGGATTTAGATGTTTGTTTCTAATGTATATATATGATATGTATATCCGTATGTATTCAGATTCATCTTTATAGGGAAGAGAACATTATATGAATGTTTGTGTGAGAGAAGTGTATCTTGATAGATTTGTGATTAACTTTGCATCATTGTAGATTCTGTTCCACTACGTTGAGCGGTTGTCGAATTGATTATACACATTTTGTGCAAGTCCTTTGGTCCAACTTGTTCCGACGAAATACGCCTCAACACATGGCAATTTCATGCAATTTCTGGAGGAGCTGTAGCTTATTTCGGAGAGGTTCACCATTTTTTCAAGATGTTTTTTTCAAGGATACTTGGCAATTCTGCGTTTAAACATGTTTAAACGTGACCTTTTTGGGGATGGGTGAGTGACCAACTGACCCTTTCCAAACGCACGATCGGGGGTTCAAAAAGGTCACCTTGAATCACCCAAGCCACAGCGTCCCATATTATGCTAGTCACACGAGCCAAACACTAATCACTGATCACTAGACAAAAAAAATCAGCTCCATCACACCCAGGTCACCCAGAAAAAATAGTACTTTTTCACTGATTGCAAAAAAGAAAAATCCGATGCAGATTTTTTTGGGAGAAAAACAACCAAACAACCATAGGTGTTGAAGCTATTGTGGGCAGCTATGGCTTGGGTTTCGGTTTCATCTTTGCGTTTTTGGGCATGGTTTTCTTCGTCTATGTCTGTGAGCTCTTTCCAGTGGATGTACGCAATGCTGGAGTAGGCCTCAGTTATAACATTGGCATCTTGGATTTTGGACTCAGAAGATCAGGGTCATGATGTGTGACATGGAAGTTTAAGGGGGGGTAAGACACGTACAAGGCAGTACCCTCCAGGGAACTAACACATATCCCTCAAAAATGGCATTTTGAAGATGATTTTCCTTTTCCCAAGATGGGATATGTCAGTTCCCTGGAGGGTAAGCAATGTTTAGTAATCAAGATTTTTCTTTGCTTCCAGCCACTAAATATATTATGTACATGGTGAACATGTGCATTGCAACATCCTGCTGGTGCGTCCAGAGGTATCGTGCAAGCCACTTAGCCCCGGACGCAATGCCCGTGGAACCATGATCCATTGTCATGTTGGACTACCGACCATTCCCTGAGGCTCCAGATATTTCCCTAAGAAAGGGATTTCCACTACAATATCCTATTCTGGGGATCGGTTGTTTCACCATCAACCCTACTCCAGGGAGGGGTTTGGATTGATCATGTCCGTTTGCTCAAGATGTAGCATATATTATGTCATGATGGATGGTTGAAGCGAACCATATTGATGTTGTTTGCTGGCGGTCTTCCTCCAAAGACATGTTGAACAAAGTTCCCGCCTTTGTCAACATGTCCGATATGATGGCTGGTAAAGATCATGGCTGTAGACTCTGTGGTTTCTGTGGGCTCTGTGGGCGGAGATTTAATGCCATAGAAGTGAGGATGACACAAATACAAGTTGGTCCGAACCCAAAGGAGCAACAAAAACAGATCCACCTGTTTGTTCCAAAAAAAGGTGAAGACATTGGATCTACACCTCTACACCCCACAGAGTAACAGTGGGAAATGAAGATTGATAGGGATCTTGGATAGGATCCCCTTACTAAAGACGTAATAATCCTCGGTAGGGGGGGTGGTGAACCCAAAAGGAAGACAAATTTGAAAGAAAGAAAATCCTTCAACTTCGAAACTCTCGACTCTATTTTTCCTTTTTCAGAACCTTCCGGAATCCCTGTAATTTAGTATCATCACCAAAGATGCGTTTTTTTTTCCATATTGAAATGTTAAAACTTCCCTTTCCCCCCTAGAAACAAAATAAGATAAACAAAAATCAACAGACCTTGCCAACTTCTAAACCTACCAAGGTTTTTGTTGCTTCGGTGGCTTTGCTCCAATGGTTTTCGAAGCTGCCTTTGAACATAACTCTTGGGCCCCAGGATGGTTACTATCCTTGGCGGGTTTGACTACAACACTGACCATTCTCATTAGCTTGCTGTTTCAACGGATGCTTTGGCGGAATGGATCCAGGATCACCCCGTTCATTGGTTAAGAAAGTGACTCAATGAGGAGGCATTTGAATTTGTTAGTAGGAGATACCTATAAACCTTCATTTGCTAGTGCGGCTGGGAAGAGGAGCATTTTATCTTTGGTTATGTTCAATGCTAGCTATTTTCTTGTTGTTTCGTTGCGACGTTATTTGCAGGAAAACCCTTTCGTTTTTGCGGTAACAAAGTCGTCTTATGTTTCACGTTGATCGATTATGTTTCACGTCTGGTTTGCATCTTCATGTTTGTTTTATGGTCTGTTCCGTCTGTTCCACTAAACATCCACCGCGGACAAAGTGTTAGCTCACACGAAATGATGGATTCGTGATTTATCAACAAATTTTGATTGGTGAGTTGAAAATGGCAAGATGAAATCATCGCCCCATTTGGGCTTACGCAAGCGCCGTTTGCTTTCCCAAGGAGGGGGAAGATGCAATTGACGCATATCAGAGCGGAACCTTACTTTTCGCCATGTGGAGTAAGAAAGAAAGAAGTCGCCCAACAGAAGGCAAATGAACTCGGCATTTGAAGAGAGAGGTGATTGAAAAAGATCAAGACTGCAGAAATCCTGAAAGGATTTTGCTCGTCCACTTCTATGTTTTGTACAGAACCTGACAGATTTCAAATATCCTGTCAAAAATGCATGAGTGAGAAGCAGTGATTCGATTCCTTTTGCACAGCCAAGAGGGGAAAAAGCCTTTCTGCCTTGTTGGTTTGATCTCTTATCTTGGGAAATTCTTAAAGATCTTATGATTGTCACAGGGTGCTCAGCTTAATATGCGGGCCAAGGGTCAAAGGTATGGCCATACCTTTTAAAGTCAATGGAGTTCTGTTTGGTTATGGTCGCAGGTGGGGATGGTGCCAGATACAGACTATACGTGCATAATGTGTATATATATATATATTATATAATCGAGCCACTTGGGTAATCATATTGTTACCAAGCCCAGCTTGCATCAGCACATCTCAGCATGTGAGGCCTGACACAAGATGGGAAGCAGTACGACTACGTGGAACGTGCTGGTCGCTGGTGAGGAGGTTGCATGGTTTTTTGGGGGGGACTATGGGGGTGCTAGGGGTGTTGAAAGCATCGGGGGACATAAGATATCCACAAGGTTTCCTGCTGAAATCAAGAATCGTTTTTGTTTTCGATGTTTTTTTGTTTTTTCATTTTGGGAGGGATCAGGTTCTTATTGCTGTATCCTGGTCCCACCAAACCGTCAAACGAATGAATGATTGGTTTGTTGATTTTAATTTGAGTGTCCTTTTCCGTAGTTCTTAACAGGCTCTACTGTCATCCTGGGACGGGGATACGCCAAAGCCGTATGTATTATATTACAGTAAAGAAGCACAGCTAGCCAGTGTCTTTTTGATTTTTTATGCATCTTTTTGCGTGGTTTACTGTTCCTGGACTTTTTCTCAGAAACCCTTTTCATTGGGTGAAACCCAGGATAGCAATGAACAGCATAAACAACTAATAGTATAAAATCAATTTTATAGATAATCTATAGGTTTAATCAACCAACCATCATATTTGTTAGAGATTGGTTGGTTGTTATCCTCCAAAAAAAATCCCTTGATGGAGCCAATATCCTTCGAAATTTTGGGGAAAAGGCCGGCAACCAACCAGACTGAGCTCGTTCAACGAGTCAGGTGGTTTCTTCCAACCCCGGAAAGATTCGCACAGCGCGGATGCGGTTGTTGGGAACAAAAAAAACAGCACAGCGTGGGTGGGTTTTGACAAAGGAAGGCTTTTCCAGGGCGAGTTGTTGCCCATGATCTACTGTTGAAAGGCTCTTAGACAACTTGGAATCATTGACTTAATTACTTCAGACTAGAGCTTCTTTGCGGGAACATTTCTCATGAACCAGCATTTAAGGCTGCAGTATGACGGTATGACTTTGAATCTTCAAACATAACTACTCCAAAGCAATTATAAATAGTATCTCAACTTACCCAGGAAGTTACGATTCTTGCCCAGACATTTTTGTGAGATTTATCGCCACGACAAAAACCAGGAAACCATATAACTATATGGCATGTGTTTCAAGGAAAGGTTTACATCATCAAGAAATATCGATCCCTGGGTGCAGCTGGAACATTTTCATATATATTTCCGTTGAGTTTGTTGCTTTTTCACGTTTTTTTTCCCTGGTGAATGTTGGATTCAAAAAATGAGGAAATCATAGGGAAAATACCGTGAAATCAGTGGGGGGCATTGAAACATAACCGTTATAGCTGAATTTGGTTGGTCTTTTAGAAGCGATATGCTTTTTGCGAACTAAAGATGGTGATCTAAGAATCATTTGTGGAAGAAGTGCCTTGGTTGTACCACGCTAAACCACGCTTGATTTAACAAGTTTTTTCTCAGCAGAAACGAAATCATCCAAGAATATCCTTCATCCATGGTCTTTTCACGACTTAAATGAGAATGGCAGTCAGCTCCCAAATGGTTTTGGGGAATAGGAATATTGGAATTACTTTTTGACTCTTTTTGCTACTATTGAAGAAGTTGAGACCTTTCAACTATACCAATAAGACATAGGGGATATTATAGGGGATGAAATTTGACACCTTTGGAGGGTCTAGGTAACCTGCCTGCACCAACAAAAATACATGTCACCTACTGCACTCTTTAATCTCAAAATATCCGAATGCGTTTTATTTCACCTTTAGTAGATGTTCAGGTAGCTTCAAAAAAAAATGCGTCACTGTGTTCATCCCGATATTGGCGACGATGATCACTTCTATCAAGTTGAGAAAGACATTTTTCAGTTGATTGAAACCACCCAACCTGGTAACCTACTGTTGATCGAAGAAATCCTGCACCAGTTGAGGTTGGTAGCTTCTCCCATTATTTGTAGAGTTTTATAGGATCCCAGGTGACAGGTGGTGCAGGATTTCAGACATCAACAGTAGCAATCTTCTTGCAGCCCTTTTTCTGGCTTTAGATTCGGGGCTTGAAGCCCGGTACGACTCACCATTCGTTTTACCGAACATGGTGGTGCCGCCCCGATGGCTACGCTGGCCACGCCTTTGCTGCGAAGTTGCGATACAACAGATTTGAGACAAGTCAACAAGGTGGCTTGGACTGCAAAAGTCCGATGGATTTTGAGGCCAAAAAATGAACGTCGTAACATATCTTTACATTGAAAGAGAGGACAAGAAAACTCCCCTTTCGAACATCACAATATTCTTTTTAGGGTCAATGTTATTTCAGCTGCTGCTAATGGCTACTTGGTGGTTTGGATTCCAAGGGATTGTTACTTAGAGGTACCCGCAGAAGCTCAAACCACCAATTAACCATTATTTATTATGTACTAGGTGGTTGTTTGAAATATGCCTGATTTTCACCCATAGTTAGGGAAATTATCCAATTTGACTCATATGTTCAGATGGGTTGAAACCACCAACTGGGTATAGTTGGTCATTTCAGTTGTGTTTTTCCGGATATACCAGCGACATCCAGTCACCGACAACAAAAAACGGACATCGAGGAACCGACTTTCACCGGCTTCCATGTGGCCAGACCTCCAACACTTACGTACTGTGCATTTATTGGAAAATTCATGACAATTCCAACATAAAACCCTGAAAAAACTAAGATGAAAACCCACACCATGGTGTTGAACCAGAGTTTTCGTTTTAAAGGGGTGGATTTTTCAGGTTTCAGGGCGAGGTGTGATTTTTTTGTATTTTGGGATACCTGGGAACGTTCCAGCAATTTCTTGTAATTTCCTGATGATTTGTACCAATACCCATGGTCGATTCTTGTTTTTTCTGTTTTGTGAACCAAATTGAGGCCCTAGGCAAAAGTGCACGAAACCAATGGGAATTGGCACCATATTTGTTGGACAATTTGCTCACCATGAATTTACAGCCTACAACCGTCACAGTGAATGCTGCGATGACAGGTTACATGGTCATGCAAGTTGAAGCAGGATTTTATTTTATTGTTTTTATGGTGCCATCTTTTTTTTGGTGGGTGGGGGGTGAAAAGAGGGATTTACACGATAGAAAAAAATTGGCAGGTGCCACAAAAAACATCAAAACAAAGACATTTCGCAAATGATCGCTTCTTTAGCACCTGGCGGGAGGTCGAAACCCCAAAGGAAACTCATTTGAACCAACCACAGTCTTTCAGGTGCTATGTTAGTTCCAAGGAGCGTGCAATGTTGCTTTATGGCCAATCAACCAACCCCCTCTAACGTACCCCCCCTCAGAAAGAAGGGTTTTGTAAGGTTGTATTAAGGGAAACAAATGGTCAACAAACCCTTGATCAACAAGCCCTTGATAAGGCATCATTTCTAGGGGGGGGTGTACGTTAAGGGGAAGGTTGGTTGAGTCGCCATAATTTATATAATTGTTTTTTTCCAGTTTTTTTTATTTTTGTGGAATTTGTGGCATTCTTTTTCCAGTCGAAGTCTTTTTTGACGACATCATGGCGTGCGTTGCCTGAGGTTGTCAAAGAGCCTCGCAGTGGTTGGAATGTCTTCAGATGCTGAAGTGCTTTAAGATCCTTGGGTTTCAGCACGGTATACTTTGGGCTCACCATGGTACTTGGTAACAGTCACCAGGATCACTTACCATTTTAGTAGAGGATCCTTACAAACCCCTCATTTGACACTGCTACTGGGTGGCGGGGATGACCAAAGGTATACTGTAAGTCTGTACACAGTTTTGTTACGTTTTTTTTTTGAAGCTCACCAGATACTTTCTGGATGTTAATGTTTTGCTGCTTATAGCGTTCCACAAGCCATTGCCCCCGCCGACCTATTTAAACAAACCTGCGCAAAAAGAAAGGGTCTCAAACATATCTTTCCAGTAGAAACTGAAACGAAAAGCAACAACAGTAGCAGAGACAACAGCAACAACAACAACAACAACAACAACAACAACAACAACAACAACAAATATTCCAACATCGACAACGACAAATCCATCATCAACAACAACAACAACAAATAATCCAACATCGACAACAACAAATCCATCATCAACAACAACAACAACAACAACGACGACGACGACGACAACGACAACAACCACAACAACGACAACAACAATGTTTTTATATATACCTAGAACCATTTTGGCTCAAGTCATCCTTAGACAAGAGTTTCAGATTCTGCTCAGAAGGCAGAGAACGACAGAGGGTCGCTGATTGCACGATGAGTGCCCTCGAATTTGGCGTTTGATACGTCCAATTTGGACGCCAACATTTCAGGAGGAGATTTGGCAGATGCCATATCCAAGGCGTGTAAGATAGACCAGGAAGGCTGCCACCAAGCATTCATCGGCGATGATTCGAAAGACTTAAACGAGGATGAAGCGGCTGTCAAGTCATCCATTGCAAGCCGCCAGAAATATGCGGCCGGAAGAGAGGGGCGAGTACTCCTACAGGAGGATGAGATCCACAGGATCATTGAAGCCACAAAGAAAGGGGACAATGATGCCGTTGTGATTGCGTTCATCGAGGACGACTTACGAGACGCAGCTACGAATACCCCAAGCGTTCTTGGTAAGGTTGTCTTGGTTATGGCTTCTCTTGGCTGGATGAATCTTCACCAAGTGGGATCTAAGGCGTATGAGACGTCCTCTGTGTACAACGCGGCGAAATCTCTCCTCTCCACCTTGGGTGAGGTTGATGATCAAGCTCTCAATTCACTTAGGCTTTCGTTCTACAAGGAGGCTGTTGGTCGCTTTGAGGGACTTGGTGCAGGCGACGAAGCTGCTTTAAGAAACCTCGTTTCAAGGGTTGCTGATGCTGTGGGCATGAACAGCTCCCCAGGTGTGACTGGCTACTCAACTCGTAGCGCATCAGGAATGGCTGCTTCAGGCACAGCATCCAGCCCGGTCATCTTTGGCGGAAGGCTTGTTCACGACGCCGCAGGCCTAAGCGGCATTGTGGAAACCATCGTCGGGAACGCCATTCCAGATCACGTCAGAAGAGGCTACAAGACTGCTGGTGAGATGACAACTCATCGAGCGGCGATAGCTGCTGCCAGCCCAGCGGAGGCTGAACGCATGAACGCAGAGCAAGCAATCGCAGTCACCAGAGTCATGACGGATGTCGAGAGTCTTGTTGCAGCAGTGGCAAAGCTCATTACAGTCAGTCAAAATCACAAGGACTTTTCCAGCGGCATGGGGGGATACGCACTGGTTGACCTCGACCCATCTGCAGTGGCCGCACAGCAAGGTCGAAATCTTGCAGATGAGCGGAAGTTGATGCACAAAGAGTACTCAAAATCACTCCTAAGTGTTCTGCATGAAACACTTCTTGCGAAGTTGAAAGAGGCAACAGAAAACAAGAGGAAGGTGGTAAGATTCGACATTGATTTGGACAAGATGACCGTCCTTGATCCATTAATCAGGAAGTGTATTCAACTCAGCATCTACCGCACCGAGAAGATTCACAAGTCTGCTGCCTTTGGTCAGGATCCAAATGGGGAAATAAAGAAGGCTTTCCTGGGAACAGCGTACCTGGGCATCGTTTATGGTCTAGGTCTTCTTGACGGGCAGATCATTTCTGGCATCAGTACAAACACAGGCAATCGAGTTGTTGCCTTCAACCCAGTGAGGATGACCTGAAGAAGTATTGGAATGAGTTCCTTCGTGGCCCAAGTGTAGCTTTCGGCGCAACAGTCACGCTCCGAGTGCTTTCCTTTCGCATCGCTGCAGCAGAAACCGCAGATGGGAATGTGCAGGCACTCAGGTTCTTGTCGAAAGGCCTTGAAAAGACAGCTTTGGACATAGAGGCTCAGGCTTCCCAAGGCGGATCAAGCACAGGCGGTCGCACCTTCACTGCCACAATCGGTATCTTCCGTGGGTCTGGCAAAATACTGGGATTCAGATCAAACCTGATTCTACTGCGCCCGATTGAGGAACTGACCGTGCCTCTTGATGCAGTCACTCCGCACTTGACAGGACTCAAATCTGGAAGTAGGGCTGTGGGCGTGCTAAGGCAAGTCCGCATCTTTACGGACTTCCTGGAGAGGACTTTGTCACCAGAACAGAAGGCAGCTCATGGTGGGCTCGCTGAGCTTCTCAACATGAGGGCATCTTTCAAGGCGGCGGATGTGGAGGTGTCTGAAGTTTTCCGCTCCGCCATAGAGTATCACAAAGCCAGCTTCCACTTAATCGGTGTTCCTCAGAAAGTTATTGCCACCAACGGTCCATTAGGGAGCCTCCTGGCTGCCGCAGCAGGTGTGCTTAAGACAATGCCGGAGTCTACGCTAACTCAAGCAATCTCCCTTGTGTCTAAGCGCGTGGGACAACCAGCCCTTGCATCCGCAAGTGCGCTGTGGGCGGCATCACTTCAGGGTCAGGCAGTCTCGGCAATGGCGTCGAACACTGACCTTTCAGGCCCAGCGATGGCCGGCGGGTGAAGGCTCAGGCGTTGCAACTAGGCGACGAGGACGAGTTGCACGCCGCTGATTGTTTCATCGATGGATGAGACGAGCTGACGTCCTCTGTCTTGGTGACATATATCTCTAGATTTTGGCATCAAGATCTCTTGAGAAAAGGAAACATTGCACTACGATTACCAATTCGTACCTCAGAAGAACCGGAAGGATCACTGTGACATCATTTTTTGCGTTTCTCACCATTCGATACAAACTCGTACCAGCGAAAGAAAGGATGAGAAGAAGTCGGTGTAAAAGCAAAAGAAATACCTGGAACCAAAATGACCCTTGTTTTGATTGGAAAAGGCCTTCTTTTGGAGGCTTGACCTTCAAAAACAAGAGGTCATTTGGACGATAGGTATATATAGGGATGCGAAACCCCTCCCAATAACAGTGAAAGGTGAAGGTTCATAGGGATTCCCACTTGTGATTGCATCCTAGGAAGATCGCATCTCAAGATTTTTGTACGTTAACAGTTAACATACCAGATGAAAACAACCATATACTCCCACCTTTCCCCCCAAAAAAATAAATATAAACTTCTAAAGCTTCAGGGTTTGGAAGATGATGTTCTTTTTGTTGGGGCTTCCCCTTAACCTTCGGCGAAAAAATATCATGTCTTTGACCTTGCAGACCTTCGAGTCGAGGGGAAAAAAAAACGCCCAAAACGACACCGAGGACGTGGCTCTTGCAACTCAGCACCGTTTCGTTGCTTGGATGTGTTTAATAAAGCTGTTTTGTTGTTTCTAACATTGTTTGTTTGTGTTATTACATTGGGGCCAAAAAAAACCTAGTTCACAGTGGCTATACATAATCTATTCATTTTTCTGGCGTATAGGCATGTGGTAAATCACAAATCAAGATTTGGTAGGAAAGATTTTTCGGCTGTAAATCCATGGGTTCTTCACCTGGTAAGATTGTTTTTCCAAGCATCATTTCCACATGCAGCATCATTTCCGTACTACTGTAACCTACCTGGCAACAAGAATGGCAATTTTGAAGATGATTTTCTTTTGCCAAACATAAGGGTGTTAAATATGGATATATGGGATAGATATAAACTTTTTCATTCCATGAAAGACTCAACAGAGGTTAAATCTTCACCTAAGCGCTTGGGAGATGTCCAATAGCTGGCAAACAGCTTTGTATTCGTTGATGATGCTGAACCATGCCAACTTGCAGAAGAATGTCATCCTATACAATGCAGGTGGCGGCCAGACCAAAGGTGTGTTTGTTGAAGGGATTGTTGCAGGAAGTGTGTTTCAGGCTAGGTGAGGCTATGGGTTTTTCATATATGCGGCATTTGGGGGTGTTGTGGTTTCTTCAATCCGCATGGAAATTACAGAGGGTTTTGGTGTTCCAAGGGTGGAATGTTTCAACCTTGGATGACATCAGGTGACGTTACGCCCCATAGTTGACATTCAAACGCAACTTGGAATGGATGATAAGTTTTAGCAGCAGGTAGACAAATTTCAAAATCTCGTAGAATTATACAGTGTATAACTTGCGGACCTACCAAATAACCAACTAATTCTGGTTTACTACCTGAGTCACAAGAAACCTGCATGTATTGATTGGTAGGCTTGGCATGCTGGCGTGGTAGTTGGACTCTGTCAACAACGCTTCTTCAAGACCTGCAGCAACAGAATCTAAAAGCCACAACCATCACCAGCAACACAGCTATTTCCATTCACCAAAGGACATGAAAAAACCTTGGGGCGCGGTTTGTGTTTCTTGTCATTTTTGTTCCTGTTTGTGTGTGTGTTTCGGGTGTCAGTGATATTTTTTTTTGGGGGGGGGAAGGTGTAAAATTTGGAAGGACCTAAGGATTCAAACAAATGAAATGTTAGGTGGTGGTTTCAGGTGTGTTTTTTGACCCCGTACTTGGGGAAATGATCCAATTTGGCTAATTAATATGTTTCAAATGGCTTGAAGCCACCAACTAGAATCATGATCCATTTGTTACTGGCAGGGGTTGAGCATCCCAAAGGACTTTTTTTTGTGACATGTTGGAGCCCTTGCTGTTGGCTAAAGGAGTTAAATTCAGTTGAGGGGTTTCAACATTGTGCTTGGTACATTTTCGTGGGGTTGGTTTCACATATTTTTTATTTTCACGCCGGAAATTGGGAAAGATTCCCATTTTGACTGACATTTTTCAAGGGGGTTGAAACCGCCAACTAGTTTTCTTGGGGTTGGTTATGACTCATGACAGGTAGAACTAAAAAAACCTTGACGATTTTGAAAGAGATGATGATATCACTAGATCGCTATATGAATTGTGTTGTTGTCTCCCCCCTCCCAGTAACTCCTGTGGCAAATGAAGGTTTATAGGGATCCCCAAACCTAAAGAATGTAAGTATCCGACTGGCATCCTGGGCAGGGGCACAACCCAAGGTATGAACCAGTTTTTCTCTTGCTGGCTGCAGCAACAGGTGGTTTTTCTTAAGGCTTATCTCTTCCCTTGCTGAGATGGTCCAGTTTGACTTGCGCAGATTTGTCAGTTGGTATTAAGATCAACTATTTAACTATCAAAATCCACCAGCTGTGGTTGCAATTTTTTAAGCTAACCAATTTTGGGGGGATCAATGCAAATGTATGGCAATTTGAGGGATTTTTGTTGTAATGGTGCGTTGTTGGGGTGGGTAATATAATGACCCTGGTATTGTTGTAGTTCTATGTTTGGGGCCCCTGCATGTTGTGATAAGCAAGGCCGCTTTTGTTGGATCCTGAGTTTGAAAAGATCCGATTCCTGTAGCAACAGTAGGTGACCCCCCCTAACAGATGCGCCTCAGGAATAAGGGTTGAATAGCCGGCACTAAGGGAAACCAACGGTTCAAGAAATGCCAGCAGTTTAGGGAGTAGCCAATTTTTCTTACCAAATGACTCCAAAGATTTTCCGAAAACCTCCGACCAACAGGACCTCCTTGTGGCAATCAGCTCTTTTCCTGAGCCACAAGTGTCTTCCATCCTTTGATGTCTTTGGGCACAGTGCATTGTTAGATGCCTGTGGCTTGGGAATCTTGAGCTGAGTGGTACAGGAACAATTTTTGACAATCAATCCCAACTTGACTTTTTTTCTCTTTTTTAAATGCTCTGAAAACTTGACGACCCAACGAAAAAGTCAGGAGAGCAATGGCTGTGGTCCTTGCATTTGTTCTGCGAAACTTCAGCTGCCCACAATTCGCTTCGTTTGAGCATGGTGAGTTATAACGCTGCCCTTGGTAGCTGCACGAAGGCTGGGTTTTGGAAACGGATGTGCAGCTGCGCAGATGTTCAACTTGTGTGCTATGTGTTTACGTTTTTTTGGTTGCACTGTATTTTTTGAAGTCCTTTACTGTATCCATTCCGTTGGGTGCCAATATTCAAAGGCCTCATGATACCGATGAACAGTATGTTTGTCGTTTCTTATGAAGGCTTCGCTATCATCCCCAACTGCAGACTGTCAGGGGGCAGGACTTAAGACAGAACACCGTATCGTTCATATTTGTTGTATATACCTCAACATGTTTTGAGGTTTTGCTAGCTGGTGGTAAATAGCATACCTAATCACCCTTAATTCAAGTTTAGGAATTATATTCATTTGCCCAGACATATTAATATGGTTTTTAGATTATTTTCAACCATCTATGGTATATCTGCTTACAAGTGCCATACAACTCAACCATTCATGTAGGTAAGATATACCATTTTTCATGAATCCCTCTGAAAAATTCTCAGTGGTTCTGCATGCTATGAATTTCTCAAACCAAAAAAGCTATCCAATTCAACTCCTGCAAAGGTGATTGAGTGGTATTTTTCGGGATTCAATCTCCCATCCGGACCGGATATCAAAGGGATAGTCCTGGATATCTTAGGGAAAATGGCATTCATTCACCACCTTCAGAAAGGTCCGTTAGTTTTTCTTTGGCCGGCGATTTTTTTTGGCTCCCAGGACTTGGAGACCTGGTTAATAACCATGGTGATCGTTTGAGTCCCTTCAGGATCAGTCAAGGTTCCCCTTCCAAATGGCCTTTCCATGGCCTATAAATGGGGGTGATCTTAACTACTTAACAACTCCTGGGATGATCCTCCGAGTGGCCCCTTAGATTGTCCATTGAATGACAGGAATGGAAGGTTGGAGCTCAACTCTTGAATCATGCAGCAGGTTTTGATGGAAGTGGAAGTTCTGTGAAGCTTGCATTTTTCGGATGGGAAGAAATGTTTCGGAAGTTTGGGACCACTCAAGTGTGGGAAACATTTTCCTGAAACTATGGTAGATTGATAGGTGATTGAAAAAATAGTTGGAAGATTACTTTCAAAGTGGAGCGTGGTTTCTTTTTGGGGGATTTGTTGTTTTTTGGGGTTTGGTGTTTTAGACAAAATCCGAACCAAAGTCATCAACTTCAGGAAAGCTTGCAGTGCCTTCATTTCCAGCTTGGCTAGAGATGGTCTATGGCAAGCTGCATTCCAGATGTTCTGTCATTTGCACAATTTCACCATCAAAGCCACGGTGGTCACCATCAGTGCTATGCTTACAGCTTGTGACTTTGAAGCATTTTTTTTGGGTTGCAATCGGTTTCCCAGGATCAATGGATTGTAAGGATTAGTTTTTCCCAGGTTTTGACGAAAAAGCATGCAGGGCACTAAAGATTGCATAAGATTACTATTTGAATATCAGCTTTGAAAGGGATACATGAGTTACTTTCGATGCATACTCCCTTGAAATTTGATATAGATACCCGAAACAGCCATATTTGAAAGGGGATACGATTTAAGAAACATCATTTCGGGTATCTATATATAAGTAAGATTTGGGTGGGTATAGATGCTTATAAAATGTTGAGCCGGCTAAAATCAAGTTTGAACAGTTTTCTTCTTCACAGGGTCACATCGATGTGGCAACACTTCAATGATTTATTGAAACGGCACCTTTAGACTTTAGTCTGACAATGGAGTAAAATCTACTTGGTGGTTTCAACATGTGTTTCTTTGTTTTTTTTACCCGCAATCCAGGAACGTAAGCGGTGAAACCTTTGACAAATGAAATGTTTCAGGTTTCACGTGGGTGATTCAACCACCAACTAGTTCCTATACCAAATATACATCTATATATATGTTTTTGATGTGCTAGTTCCGTGACAAGCAACCAACAAGTTTCAAGTGGGTGATCATTTTTTTGATGTGTTTTTCTCAACGTTTCAGACAACTTGGAGAGTCGACACCTGGACAGCGTTTTTTTTTTTCAAACCTGGCAACTTCAGTCCCATGGCAGATATATGTGCTTAAGCTTAAGTTGTCCCAGCAATGTCGAAATACACCCAACATTGGTGGAAAATATTCAGCTTAACCACATTGTATGTTTTTTTCCCAATAATGTTTGGATATACAATGGTTAGATATATATATATATATTGGAAAACAAATTTCTATCACTGTTCGATGAGTGTCATGGTTTATATGAATGTTTCAGATTCATGCCACCTTAATTGCCCACGCGAATGGACTGGTATGGTCAAGGTGAAACATTTCAACAGGAGTTCTTCCATCAACAGTAGGATTTGATTGACATATTAATGCTACACGGTGCGCCCCAAAAACCAGTTAGAAATGGAGCGACATGGGGCCCTTAGAAATAGGTTGAAGTAACACCAGTGATTTATAAAGCCATGTATAGGGGTTAATTGCACCCCATGTATAACTGATGTTTGAGCCCATCTTGTAAGGGTCTATGATTTTCAACGATTAAATCCAAGCACTTCTAGCGAAGTTTGCTTCCCTTGTTTCATCGTTCCAGAAACAATACTTGGATCTACTTCCCCCTTACCCAACAACAGTCACCACTCAGAATTACTGCATTTTTTTGTACGGAACCCCAAGGATCCCAACCTTCATTTGCCATTGGGCATCCCTGGGTCGGGGAGACCCCTTGAGGTGAAAAAGGCATTGCATGGGAAGATGCTTGTCACCTGCGAAGCTTGACGCAGGCGCGCCGCCATTGTCTTTTTTGGATACATGTACCCCCAAAAAAACCAGCGGGCTGGAGCCTGAATATGGTCGCGAAAGGAAAAGGAGAAACCACCAATTGGTTGGGTTCCATTCTAGTTTTCGGGGGTACACTTTTCGGTGTAATGGATGGAATTATGGGTAGTTTAGAAAGAACCCGAGTTGTGAACAAATCGAGAAATTTGGGGTTGGAAAGAGGAACAAATTTGTGGTGCCTTGTTGGGGTAGAAAAATATAAGATGCTCCCCAACACAGGCGAACTGGCTCCATACCGAAAGGCAACCCACGCTAACCCTGATTGTTGTTGGGTGAGGGGGGGTGTTTACTGACTGAGCCACGCCATGATCAAATGAAGCTATCCTTAATGTATGACCCAAGTGCAGTAAAGATTTAATCTGCCCAGACTCCATCGATCTGAATTGCTGTTGTTTCAATCGAGCTAAGCATAAGCATTACAAGAGAAAAGTGACTTCCGAAGGTGGTTGGGAAGATGATGTTCCTTTTCCACAAGTGAGATATGATATGTATGGACTCGTTCCCTGCCTGGGTGCGCGTTACCACTACCATCACTTAGTTTTTTTTAAACGTAAAAAGCCAACCCTGCAGGTGCTGCCACTACCAGACAATGAGATCATGTATAGCGCTCTGAGCGCAGCACTGGAAAAGGGTCAGCAATGGGAAAGGGTCAGCACCTTGAAGGAACACGTTTCGGAGTCGTCGGGCGGATCTCCGCGGTCTCTGGTGGTTGGCGAAGGTTCCATCCAAGGATCCCTTCAAAATGGTAGAAAACCCATGTTTTTTTCCGAAGGAAGGTTTGCAATGGGTGAAATTCTCTTGGACTTTTTGATGTCATCCAAATGGTTTAGTAGATGACAAACTCCCGAAAGGACCATGTGTCAAGAATGCTCCAAAATATTTGTCAAAATACATATTTGCGACGTATGTGTTTATTTGATTTTATTTACAGGAGTTTTACATATAATATGTATATATGTAATATCAACATGTATGAACCGTAAAAATATATAGTTATTATTTCTCTATTGCACAGACGGTTGTTTTTTTTTTACATGGTGCATCCGGGAAAGGAAAACAACCACTGTGAGATGCTGGAGTTTGTCGTGAGGAGGTGTTTGGACCCCATAAAGGCAGGCCTTCCTTGGAGGTGTTTTTTGGGGACCCCAAAAACGCCGATCCTCACAAGGTATTTTGGAAGACATGGGTATAAAGAACACCCATTCTAGTTCTTAGTTGCAGATTTGTTTGGAGTCGTTTATTTTTTGGCCGGTTATTTTAAAAAATATTCATATTTTCAGACTCCAATGTGTTCCTTTTCGCTTATAGATGTTGACCTCCTTGAGATGACACAGATGATAATCTTCGTGTTAAAGAACTCAAGACCTCTCACGAGTTCTATGTTAAAAGCAAGCAACCAACAACCCAAGCTGATTTGATTTTGGAATACGATCGCCCCTAAAACTTGGGTGTTCCCTGAAACTAACAGCGAGTTAACCCCTAAAAAATTGTGGTTGGAATAATTTTCCTTTCCTTTTTGGGGCAAAAGAAGGGGTTTGTTGGCTGTTAGTTTTCAGGGAGGGTATATAAGCCTCAGCCTTGTCCATCCTTGTGCCGAGATCACATCCTACGCGAGTTGCAAGTGCAACAGCTTCGCCTGTCGAATTTCATCTTCAATTCTGCCATGAGTGCAGCAGCCGGACGGACGCCCTGGACGGTGCGGAGTGAAATTGATGATTTGGTGGGAGATGAAGGTGGTAAAAAGGTGTGTTTAAACGCGTAAGTGATATAGCTTTAATAGGCTTTATGGAAGTATACATCACAGGTGGTGTCAGGGGAGAAGAGGTGAGAAGTCGAAATATGACGCTCGGGAGCAGCTCGGTATCATTCAAAAAGACAGTTCATTTGCTGGCACCCATTGCCCAAACAAATGCATGGCCAACGTGGGGTTGGTACCCGGATTCTTAGGACATACTTTAAACGGATCCCCAAAGGGTAATAAATATGAGAATATCGTGGGATTATAAACCCGGAATACATGGCCGAGACTAAAGGGTTATTTCACCCTACTTTCAGTAGTTATAACTGTTATAACCCTAGGTCAAAATATATAATAGTTACAACCCTAGGCCTAAACAAAAAGTAGTTATAACTTACCTATGACCCTATACTTATACACATGGCCTTATTAAAAAATGGTTATTTCACCCTACTTGGCTCAACTGGTTTTTGTTGGCCACCCAGCTTGGGGTAGGCGGCCTTGATCACGCTGGACACCTTAGACCACCGAACCATTGCCTTCTCCGACGTGACCTTGGCAACGGCCGTGAAGGCATGCGAGGCGCGTCTCGCCTGAGAAAATCTCACATCCCCCTTTCCGGCTGGGGAAAAGGTAGGTTACTTCCCACCGAAAAACGAACTGATGAAAACCACGTTAGAAAAAGGAAGAATATGTATCTATCATCTATAGGTGCTGGCGACTCACATATATTTTTTTCGGAATTTTCGCCCTGAAAAATGGGAAAGAAATGATCCCAATTTGGCCTGCGCTTATATTATTCAAAGGGGTTGGTTCAAACAACCACCAGCTAGTCATCTTTTGTTAACCTCCGCTTAACCATCAGGATGTTGAAGGTGTGAGGTGCGAGGTGGAACATATTGACGAATGATGGTCTAATTCGTCATTTGTTTGGGGGGGTTGTATTGGGTGAAGTCGTTTTCATATTTCATGGAATCTGAAAAACATGCGGTTGGCTGACATATTATATATAAATATATGTGTACTGTATCCTTCTTGGATGATTTCTGGGTTAGTTAATTGGGAAGTTTTTCCATCCATACATTTGGCGAAACATCCTTGAGGACTATCCAGGAGGTGGTTCCAAAAAAAAAGGTAGTGAGGGAAATGATTCCCATTTCGGTGTGTGCATATGTTTTTTATAATTTGGGGGGTTTGTTCAAACCACCAACTATGATGATTCAAACATCATATAACTACATAAGTTACAATCCACTGAACTACTATATCACTCAAAGGCTTCCATCAAATATATTCGTTCCACGCCGGCAAGCTACAATAGCAATGGGAAATCAACCAATTTTGCTGCTATTCACCGGGATCTTCCTTGTGATTTTCCATGGTTACAGAGGGTTGTTGCTGCTGATGAACGACTCCAGGCCACCTTCACTTGGCGTTCAAGCTTATCCTTATTGTTTGGTTCACCACAGATCAATGGCTTGACATCAAGCATTGCATTTAATGCAGCATTGAGTGCTATGGTGAAAGCCTTGCATGTTCAAAGAGCTGTCCAACTTATGGAAACATTGATCAAAGACACTTGGTACAACGAGTTTTTTTTTTATCTCAGAAAAAACACAGCTCAATTTGGCGTGCAAAAGGATTGTTCTATGTATATAGTTGTTATCTGGTGGCAAGTATCTATCATGACTGCAGTTCCGGTCAGTCTTCTCATTGGCTTTTCAGAATTTGATCCCTTAAACCACCGAACATAGAATTTATACGAATTTATGCCAATATTGATACCTACATCTACCCTGAATTAGCCATGGCCTGATATTATACATACTTTGGGTGTGAGCCCTACTAGACACATGTCAAGCAAGTAGATGAATATATATATATATATATTAGACTAGACCTAGATGCATTGTTCCTAAGAATCCAGACCCCTCGCCAGAGTAGGATTGATGGTCTCAATCCCATCCCCAGAATGTGATGGTAGGGGAAATCCCTTTCTTAGGACATGCCTGGATCCTTAGGGTAATATTATGAGAATATTGTGATGGTTGCATTTGTTTCGTTGTTGAATCTTTACCCAGAATCTTAGCAAGACAACTTTCAATTTGAATTGACAGAGTTTGTAGCACGAGTTGGTTAAAATAATCACATCAAGTTTTCGTCTTCCACCAACTCCCCCCCCATGAAACATTGGAAAACTAAAAAGTCCATTTTGAAGATGATTTTCCTTTTCCCAAGCTGGGATATGTGAATTCCCTAGAGGGTATGTATTATTTGTACCTTGGATTTGTGTGTCATTTTTTGTCCACCAGATCCTGATCGCTGAGGATCAACTACTACAACCTACAACGATCACTCTCAACACTTTATTGCAAGCTACCGAAGACCAGGAGGTACTGTTGCAATTGCAAAAGTACGGGAAACTTTGGAAGAAGCATGTACCCTCTAGGAAATTAACATATCCCACCTGGGGAAACGGGAAAAACATCTTCAAATATGCCTTATCAGGGGGATATGTTAATTCCCTGGAGGGTATTTTTGCAGACTTATTTTGTGTGGAAGCTTCAGATTAGAAAGGAGAAACATATTATAGAATATTGATCTGTCATACGCTGACATGGTTTTTGCTGGAAAGTCATTACTGCACGCGAAAAAAAGAAGCCACAATTGCGGATAATCCGAAATTGAAGTTCTTTGTTTGATTCCTGTTGATTCTTCTTCTTGTCGTTGTCGTTGTTCTTCTTGGTGTTGTCGTTGTCGTTGTCGTTGTCGTTGTCGTTGTCGATGTTGTTGTTGTTGTTGTTGTTGTTGTTGTTGTTGTTGTTGTTGTTGTTGTTGGATTTCTTGGGTTTCCAGTCCCCCCTAGATCTGAGGATTGAACCCAATCTCATGACTTACAACGAAGCTGTCCGTTGCGTTGAGCTCCTTGGCTGTTGGGCTGTCTGTCCTGGTGGCGTTGTGCCGACAGCCAAGAGGACCCGTCAACGTACCCCACCAGAAATAATGCTTTATTACACCCTGGAAAATCAACATGGAACCCAAGAAATGGAGGTGGATGAAAGATGATGTTCCTTTGCAATGTTTGGTGATTTTTTTAGGTTCCATGTTACATAATTTTCCGGAGTGTACGGTCTGTTGACCAGTGGTTTCACTTAATACAGCCTTATTAAACCCATTATTTCTGAGGGGGGGGGTACGTTAGGGAGCTATAGATATCACCAAGAGGGCTCCGTGTTTTTGAGGTTTGGGGATCCCAGCCCAATTTTTTATTTGTCATGATGGGTCATTGGTTGGTTTGTGGACTACCAGGTGGTTTAGCCCTATTTTGAGTTGGAACCATTCCAACTCAGATCCTTTTCACACATGTTCATGTGTATATCTTAGTTTTACATCTTCCAACTTCCAACTAAAGAAAAACATAGAATTTCCATACGTTCTAAAAGTCCAGATGATTCAGATACTTTAGATAGCTTGCATGATCTGTGTGGATCCATTCGTTGGTATCACCTTTTGGGACCTGCCTAAACCCTAACAGTTGTTGGGACAAAATCATCATCACTTTAGCAGGGTTCCATCACTTGTGGGTAACTCCTGTGGGTAATGGTTGAAACTTATTGCTGCTCCACAGCTGAAAATAAATCACCAGATGTGGATATGGCGGAGTTTTGGATCACAAGATGAGTTGCACCTTCGCCATGACTTCCCGGACCCCAAAAGGTATTCTTCACCCCTTGTAACGTATAGGCGTATATAGGTATATCTTGGAGGATCATCCTTAGGACTTGGATACCCCGTGGTTAATACATCCCGGAAGATTAACATGGAACCTAACAATCACCCAATTGAAAAGGATAATAATCTTCCAAACAATCATTTTCAGGCTCCATGTTAATCTTCCAGGGTGTAACCATGGTTAGTTTCCCTTTCCAAAAATGGCCAACAACAAATCCATGGAGTTGGCGCCCCCCCCCCGAGGCAGACGCCATCCCCCGACTTTTCGAAGCTCCGAAGTGGCCTGGAGCAACTCCGGAGTTGCGCGGTGAGTTTGTGGATGGGAAAAAAAAGATGAGGGCTATAATAGCTGCTGGGGAGAGTGTTGCTGGTTGGATTTTGTTGGAGCCGACTTTTAGGAGCTATGTTGGATGAAAAAAAGGGCAAGTTTATATCAGTATATCCTGATCTTCCAGTTCCCCATATATTTGGAACCAACCTCCCAGTTGCCCAATACTGTAGGGTAACGATCGGCCCCTGGTTCTAAATCTATTATAGGGGAACTGGAAGATGAGGGATTGATATAGTTTGGAAGATGGGCACCTTTGACTTTTCCGGGCAAAAAAGTCAAGCAGCAAAGCGACGTCTTGAGAGAAAGAATCAATGGCTTAGCAGCTTAGCATGACTTGGCTGTATTTCAGACTTCTTTTTCCTCCAAGAGTTTGGATGACATTCCATCCAAAAAATTCAATGAAACGAACATATGTACACATACAAAGGCGTCATGATGTAACAAATATGACATCTTAGACTCTTTAAACCATATTTTTGGGATATTATTGGGTAACACAATGAAATTCACGTGTTGTTCGTTTATTTTGATTCCAACTGTTGGGCTCAAATTTCAGTCGGCAAGAAACGCGTCCGGACGCCTTGCTTCCACGCGGGGGAGGTCGGTCATGGCAACGGCACAGGCGACTGAAATGATGTCGAGGGAAACATGGGAAATGGGTGTGATTGATTGATTGATAGTGGAGGATGTGGCAGTTTTTTGTATACATATATTATATATATATCATATGATATACATATTCAATTATCTATGTCGTAGGTGGTAGTTTCGAAGTTTAGTTTTCCAGTTTTACTTGGATGCATGGGAAAATGATCCAAAATTTGAGGAGGTTCAACCATCAGCTGTCACCAACTAGAAAGCTTGAGATGAAAACTCATATCTGTAAGATTCACTATTCGGCACAAAAAGAGTTTCTGTACTAAGAGATGTGGGTTTGGCAGATGACAAATTTGTATGAATAATTTCCAGTTTCTTGGTTGTCATGGTGGTCATGCTGTTGATGGAAGAAATATGAAGAAATCCTGCACCACCTGACATGTATGAAACCCTGTAAAAAATGGGATATTTATATGATATTTACCATATCAACTGGTGCAAGATTTCTTCCAGCAACAGTTCCCATATTTTACAGGGTTTCATACATGTCAGGTGGTGCAGGATTTCTTCCATCAACAGTAGGGGTTGTAGGAGCATTATAAGTCAACTCAGCCGTTGGTGAACTAGCATAGCTGTTTGTACTTTCCATGAAGGCCTACGCCTTCCGTAACACAAATTGTTGCTTGGAAAATTTGATTCTAAGGAGCGTAGCCTGTTTTTTTTGCGAATTCTGGTGCCCTTGTTTAAATACGTTTTCTTCAGGTGTTTGTACTTTTTGTTTAAAACCTCACAATTTGATACAATTTGGACAGAAACCTGCACGGAATGGGTCACCAGATGTAGGAAAACATCTCAGGTGGCTCAAACACATGTAATCCATCAGTTTCGAATCTTTTTCCCGAGCCATTGAACCCTTACAAAATGATGCTTCAAGAAAAAAAGCCACGAGAAACATCCCGCTGCAGTTGTAAGAATCTCTTGATAATCAAAGGAGCAAAGGAGCTACCCCAATAAACCTTAGGTTGGTTGTAGTTGAATTAATGTGTATTTTGGCAGGCTTTCTATTCGCAGCCCATCCAACACTTTCCGCAGTTTGCCACCTTTTGATTGTTTTCGCGCTTCGGATGATTTAGGTTGTGCACTGGCTACTGATGGCTGGTGGTTTACTGGGCAAATCCCTAATTTAGGAATCACCATCCAATTAAAATCACCTAACTGTTTGAGGGGTAAGAAAATTCACGGGTTTTAATTTCAGGCCTTCAAAAACGGGGTTTGTTTTGGTCTGAGATATGCAGCTGGGGACATCAAACTCGGCAAGCTTCAGGATGCGTTGCCCATGCTGCTGGGGCAGAAGGGGAAAGGCACCGAAATTGGCAAGTTGGCCAATTCGGAGAACTTTGTCGACCAGGCCATATGTAGGTAGCATGGTCTGACATGTTATAGACATTTTTTGGATTTTTTTGGGGGGTCTGGGGGGGCGGATGATGTGGGGATTTCATACCCTTCCCTTTTTGCGCAGGTGTTTTTTGATAGGGACAGGGATGCACCCAAATACATGCTTCATTTAAGCTGTCAGACTCAAAAGGGCTCATGATGGTTCATGTCTCTCTCTCAAGTGGAGACTTTGGGATACTTTGGGCAAGACACGTGGGTTTGAAGACGATGGTTTATCTGAAAGATCACTTCGTGAGTATGTGTGAAAGCTGTCGGTCTGTTCCTCCTTTTGCGTTTCAACATTGCATTGCATCCGTGAGGACGGACCAGCTATATAAGTTACAAGTTGTCAGCTATACTATGCTGATTATACATAAACGGTGGTAATACGGGTTGGTTTCTATCCAGCTTAAGGTTTTTTTCAAGCCATTACCATTGATCCTAAGTTTCTCGTAAACAGACATCCTAGGCACCCGTACCATCCATGCATGGTATATATTTACCTACATTTACCCACATTAACTATTTTTAAAATCAGCCATTTCATGCAGGTAAATATACCACGTAGATCCATTTGAACATATATAGATATATACCGTACATGGGTGGTCTTGGGTGCAAGTCATTCATTGCCACCTCCAAGATATGTCCACCTCACCGCCAGATGCGATTGTTCTACAGCTGTTCCGCTGGGGATCCGGTAAACACCAAGAACCTCTTGGAAAGCATTGATGCTTGGAACCTTTCAATGGACTGTTTTGGGTGCTTGATTCAATCGTGCTCGTTACTTCTTGTTCCAGGTGAAAGTATAACTGAAAAGATATTTTTCAATAGAATTTGATACTAAACCTTTGACATTTGTACGTAACTATGTACTAACTTAAGAAGACTTAATTAAGAAGCCAACCAACGTCGTAATCCTTAACAATTGTCATTATTTGTTGTTCCTTCGTCCAAGTTCACAACGCGTGCCCTGACGATGTTGACGAGTTGCGAGTTCTGATCTTCCAAGATCATGTGACTGTCGGTCTCATCATCCGATGCTCCACCTCTTTTCCCAGATATACAGGTATAAAATATACATTTGGGTGGTGGTTTCAAATATTTTTTATTTTCACCCCTATTAGGGGAAGATTCCCATGTTGACTACTGTAATATTTTTCAAAGGGGTTGAAACCACCACCTAGACATGGTGTGCATGTTTTTCCTCAAGGCACTACTGCATTTGGATGATTTGCCTGATGCAAACAAACTGCAGGCTCTCCATAGCCATGGTCTTTCTAAGGTGAGTTCATCGCCATGAGTTTTCCCATCCTGAGATGGTACAACGACATGTTTCATTGATCGTTCAAGTTGGATGGATGGGTAGTATATAGATACATAAAACCGAAAACCATTGACAGTACAACCATATATACATATTCATGTCAAGGTATTGTACTATTCATTAACTTGCTATGTATCACTGGAAGTCTTAGTTACATGCAGCTTCGGCTTACTACTTACATCCATTGATCCAATCCTCAGTGGTTCTGAACACACCCGATTTCACGATAAAGACTGATCAATGGGAGGTGACTCCGGCTTAGTACCCTTCCTGAAACTAACATATGGATGATTGGAATACCATTGTTTCCTTTTGGGGCAGAAACAACTATTTTTTTCAGGGGCTATGTCTCGTTGTGTTTGAGGGACTGTATATGGTTTTAATAATTACCTAATTCTATATACAAGTACCTGTATTGCCTTCTCATTTGGCATCCCTACAAGATCCCCTTTAAACCCATCCCTATTTTCCGCGGGTTTTCAACTCAGGATGTCAATTACAAGGACTACAATGGTCGAACAGCCTTGCATAGCGTCGGGAGGCTAAGGATCAAACGAAATGTGAAGAAGTGACAAATTTCACCCCGCAGTAACGTGACGCCATGAAAAAAAAAACTGGGAATCAACCAGTAGTCATTTTGGTGACTAACAAATTGGTGGTTCACTATCTTCTCTAGGTGGTGGTTTCAAATATCTTTTGATTTTTTGCCCCGATCGTTGGGGTTTCATGATCCAATTCGACGAGCATATTTTTCAAATGGGTGGTTCAACCACCAACTAGAAAGACACAAGAGGATCCGAGAGCAAACAAAAATCAATGAGATAAAGATACAAAATGTTTGTTTTTTTTTTTGTTTGAAAGTTACCAGAGATCACATGGTTGACTTGGATTTGTGTGTGTTTGTCCCATTAATTGTGTTGCTTTTCAGCATTTTGCCTGCGTTTTGCTGACTCCATGGGATTTGATTTGGAACCGTTTTGGTTGCTTCAACAAAAATCCAAGGCCATCCTGACCAGCATGATACATACTCAGCTTGTTTGGTACTGTTGATGGTTCAGAGCTCCCAAAACAACCACCTGGAATGTATAAATCCCTGTAAATAATGGGATAAACTACCTATTAACTGGTGCAGGATTTCTTCCATCAAGAGTACTTGTACTATCGATGGCTCAAATGCTGCAATCATTTAGATGACTAGATGTGCCATATCATGAAAATGTAGTACATCAAAAACCTTTGGCTAATTTCCGAACCAATTTAGAACACTTCGGATTTTCAACTCAGAAATTTGTTTTGGCATCATCTTTGAATCTCCCCTCATGAATCCTCATAGTCTTACACCCCGGAAGCTTAAAATCGAACCTGAGAATAACCCATTGGAGAAGGAAAAGTCATCTGAACCAAATCATCAATTTTTGGGTTCCAATGATTTTCATGAAATGATGATTCACCTGCAAGGTGGAGGATCCCTCCAATGATGTTGCAAGATTAACATGGAAGGTGAAAGCATTTTGGGTTAACATGGAGGTTACGTATGTAACTGCAAACCTCCAAACTTGCATTGGAGGTGACCTAAAGCTGTTTCTACTGAGGTCTGTGGCTGCACTTCTGCTGGTGCCAAGGAAACCACACGGTTGTTGCTGAAGAAAAAGGCGGATGTGAACGTAGTGGCCACTTGGTGATTGAAGATGTACACCTACCTGAAACGTTAAGAAATCACCCCTGAAACTAGGCCAAACTTGCCCTAAAAGGAATTTCATCTTCCAATCATCAATTTTCATGGGCGAGCTGTTCAATTTCGGGAGTGTCGGTGTTTTGTTTGGGGTGGATGCTGATCACTTTACTAAAATAAAAAAGTTGAATGCGGACAGCAGGTGTAAAAAAAAACAAAACCTCCAAACCAACAAGAAGAAACACCACAGCAGCAACGACGAAAACAACCGCAACAACAAGGCCAACAACAACAACAACAACAACAACAACAACAACAACAACAACAACAACAACAACAACAACAGAGCATCAAAAAGCAAAAGGATAAGCTTGGGTTGATTTGGTGAATCAACTTTGAGTTCACATAGTTTTATCTTTTCACCCTCACTCTTGCTTTGGATGCAGATTGACAGCAGGACTCCAACCCCATGCCAACTTAATGGAGATGAAGTCAATAGATGGAGACATTGACATCAAATTCGTCAACTATATTGACTCCTTGTCAGGCTTTTAATTTGACAAATCGCAAGACTTGGGACCGTTCAACAACAAGTCCACGGTTTTGTCGCCTAACAAAATCAATTTCAAAAGTGGTAGACATTTTCCCCTCACATCTGTCAAAGGTCACCCTATTCATCTACTAACAACCGGCCGTACCGTTTTTTGTTGAGGATAACGCTGGCATGACACCCATGGACATTGCCGTGAAGGTGCAAAACTTTTCTATCCAAAGGATCTTGGAGGAGTCCGTTTTTGACACGTCCGTCGGCCCAAAACGCCGAGTTTCCAACGGAAAAGAGGTTCAAAGTTCAAACCTGCGATGAAACTCCCGTTGGTTTGAATATAGATTCATCACCCGAATTCCCGAAGCATTAGACAAGTTCAGCAAGTTACATGATGATAATGCAAAAATGATTCGACCTTATAAACGGGTATAGCTGAGGCGAAATGTCACCCTACCTATAGGGGCCCCATGTCACTCCATTCATCGCTGACCCCCCTTGTAGTTGATGCGGTTGTGATTGCACCCAACCCACCGGTTACTGTATTAACGGGCGGTTCACCTGAAAAATCACCCCCGAAAAGGAACAGGATCCAATCATCCAAACCTCCATCAATTGCGGTTCCATGTGCCTGCAGGGTGTTTCCTGTATCCTTAAATGAGATTTGTTTACATTTACATTCAGTTGATTTTTATGGAGAATGTAAGTAGATATACCATACATGGATCCTATCAGTACGCGACTGACCATCTTTTCTTGATCATGCGTGCAGTGAACAGAGTCTAAGTTGGCATGAAGAGTCATGAGAATGTTTTAGCCACAGCCTGAGGTGAATCATTTATCATTATCATGTGTTTGAGTGTGTTTTTATTATTGGTTGTTGTTGTTGTTTTTTTTTCCGGAATCCATGGATTTTGTGAAGTTTTCGTTGTTTTTTCCTCATTGTTTGGTAGAAGATGCTGCAAACACAGAAGAAATCCATGAAAAAACATGGAAAGTGATGAGACATGATCAAACATGATTAAAAAAAGATGAGACACACCACATCTATATAAATCTAGCCAAGGCAATCCAGATGATCTCAAATCCCAAAAAATCAATAAGCCTACGACTTTCAAAAAAACCCAGACCTCGGCGACCTTCAAAACGGTCGCCTTTTTTTGTCCACGACATGAACCTGCATCATCGTGGGGTCCTGAAACTTGGTAGTTCTTGAGGTCGCAGGATTTGGGTAAAGTGCTAAATATATAACGACCCCACATGACCTGGGCCACCCAAAATGGTGGTGGTGAAAAGGAAAGGAAATCCCCTTATTTTTAGGGGGTGAAATATTCCAGTCCCATGGGGCAACTGGGTTTGCGTGTTAGCATAGGTCAATCCAATTCCTTCCCGCAGGAGAATGGAGTGGAACTCCAATCTTCCCTGGAACAAAAAGGAAAGGAGAACACATGGTTGCTGAAAGCTTCTGAGTCTCTTGGGCCTCAGAATTTGACACCTCATGTGAGGGTATCTTAGGGTTCATCATGAGTTTTTGACATTTTGGGTGCCAATGCAAAAACCAGCGTTGCTTGCAACATGGCTCGTCGCCCTGAAACGTCCCCCAAAAAATGTAAATAAGGATGGTTCTGGGGCGTGGGGGTTTCTTGTTTGCCTTATTTGGTTTTACTTTTGCCTTCTTTCCTTCTTCCTCTCCTTTCTTGTTTTTTCTTGGGGGGATTTTGGGGTATTTTCTTGCTAAAGTTTCATCTTACTCTTACCTATTTATTGTTTTCTCATTTTTCTTCTCGTTGTTCTTCTCATTCGTTTCTCTACTTTTCCTTTTCTTTTCTGTGTTTACTTGTTTGTCGCATTCGTTTTTGGGTTTATAGATTATGGTTGTGTCGTAGTTTTGGTTGTAAATTGGTTGTGGGTTGTATGTTGGCTGTTTTTTTTGTTGATGTCCATCGTTTGTTTTTGTTTTTGTTTTCTGTGGGGTGGGAGGGGAGGGTTCGGCGGCGGTTGTGGAATTCAACACTTTCAGTTTCCGCATGTGTCATACATTTATTGGATGAGGTTAGGAATTGTTATTCAGGCCGTTGAGGTTTGCATGCTTGGGGTTGGGTCTTCACCGTCTTCCGCATGTGTCATCGTCAAGAACAAGCTCTTTCTGCGTTCTGTCGGGGTGCCCAGCGGAGCTTGCAAGTGTTCCTGATGAGTCTTGAGAACGAGCCCTTGGAAGCCCAATCAAATTGTTGAGATGGGTAAGGCTGCAAAGGATTCAAGTCGTACATGTAAATGTGGCGTATGTCAAAAATCCAGCAAAGTGCAGGTGATTGCCAAAATGAAGACAATTGTGCAGTTGTTTCGGCTTAAACATGGTCCTATTTCACAGACGGTGAGTTTCTTGCCTGCTTTATTTGCCCTCATGGCTGCGAATGATGACTCTGTCCGGCGCCTCGCAATTCTGGAAATGGTTTTGGAACAAGCCCATGACGCTGCAAGTCAAGCCAATGCTATGTGCGACATTAGTCCTGACCTCTACAGTATCGCAGGGCCCTTGTTGCCTCGATTCGAGCGCATTCGCCTCCACAATGCAGCAGCATGGCACCACCGAAACGATCCTGAAATGCGGGGGTTTCATGTGAGAGAGATGCTTATCCTGGCGGAAGAATTTGAGCAGCAACATCATCGACCGCAGGACACCGATGGCATTCCAACGACCTATGGCGATTCTATGACACGTGATCTTGGCATCTCTGATACCTCGCCGACCAGCTCTACAAACGAAGCAGTGGTTGACTCACCCGCGGTCGACGTTGAGGATCCGAATGAATCGCGTGATCATGTAATTGTTATTGAGAGCGGCGTCGTTGACAAAGAATTATTGGAGGCCAGGATCCAGGCATTCCAGGCTACAATTGAATCGGGCCGTGACAAGATGATGGTCGTATACTTCACAGGTCATGGTTTCGGTGACGATTTGCATTTCCTACAGCAGTCATAGTAAAGGTAGCCGTTGATATCCGTATATACCCAAGTCTTTTGACACCACTTTCAGTCCAATGGAAACAGGGTGAATCACTGTCACTTCTTGGTCAGAGTTTGTTGCTCTAATTCGGCCAATGCTGAAAACGCATTAGTGATTTCGAACGCATCTGGAATTTCAGCATCTTTCCAGTCAATGCCAAACATGCATACCCAGATGTCAAAAACGATTTAATGTATATATCTAAATTGAATCATTTTTTTGATGCTGAAAAGGCATACCGCTATGCCGAAAACGCATTGATTATATATTATTTTTGAACATAGTTTCAGACAATGCCAAAAACGCATACCCCTAAGCCGACAACGCACCCATCATATGCTGAAAACGCATCGGTCTCTGGACAGTTGGTGCCACAAACAGACACTAGACTTAGGGAAGAAAACTGTAGAAAGAAGTCAGTTTTCACACAGGCATTACACAATCCGAGGTCTCGTGAAAAATGGTTCAGCATTCGTCCGCTTTCTTGAACAGTTTTCAAAGATTCTCACATCACCTTGACTGCCCTGTATGGCTTGCTCTTTCCACTCGCACCGAGGTTATGAAGACATCAACTCCTTGACCGTCTTGGAGGGACATGTTCCAAGCAGGGTTCAGAAGGTTGAAGTAGAGAAGGGTTCGGGTGAAACAGCGGTTGGACTGTTTGGTCGTTAGAACTTTGAAAGCTAAAGTGGAAAAGGTTCGGTAGAACAGCACTTGGACAGGGTTAGTCAATCCACTTTGCATTATCAAAATTATAAGTGATAAGATGTAATAAGTATAGCCTATGACATCAAATACACATTTTAGATTCACTTTTGACTATATACAAATATCATATAGTCCCCTTCGTTCGTCAGAAGGTTCGTCGTTCCAACATTTTTGATGGGGGGGGGGTCGTGGCATGAGGGTTGAGGAAAAGAAAGAAGAGGAGAGAGAAGGAAAAAAGGGGGGTGCTGTGGGGGAGCGAACCGCTCCATTAAAGCAAACCCCACAGCACCCCCAGAGAAGCGAAGCGAGGACGAAGCGTTTTTGTTTTTTAATTTTGTGTAAGTAAAAAACTACTTAGTAATAAAAATTTCCGTTTAAACTACCCCCATATTCCTATCTTACGGGGAGGACTTGATTGCCGGTTCGTTGATACTTTCAATTGTATTTTTTCTTAACATCAACGAACCCCCTTTCAAGTCATTTAGGAGCAGTAGGGGAAGACCTCCTTAGTAAGGGCATCCCGTCTGGTTGCTTTTTCCATTGCCAGTTTAGGTAATGGAAATCCCTTCCAGACCAACCCCCCTTTTTGGGAACGACGACGATGACAAGTTTATAGGGACAACGACAAACGACGACTTCAACAACGACGACTTCGACAAAGGATGATGACAAAAACGACTTCAACAATCCATTTCTCCAACCCCAGAGCACTTTTTACAACACAAGATCCAAAATGACTTAAAGAAATGACGCCATATAGAATAAAGAAACTAGAAATGTCTTGCCATTTTTATATGCACACTATGGATGAGGATGTTTTTGACCAAATGTTTGAAGCACTTCATCAGTCCGACACCCCCGAACAACCCACACAGACAAACACACGATGGCAACCCGACGGCACATACAACAAAAAACCCCTTGACCCAAACTACTTCAGCAAATGCTACCAACAAAAGTTAAAAATCCCTTTCACTTGCCCAGACTGTGGAAGAACCATTAGTAGTAAATCAAATTATTCAAAGCATAGAGACACCGAAATATGTAAGCGAAACCGACGAGCGTGATAAAGCGTTAGACTTCAACCCATTTCCCACAACCCCCAACCAGCAACCCCCACCCAAAACTACTTAAAGACAAGACACCTTGTATAATATAGGGTATAGTATTATGGTTGAACGTTCGGAGCAGATTGTATTAGATTATCTTTTTGTCAAGCGACCAAGGCGAAATAGTCCAACGCAAGGGTCGTAATACTAATAGACTAAAAATAGGAGACAGCAGGACTTATCAATATGACAGGGGTCAGGCACTGACGGACAGGTTGAAACGAAAACTGAAGAATGTAAAACAGACAATGGGATAGGGATGGAAGAAGTGGTGGATATGGTGGAAGAGGTAGAGAGGGAAGAGCGTGAGGATATGGAGAGAGAAGAGAACTTGACCAGAGAACCAGATCCAGACGAAGAGAGCGAAGAAGAAGAGGAACCAGAAGAAGAACATACAGAAGGAACGAAGTATGAAGAACTGAAAGCACACCTGAAAACGATGAGCGAAGAGGAAGGGAGAACTTTAGAAACTTTGAAACCTTAAGAAACCTAGCAAACGGACTACTTCCAGACTATATGATGGATGACATTTACAAAGCGATTAAGGAACTGAAGGAAGAAGATAAAGAAGCAGAAGAAAGTGAAAGTGATAGTGCGTTGGAAGAAATGAGGTGGGTTGCTAGGGAGCACTCCGACTAAAAATGAATGACATACTATATAGTAAAAATTCTAAAAAAACACTTAAAGAAAAAACGCTATAATATATTAAGTGTAAATATGGGGAAAGTAAAAGACTTGCTGATGGAAGTTGAAAATATGATAGGTGAAATTGATGATGAGATTCTTAAACAGATGTTGGGAAGATATATTGAAGAGAAGGGTTTGAGAAACTCAGAGGAGTTTGATGCTGAAGACTTTGACAAATGGCAAAACGAAAGCGTGTGATTGACATAAGGACACCTGAACAGAAGAACAATGAACAAAACAAGGTAGTATCCTACAAGAAATAGCAGAGATGTCGCAAGGAGAAGCAGAAGAACTCGGTGTAGGAGAAATCAAGAAGATGTGGCACGAAGACTTGGAAAAAGCGTATCTAGAAAGACAGAGAAAAGAGAACGACAAACAGATGAAAGAACTCTACGAATTAACAGAGCAATATGTGATAGAGACAGGAGGGTTTGACGGCGACGGTAAAATAGACGTGAGAAAGATGAAAGAGTGGTGTAATGAAAAATCAATCCCTCTACCCAAAGCGTTAAAAGAACATTACAACATACAATAACCCAAACACAACAAAAACTCTATGAACCAACCCTTTACCTTACCTCATCCAATCACCCTGAAACACTGAACACTTCAGACCCCTGAACACCACAAACAACAGAGAGAAAAAACAGCAAAGGTAAGGAACAAAGATAGACCCTAAACCTAAAACCATAAGAGACGAACCTCCAACCCCTTGCCCTCAGAACCATCCCTTTTTACAATTTTTCCCCCACACAAATTGAATCGACAGAAACGCAAAAAAAAATGAGACGCCCAAAAACTCCCAAGAACAAGGCTGTTCCGGCCGTGCAGTCATATCATGTATACAGGCTTGTTTTATATGTACACGCGTGCATAGCTTTGAATACATATGGTTATCAGCCTCCAGCACTAGAATGGTTGGTATGAACATCCAGCATTTGTAGATGTATTTCCTGTCAATGCGAAGGAATCGAAAGCCAGACAGTTGTCATTGCGCAAGACATTGCTCAGCAGTTCCTTTCACTTAGTCCTACAAAATATGCTTAATACACACATAGGGTCGATCTATGGCATACTTACATACATTGATCCATGGGATATGTAATTATATACAGTAAGTTTATGATATCCTTAGCCTTACAGTGTTATATATTAATATATATTATATGTTGCCAATCTCTGATGGACTGTGCCGTTGACTTAGAATCAAAGCAAGACTCGAAGTGTTAGGCTCATGGCTTACCATTACATATTACACTTCCAAGAGTTTATGTTCATCATAAATATTTCCTTTAATTTTAAATTTGTATATTGTAAATATTTTTCCTGGTACCCTGAATTGTATCAACTGAACACATTTTAGTAGAACGTGTATTTTCAGTGCTTTTTTTGTTTGGTTTTTGGGTGTTTCAGTGATGGCTTCGTTCCCAAACATTCCATCAGCTTCCTGCTGGGAGGATGATCATCCCAGGGCGGACTGTAAGTGGTTAGGATCACTGCCCGATGTTTAAGCCATTTATATGGCCTAGGTGATTTGGAAGTGGAACCTTGAATTACTGAGGGTCTGGAAGTTTAACTTTGACAGTACACCCCTGGAAGATTATCATCCGCAGGTAGTCAGATAGTCTTCCAATCCTATCATTTTTCAAGGGCAAACTTGCTGTTAAACTTTGCAGGGGTTGGTACAAAGGTGGGCCCCGAAAAGTAGATTGAAATGGAGTGAGATGGGGCTGAATCTATAAGCAGGGTAAGGTTTTCACCCAAGTTACCCAGTCTGATTTGGCCATTTTTTTCGGGGCTGTGGATTTGAGGTTCGTCTTAAAGAAGGAACTGGCGAATACCTTGAAGAGTGTCGTCCACTTAGCCGAGTGGCATGGTACGACTGTGGTCGTGAAGTCCGTCAAGATGGAACAAAGGTGGGCCGGTTTGGGGCCTGAGATGTGGTTTGGATTTCCCGGCGAATTAGGCTTGACATCTCGGTGGTTTGCCTATGAAGATTGTTTGGATTATTTTTGGTTGTGAAATGCATATAGATAGAATTTTAAGCAGAAAGAGTGAAGATGTGGGTGTAATTATGATGGTGTAAAAAGATAAAACGTATATATATATATTATATATCTAATTATATATATTCTATGCATGTTTTTTTGTTTTCTTTTGGGGAGGGAAGTTGTTGTGGAGATCGAATCGAACAATCCAACAGCGACAAAAGGGATCCGATTTTCAGATGTTCCATGGAGCTGACATTCTATGTCAGGTAATGTGTGTTTTCTATTGTTTATTCAACCTACCCTCCTGGGAACTAACATATCCCCTGAAAAGTCCATTTTGAGTCGATGATTTTCCTTTTCCCCTGGTGGGGATATGTTAATTTCCTGGAGGGTATATCTTATTATATACCCCATAGGATCCCATGGGACTGGTATATTTAGCTTATTTTAGCTTAATGTCTTTAATTTGTGGTAAATGTAGGTAAATATGCCTTCTACCCATGGATCCTGTCGCAGGAGTATGCTGAACCATGTCTCCAAGTCTGCGACTGGCCAGCAATGTGAGAGGTGTGGTTGTACATATCTGGGCAATTTATAGCGACCCCAGCTGAGGTCACCCCAAAAGGTAGTTTAGTACGGGAATCTGCCCGAAATGGCCTTACTTTCGGTTAAGGATTTATAATAAATTGCCATACCCCTTGGAATTTCCACTACATTTAAGGGTCACACGTGCTACCTACAAATCTGTTTTCACAGGCCCATTTTGTAGTGGCCTATGAGGGTGTGAGATTGCATTTTGTAGTGGGGTTAAAAAAAGGGGTCGTGAAGTGCATTTACTAGTGATCTTACGGTTGGTATGTCAATAATCAAGTCAGTAATCATTTCATCATGTCATTGAATTTTTTTAGCGACATCTTTTGTAGATTCGCAATCAGCTATGCCTCTTCTCAATCCCTCGCAATGTATATTGTCAATTTGCTTTTCACCTTCGGTCGCACAAGAGCCAGAACCCATGGTTCCACATCAAGTTAAAAACATGAGAATGCATTTTGTAGTGGCCCGAAACTGATTGTTGCATACAAAGTTTGGAGCACGGCGGGTCATTTTGTAGTGCAATTTTTGGGATTTTGTAGTGAGTGAACCCGTGCTGAAAAACTTGTAGCCACATTATGGGGTTGCACAACTCCTCATAGGAAATTCCAACCCCCATAAATTGCCCAGATATCATGTCTATATGTGAACTCTACTGCCCTAAGAAGCACTGGACCCTGCTATAGGGGGGTTTGGAATGGTTTGGATGTGTTTAGCAGGGATCTGGGATCCCCAAAACCACATATTATTTCTTATTGGGTACGCATCATGTTGTATATCACATGTTTTTTCCCAATATTTACTGAAAAGTTATTGCACATATGCATGCATTCAGGTATGCACCTCTTTTTTGCCTAAACCATGCATGTGGACCACGCTGGCTTTATTCTCAAAAGATGTGCAATTCACCATGAATGTACAACATATATATATATATATTTATATGCATACATCCCAATTTCCCTTAGCTATGATTAGTTTACTTGGAAGGTTCTTTCATGCGTGCACAAAAATTATAAAATTTAAAGCCAGGAATTGACAAAAACAGATGTTATTTTGTTATGTTTTGATTCAATTTTCTTTCATGGCAGATCTCACCATTTAAAGGTAGGATGTGTTGCCTCAGTTTCCTTGTGCCGCTTAAGGCTAGCTTTGATGCCGATTCTGCATATTATGATTCCTCCTTGGGTGGTGTAGATGATGGTTTTCAGCAGGTGGGCCGAATGGTGATCAGGGTTTTCGGCCTTCCATCATGGTTATTTTATGTCATTTTGGGTGTAGTTCGTTCTGTCGCACCAACAGACTAACAGCCAAATACATATATTTGTTCAACTGGCTGGCAATCTTCACTTTTCAAGAGTTTTTGTTATCAAACAAAGATGCACCTAAATGATATAGCATGCTATTATGAATATCCTTAATTCTTTGCCCTACAAATATTTAGCACATAGATTTATTGATTAATGTCTCTAGGCGATTTACAATCATGAAGATGAGTTGATCATGCAGAGCTTGGAGAACCCAATATGTGAGGTCATTTTCCCTTGTGAAATAATCAAAACAACTCCACATTTTACCATGCAAAAACCAAGGGATCTTCAATGATTGTACAATGATCCTTACAAGTAGGATTACGGCCCCAGTTACCCAATTGTAAGGCCATTTTTACGGGTTATAACCGCATCTAGATCTGGTAGGGGCCCACCTTGTAGATGGCTTTACACATATTTTTGTTCCTCGTTTTTTCGAGTTGCAACAGCTGCCTCAATCAACCCTTCATGGCTAGTCAACCTACCCCCCTCTCTACCAGAAACAGCCGGCCTTATGATCAGGGCTTATTAATCATATTGGTGATTTTCCCTCAAGTATGGCTTGCAAGAAACAGTCTTGTGTTTTGTGGGGATAGAAGTAGGTTGACCAGCCATCATTTATGAGCTGTTTCATGACTTCCGCCCATCACCAGTTACGACCATCACCAGGAGAGCGACGACGAGGATGCGGACATTAAACGGGCCTGTGCCGAGGACGGGGAGGGTTGGCCACATTGTCACACAGGAAACCCGGAGGTGCTAAGCCTGGCAAGATGTTCAAGCCTTGCCTGGGAAAACTTCCACAAAATTCGTTAAATTCTTTGGAGAGAATCAGCGTATTAGGAAAGTTGGATTGTTTGGGTTTTGTTGTCATTATGCAACATTTTTTGGATCGGTGTAGCTAACGGTGAGGTTTGTTTTGGGGTTGCGCGTGGCAAACCTTTACTTACCACTGTTAGTGGGTGAGATTTCGCATTCCAAGATGTTTTAAATAACACTGTAAATGATTAACCTGGGAGTCCAACCCCCAGTTTTTACTATTTTTTATAGGCTGGTTTGGTTTACGAAGCACAATTTTGAAATAGTGGTTGACTTCTAGGGATTATGTAAGGATATTATAACATATATTCATTATGTTAACCATGAATATCAGCTGGTTGGCAGGATTCCTGAACCATCAACAGCAGCTATGAAATTATGAAGCTGAAGGGATGCATGTAGGGATGAGAACTTTCCCTTGATGCATCTTGAGCAATTGGACTCTGAACGCAACGTTTGAAAACCATGTCTTTTCATAGGTATTCAAATCGAATTAAAGGTAGGTAAATTCATCAACTTGACCTTCAAGTTGATGGAAGAAATATTTGACCCAGAAAACTTGCAAATGAAACCATGCTTAATGCTTGCAAATGAGAACATGGATGGGGGTTCGCACTGGCCAGCTGTGTTTTAATGTTTTCAGCCTCCAGCGGAAGGGCCAAGGGTCAAGAGTCTATCAATCTATATACTTTAATACTCTTTGGATGTTACAGTTATGTTATGGTCAACAACATTCAACAACTATATATACTTGCTGTATACTTTCCATTCATAAGTGATAACACAAGACAAATTGGTTAAGATTAATGACAACCCTTCTTTTTTTGGCTGACTAGAAAAAACCTTCAACTTTTTCTGAAATGAACTTTGCCAAAGGGTGAACCTGTATGATTCAACGCCTCAGGAGTTGCTTAGTGAAATCGAACTGGTTTCATCTTTTCGACATCCAGATTTGGTGCTTGAGCCCTGCATGGATGTTTCGTTTTTTTACAGAAGATCCCGGTCCAAATTGATGATGTTTTCTGCACATAAAAGTCAATGGTGTCCTTGGTTTTGCCGAATGGTGAGACGCTTTGTGAAGAAGTTATTCACTTTTTGGATTTGGCTGATGGTTTCTCTTGCATCGCTTACCGCTCGCAAGTGTTCGATCAGCAGAGGAAATGTTTCGGTTTCGATGACATGAACACCAGCTCGTTGTTGTTATAAGTACCATGTGTCGTGAGTGCATTCCGGCAGACTTGATTTGATTTTTTTCTGGTGGGTGTCATCCGGAAAAAAAACACGGCAAGATGACAATTAGTACAGAACAACATACACAAAAAAAAACGCCAAAACGAGCCCCTCAAAGTTGGGGGGGGATCTCCACCTTCAACCAGGAATATTCCACATGACGTGACGATACGTGACGACAGAAAGCTTCCCGTTGATTCTTTTTTGGGTGATTTATATTTCCCATAGGATCCATGTGGGGGGTTCCAAAAATTGTGGTACCCCAAAATGGATGGTTTATATGGAAAACCTTCATAAAATGGATGACTTGGGGGGGGTACCACCATTTAAGGAAACCCCCATGTATGTTCGAAAATCTTCCTCCGCGATCAGAGCCTGGCTTTCACAGTGGCTGACGACTGTCAGGTGCTTTTCTTGGGAGCTTGTTTGGATCCCGGTGCGCCAGTGATGTTTGTGACGGAGTATATGCCTAAAGGTGCCAGGGGTGGATGGGATGGTCATAGTAATCATGGCTAGACAACTGTGGCCCCCCTTTAACCTACCCTCCTCCCAGGTTAAGAAGGGTTCAATAGCCGGCCTTATGATCAAGGGCCAAGGGAAACCAATAGTTAACAAGCCCTGATCATAAGGCCGGCTATTTCTGGCAGGGGTACCGTTAGGGGGGGGTTAGGTTGATCAGCCACAAAGTAATGGGAAAGGTGGTAGAAGCTGGATTGCAGGATGGTCATAGACGGGTAACTGCTATAGATTGTCGTCCTTTGGTCCTTTGGCACCTTTTTTCTTTGTCTTGTTTTCCTCCTGGGAAGGAATATGAAGGAATGGCTTAAAATAAATGAATCATACGAAGATTGGGGGGGATGTTCTCTGGTTTTCAGGCTATTAAAGTTGGAAAAATATGCTTCAAAAACCATGGCCACTGGATAGGTGGTATGTACGTGGTAAATAGTGGATATTAAAGGTAAAATCTACCAACACAGTTTTTGCCACAACCGGAAGACTCCAATTGAGTAAATAGCGTAATTTTCATTGATCATCCAATTACTACTGTTGATGGACAAAATCCTGCACCACCAAGGATGATGATTATCCCATTATTTATAGGGTTTTAACCATCCCAGGTGGTGATCGCCGGATTTGGTCCATCAACAGTATTATAGGGATCAGATTGTTTGCTAGCCTTCCTTCCTTCGATCATGAATCTCGCTATCCAAATTGGCCGCCACATCTCGGAGGGATTCAGATTTACTTTGGCAACCACTGGTTGCCAGCCATGATGGAATGGAAGAGCAGATGATTTATAACAGTCCTATTCTTGATAATTTTTATATATGCTACTAGAATATCATATCATACTGTATCATACTATGTCACACTAAATCATACTATATATTACTATATTCTATATTACTATTTCCCCAAGGTTTATTTGGGTTAGAATCTCAAAAATTGGGCTTCCCAATTCCATCAGTTTCCCACTTCAAGTTACATACACTGTTTTCTTGGTGTATAGAAACTTGGAGGGTCAAACCAATTTCGGGCGCACCCACAAAAACCCTCCTTGGAACGTCTCTTCCAAACTTCCTGGGGCCCAGTCGATGTTTTTTTGAAACCTGGAATGATTCAGACGAGTTCCCAGTCACCATGTCCAATTTGTGTTGCTTCAAGAATTTTCGGCCGGTAAAGAACAAACCCGATGAGAAAAACATGCCATCTCCATGACCAAATCATGGTCTGTGCCTTTGGCTTTGGACCACTTGTGGATATTCATGTAGATGCTTCGGTTTGAGCACTTGAAACTAAACTTGGGGAATAAAGCCAAAATGGATTTCATCCCCTGCCTAGTTTTTTTTCATATGTTTAATATGTTTTACTTAGCATACACATTTAGGCTTGTGATTTTGCATGTTTTTTTCGCCTCAGGTGATGTGGAGAAATACATGTTTAATCAACGTGAAGCAAAGCAAGTCGCCTGGTATACGCCGCCCTTGTCGCGTATGGCACCTTGGACCATGGAAGGAGTTTTGTTTACCCCGTTGACCCCCTTTACCTCGGCCCACCTTTTTTACCCTTTTTATTCCAGGGTCAAACAATTACACCCCCCAAAAAATTTAACATAGAACCTGAAAATCACCCAATTGAAAAGGAACGTCATTATTCCATCCACCACCTCTTTTGGGTTCAAAATGTTTATTTTCAGAGGAGTAGCCAATGTTGGCTTAAAAATGGATTCCAGGTGATTCAAAGTGGCCTTTTCATCCCCTAGCTGGAGGTCACTTAACCCCTTCAAAGGGTCACTTAACCATCCCAAAAAGGTCACTTTGAATCAGCAGGTTCAAGTTCAGATGTTTCGAAACCACCAAGGTTTCATGGTGCTGTGCTGTCGCACGAGCTTTGGCTTTCCTCCACAAGTTTCCGGTGCTACATCGCGTTCCTTGGGTGCAGCAGGTCTCCTAAGACGAACAACAACAACAACAACAACAACAACAACACGAAAGCTCACAACAACCAAGCCAGACATTGGTGAATGGGGTACCTTGTCACCTTGGTTTTTTTTAAAAATCAGTTGTGGGTTAGGGGATTCGATGTCTTACCATGTTTTGGTCGGTCATTTTCTGTAGCTCCAGGGAGAATTTATCTGAAGCAACTATGCTTCGATGATTCGATTCGAAGAAGACTTGTGAAAGTTTTGAGATTTCAACATGACTTGCCACCATCACAAGCAAGAAAGCTGTGGAAGCTAAACTGCTGTCATTGTAATTATGCCTTTCACCCCCCCACAAATCGGAGGGCTGTAAGCACTTCCGGGGTCCTTCCCAGGGGTATGTGCCCATCTCAGGGGTTTAGTTTGGTTAAGAGATCCATAACAACAGCACATTTTTTTCCGTTTGTTTCCTAACGTCTTGCCTTCTCCTTGCCTTCAAATGCTTTCACTTGTAGGCATCTAACCCCGCGGAATGCTCAACTCATCAAACCAGTTTATTGAAATTCTAGCATCAAACCAAAGCAAAAAATGAGAACCTGTTTGTCTTAATGATGCTTATACAAACTTTCTACCATTGACCACAGCCAAGCATTCACTTCTTCCCCAAAGACTTCGAACCTTATTATTATACAAAATTTCCTAGGACGTAATGCATCGCACATCGCCCCTTTGTACTCAGAATCACAAATGGAATCACAAATCCAAGAGTCTTTGCAAATTACAATTCTTTTCTCACCACTTGGTGTTCATCTCAATTGTTTTTTTTGCAAAACAAAAAAAAACAAAAACAACAAAAAAAAAAAAGAAATTCCCGGAGATGGATACCTACCCCGGAGAAGGACACATTGACCGTTTTATTGCATATACCATCAAACCATGCCATGTTTCCTTCTCAAAGCCATGTGCCCATCTCGGCGATTTCATTGTTTTTTTTTTGGTTTTGTTTTTTTTTTGAAGTGAATTGAAACTCCCTGAGAACAAATTAGCAAAGCGAATAAATGAGATCAACCGCAAACCTGAGCTAGTCCGCACTCAAGACTCCCCCATGCGATTTTGACCCCATCGCACATCGTACTGCATCGCATCCGCACCGCAACTGTGGCAGTGCCACCAAAATAAAGAAGAAAAGTACTTTAAAGTACTACTACTTTTGGACCACCTCTACTGAAAAGGCCCCCTCCAGTGGTGCAGACTCAGGGTGAATTGTTGGAGCTTCTACTTCATTCTCAGGTACTTCACTTCTTCCCCAAGCATGGTTTTATTATACAAAATTTGAACACACCAATGCAGCTTCTCAAGAATCCCACTTAATTTCAATATTTGGTGAGATAAGCCTATTTGCCAGCCATTCATTGAGATAGACACTTGGTATGAGATAGTCCGTAAATGAGCAAGAAACCAAGTCCAGACCTCCAAACAAAAGAATGGGCTTACTTAACTTGGAAAGTTTTCCAACCAAAAAAAGATCGTAGAAATGTGCGAGTGACCGATCGTTCCCAAAACGGAAGGAAATTCCCTTCCTTTTTTGGCAATGGGATCCCATTCATCTCTCAATCTGAGGATTTGAAACCCATGAATCTCTTATTGACGCAAACTTTGGATGTGAAAGTCTCAGACTTTGGTACAGGCACGCGCCACACCACCGATGCCACGTATACGACTAGAAAAAAAACACGGACGACAAAAAAAAACGTAGAATCCTTTTTTGAGGGGGTTGCGGGAAACCATGGTTTCAAGACGTTTGAGATTTTTTTTAAAGTCAGACCGAATGATTTCATTTTTGCATAGGATCCATGGTGGGAGGACTGTATATACATATATTTATATATATATATATGTATGTATATACACATACCTTTACATTTACCATACGTACACATGTTATCCATGCTTTTAGAGTCCACAGTTATATACATGGCAATACTTAGTCATGTAGGATAAATATGGATATATTATGATATGTATCTTTATGCAGTAAATGCTTGGTGAGTTTATACCTAATAATTACACTAGGAATCCATTATGGGATTGGATGATTGAAGATCGATTCTTGCATGGGATTGTTGGAAATTTGGTCCAAGTGGTTGGTCCAACCCTCCCTGAAACTACACCCCTGACGGTTAACGGCTGGAACATAATCCATGGAGGTTTGGAAGATCATGTTCCTTTCCAAATGGGTGAGTTGTAGGTTCCAGTCGTTAATCTTCCAGGGTTTCTACAGCCATGATACCATGTCTCGCCATCCTGAAGTCCCGTCGATTCAACACGGCCAGGTCGTTTGATTCAAAAGGTAGATGGAAACGTGACCTTTGGCACTTGAAAAAAAAAGACATGGACCTTGATCTCCCTGGAAAATGAACGGATGGAACTCACACATGGGAGGTGGATAGTGGATGGAAGGTTTTAATTTTCTGGATTTCAATGGGGTGATTTTGAGGTTCCGGGGTGTACAATGTTCGAGTCGATGTTTTTTTTTGGATGGCGAAAGAAATGATGATGAAATTCACGAGGTGTTTTTTTTGTAAAGGTAAGATATAAGATGTTTAAGAAGAAAATCCAGGTCTGTGTGTTTTGTTTTCAGTTCAGTTTGGATAGCAGGTGTTGCGAGGCTGCGTTTCAAACATTGCGGGGTGTTGAAATATGATACAATAACAATAAGACACAATAAGCATATATATATATATATTTATAGATACTCATATTACTGTAATACAAGCTATCTCGTTTTGAAAGGCGGTTAAAACAACGAGCTGTGTAAGATGTATATATATATAGGTGTTTTTTTCGACTCGGAAAAGCTCATGTTGATTTGTTGGGAGTGATGCATGTCTTTGCAGATGCATTTCACATGTTGGGAATGACTCTTGAGGATGGAAATGAAGAGTGCTTTGACTATGGGAACGGTGGGAACTTTCAATTATACTGCTCCAGAAATGATGAGATCACCCAATTATGACGAGAAGGTGGGGCCCCTTGCTGCTTGCGGAGGCTTTTGGCAAAGGGCCCGGGTCGATTCTAGTGAGTTTTGGCGCCATGTCGCGTTGCTATATCGATTGTAAATAGTCTATGGTATACCGTGTGCTGTAGAATTGACCTAGGAAAGAATTATTGGACACTTCTATGAAGGGTTTGAATCATGATTCATCATCTGCATTTTTCATGACTTTTCTGTTCCTTAAAAATATCAGCTCCTAAAACATAGAGACCTATATAAAGAGAAGGACTCATACACAATGTACACCCCAGAAATTTAACATAGATACCAAAAGTGACCATATGTTCAAAATGAGTCCACCTTTTCCAAACCATCATTTTGGGTATTTGGCTGTTAGTCTGGGTTGTGCTTTCAAATATGTTTTTTGTTCACCCCCACTTGGGGAAATGATCCAATTTGACTAATTGTTTTTTTTCAAATGGGTTGAAACCACCAACTAGATTTAGATTCACAAGTCAGTTTTTTTGTCCCTGAAACCAACAGGACTCAAGGGTTTCATTCCAAAGGTTGGAAGATGATTCATGTCCAAAATTGGGATGGTGTAGTTTTCAGGGGTTGAATAACTCTCCCCCCCAAAAAAAACATATATGTTCCACACCTGACACCTCTGACACCTCTGTCCGTCCAAAAATCTCAGGTGGACATCTATGCCTTCGCTTTGATCATGTTACTAGGAAGCAATCGGACCCATATACAACGGTTATATTCTTAGGAACCAATATATCTGGTCAATTATAGCGACCTCACACGAGTTTTGGGACCCCAAATGGTTTATATTACCAGGATACATAAAGAAATAGTGTATCTATAATTTTGGCTGGTCAACCTACAGTAGGTATTTTTTCCCGATCATCAAATGTTGGTAGCTCTCAGGCACATCTTTTTTATTTTCAGTTCGTGTTGGAAGATTCATCCTGTGAAGCGTTGTTGAGGTTGAGTTGTTGATCCCATGACATCTCAGATGTTTTGTTTAAGGGATTTCTTCCATCAAATGGTTGAATCTTTTTGGGTCAAGTTTCCCTAACACTCCCTGAAACGAACCAAACCAACCCTGAAAATACACCCTGGAAGACCAACGACTGGAACTTACAAATCACCCATGAAAAGAAAGGAAAATAATCTTCCAAACCTCCATGGATTATGTTCCAGCCGTTAATCTTCAGGGGTGTAGTTTCAGGGAGGGGTTGGACCAACCACTTGGACCAAATTTCCAACAATCCCATCCAAGAATCGATCTTCAATTTTGTGTAAGGGATGCGAGTGGCTTCATTGAAACAAACGCACGCGGGTTGGAGGTGATTGGACCACCCGTTAAAACTCCGAGGTATTATTTGGCATCAGGTCGACAGCCCTTCATGCACATCCACCCTCAGGAACCTGATCAGGGGACAGGAATTGGCAGGGCACCTGACCTCTTGAAGATGATGTTTTGTTGACTCTGCCAGTGCGAAGAATCAATCACGAAAGGTTTGAGAAAAACATGTTTGTAGACCTGCATGTTTCCATGTCCTGATATCCAATGATCTGGTGTGACATCACATGACCCTAACTTTTCCATAGATTTTCCAAATCGTTCCAAACGCCTAGGAGAATCAGAAGAATCCAATTTGACTTGATCAATACAATAGAGCTCAACTTAAATGATGTATTTTGTTTAACTATATGACACCTCTTTGAGGCTTTTTAATTGAAATGATATCCAAATTGTGACCAAATACCTATAGCTGTGAAGCACTGTAACAGCCTTGTGAAAAGATAGGATAGTGGATGATTTGTTTCACTTGAAGATGGAGGAACCTATCATTTCTACCCACACAAAAAAAGACAGGAAAGGTTGGTCGGTCAACCTCCCTCCCCCGACCCCAGACGACCTTTCGCCCAAAATTCTTGCAGGATTTGGTCGAGCTTTACGCTGCGGGAGAAGAACCACGCCCTGATGTCAATGACTGCCATCGGTCAATGAGAGGTGCCCATATACTATATACGTGGTGAGATTGATGTGGGGGGTGGGCATATAAAAATACACATCTGGTTGGTGGCAACTCAAATATTTTTGGAATTTTCAACCCGAACCTTGGGGAAATGATCCAATTTGACTAATTAATATTTTTCAAATGGGTTGAAACCACCAACTAGATACTCATCCCTGAGACGAACCACAACGCCTCTAAAAATAGATCATCCTCTAGAAGGAAAAAACAAAAATCATCTTCCAACCATTGATTTTCAGGGGTATATAAACTCTGTGGCTTCGTTGCAGGGAGGGTATATAAATGGTGGATTGAAAATCCCCCGGAGGTTTAGTAAGGTTCACCTGCAAATGAGCCCCTGAAAGATCCACCGGAGATGAACCAAACTTGGAGTTGCCATCATGGCCTGGCGAGTGTAGGTTCCATCTTGAAACCGTTGGGAGTTCTAGGTTCCTGAAAAACCCATCCGATGGAACTTCAAACCATGCCATCTTAACAGGAAGGTCGGCCTCATCTTCCAGTCCCATCATGGGTAAATTCGTGAAACTTCGGAGGGGTTGCATTGAATGGTGAAATGACGGATGCAAGATCCATCAAGTTCCAAAACAGTGAAGATACATTGGACGTTTCAGAACTTTGGCTAAGCAGTTGAAAAAATAGCAAAAATACTTCCATATCAACTGGGTAGCTAAATTGTTTTCTCGTAACAATCAACGGGCTTTCCTTCCAGTTGTGGAATGTTGAAACCAAACATTTCGCTGGAAGAAGTGTGTTGATGAATGTGGACAAATTTGATGCAAAAACATCCTGTAGCCATTGATTTTCCCCTGCTGCCATTCATTTTCCAGGGTGACCTCTTTGACCACTCTCCCTTTTTGTGGGTAAAGCCTGTGGATGACTTGCTAGATATATCATGTAGGTGATGATTTCACGCGTTTTCGTTATGTTTACCCCTGCTTTCCTTGGGGGAAATGATCACATTTGACTTGCAGATTTATTTTTTGTTGAGATGTTTGCTTGGTGAGAAAAAGATCTACCAAGTAGGAATCTGAAGAACTTCCTTAGCAATTTGCCATGAACATTTGTCCCTGTTTATTTCCTAGTAATTCCATTGTAGTAATGGGTAGTAAACCTACCCCAACTAACCTACCGCCCCACAGACATAGCTGGCCTGATGATCAGGGCTTATGAAAACCCATTGGTTTCACGTCGAGCCGTCCATCCCTGCAGAGGTTTGATTGAAAGTTGTTGGGCCATCAAGGCAGCGGAACGTCCTTCCGCCGAAGAGATTTTGAAGGCAACTTGCTGCCAGGGACGAAAAAAATGGAAAAAAAAAGATGGGACCAGTTTCAGATGGATTGGAAGCTTGGTGATTTTCCCACCCATTTTCTAAAGCAAAGATTTGGGAACCATCATCATCCAATGGAAACAAGCACTAAAAGGCACCAAGGTTGCGGATTTCTCCCCGAAAAAAACATGTTCGGTCAAACTATCCGCTACCCAAGACGGGCTTGCTTCTGGTCCCAAAAGGTGATAAATCTCATGGGAGGTACCCTGTAGGATCCATAGGACTGCTATATTTGCCTAGTGAATTTTCTCTAAGAAAATCAACCATTCATGTGCAGTACATACATTTTCCTACAGGGATTCATGCATGGATTCTATGGGCTGGTGATGTTTCTTTTGTTGGGTTGGTGATTGGGTCTGGGTCTTTTCAAATTAAGAGTGTGGGTGTGCCCCCGAGTATTCCATATAAAAATCCAAGAATGAAGGATGGTTATCATGATGTACTATGGTACGATAAGTAGGATACAAGAGTATGATATAATGTTATGTAATCAATGGGCCCTGTTTTAATAGGGGCCCCTTTGGCCAAAAAGTTTCCCTAAAACTTTCAGTGTCATGGTAGGGCCCGGCCTGGTTCATGTTAGAAAAGTAAATCAATCCACCCGAATCTCGGGACCTTTTCTCAACCCCACCCCCCAAAAATGTAGGTGAACATATGATATATGTGTATATATACCTGGAACCCAAATGACCCATATTTTGGAAGATTTCAATGCCTAAGAATCCAGGTATGCCTTAAGAAAGGGATTTCCTCTATGGGGATGGGATTGAAGCCATCAATCCTACTCTAGGGAGTGCATCTAGGTTCCGAAATGGTGAGGATCAGCAATGAACATGTGTATTTTTGTACTTTGGATTCTGCACTCTAGGAAGGCACACCAACAAAAATCCGAAATTTTCGCTGCCAAAAAGCGGTTTCCAAAACATCACTGTTCCTCATTTGACTCAAGGTCCTTCACGACATGGATGGACAAGGTGGGGGGTTGGAATTCCAAAAAAAGCACATGCTACTGGTATGTCTTTTCCCAGTTTTTGCCGTTGTTTCGGTGCATTTTTTTCCCAAACAGTAAGTTTACTGTTGGGGTTTCTAATTCTGCTTAAAGTGTGTTCATTTCTTGTTTGGAGTCATGCTTTTTGTCCGCCTCCCCTCGGGCTTCTCTCCCAGCTTGGGGTCTACGTTTAGATAAGGTAGATGGCTAACATGATGACCCCCCTCCCCCCAAAACCAAAAAAAGGTTGAAAAATGACCTATGGCTTAGGAACCTAATGGTCACCACCAGGATTATGAACCATTTTTACTAGGGAATCCCAACCTGAACCTTCATGTGTGACGATTGCATCCTGGGGGTAGACCCAACCTATGGCCTTCTTATTTATGGGCGTTGGGGATCAACGAGTCAAGGCAGAAGCTGCCTTGAGATCAACTTGAAGATTTGCGGATCAAGGAGAATCAGCTGAGATAGATAGGTTTTTTTATCCAAAACTTGTTTAATGGGAAATTGTGTGTGTGTGTGTCCAGATGATTTTGGATGATTACTTTAATTGTAGGGGTTTTACGGGGTATGCTATATATTTTAGTCATTTGGGGTACCACTTTTTGTTGGGTAGGCAGCTGTTTAATCGGGTGAATATCCTACAATAATAAAAGTTGAATATAGATGCTCATGAATCCTCCCTTGACATCTTCATCAAATAGTTCATGAACTGAACTGAAAGTTTCTTTTTATAACACGCCTCATTTTTTTTGGTTTGGTTTGTTGTTATCATGGTTGTGGCTGTTGTTGTTGTTGTTGTTGTTGTTGTTGTTGTTGTTGTTGTTGTTGTTGTTGTTGTTGTTGTTGTTGTTGTTGTTGTTGTTGTCGTCGTTGTCGTTGTCGTTGTCGTTGTCGTTTTGTTGTTGTTGTTGTTGTTGTTGTTGTTGTTGTTGTTGTTGTTGTTGTTGTTGTTGTTGTTGTTGTTCTTGTTGTTCTTGTTCTTGTTGTTGTTGTTGTTGTTGTTGTTGTTGTTGTTGTTGTTGTTGTTGTTGGCCTTTTGTCCATCCATTACATCCCAATAAGAGATTTTGGGTGCACCACTTGGGGGTCTCACAGGTTCCTGTGAGGCCTGCAGCACCATGTGAAGCCGGGAGGCTTCGTAAAGCGCCGACATGCCCCGTGCCAGCCAAAGCCTGGAAGGGGGTGAATTCCGTTTCGGCGTTTCAAATGGTGGCAGGCATTCAGGTGGGTGTGGGGACCGTGAGGTCATGGAGAAACCCTGTTTTTCTGTAGAAAAAAACACATGTTCCAAAAAAATCTGAATGTGTTGGGTGATCCTGGTGTTGTTGGGTCAGTTCAATTGGGAAAGAAAACAATTCAGTCCTACTGTTTTTTTTTCTCCGGCAATGTGAACTTTGATCATCAATGATGGGAATCATTTCAACTTTCAACCAAGCAGTATGCCATGCCATTAAAAAAATAAGGATTTTTGCCATGGCTCAACTGTGGTGGTGGCGCACCGCACCAATGAACAAAAGAAAACATGCTGAAGGCCATTTGTGACGGTTTGATGCTTCTATGTTCTTAAGTTACAATGGTGATGGATCCCATTACAACAAGTGACCAGTACTGTAAACAAATCACCTTATTTGGGCAATTTCCGTTTGTAAGAAGCATTCACGTCAAAAGACGTTGTTAGGATGGAAATCTGTTATAGTAAGCAAAAATGGTGCACATCGAAATGGATGAAACGGTGTTTATCAACTTGTACGGGGTCTGAGAGGTCTGGTGTCTTTGAGGGTGGCAGATATGAACCTGGAGACTTATGTCCCTTTTGGTAGGTTATTAACGCACGCAACTTGTTAACTAGTTGCTAAGTTCCATGGACACACCCTACATCATGTTGGAAATTCTGGATCTTCAAAAAATTAACATGGCAATCTTAAGGGCTCATCCAAATCACATTGGCAAGGGCATGAAGTTTTGGGACGCAGTGCTCCCAATTTGATGAGTCCTGCCAGTGGCAAATGAGTTGGTTTAGTTTGGGATTTTTTTCCAACCTGGTGACCTCATGGACAACTCACCTTGTGCCGCCCTGATGGGCGAATTTTGAATTTTGAAACGCGGGACCTGGATGTTAAGGCCAGCAAAGGTTAAACGAATCAACGTCAGTGCCCTGAATGACAGTGAAACATCACAACGTATTTGTTCAGGGGGAGGGGGCAGTCATTCATCCTGCAAAGTCCTGGAAAATCCTGGGGGCAACACTAAAATTCTACCCTAAATGGGGGAACTAGCACATATTTCACCCGTTTGGCATGTTCGGAGGCTAGCAGGATATGTTTTCTGGATTTTTCTGGAAAATATAGGACAAAATGATACAAACGGAGAGAGTGAAACTAATTTTGTTGTCCCAGCTGTGACTTCTTTCGAAACACGTCCGAGGCATCAAGAAATTGAAGAATCATTCCGAATCGTACCTTTCTGGTGGACTAACACAGCATTAATAGACAATCCGCCATGAAAGATTTCTATATTTTATTGAAAGGGGTCGTGTTCCAGCCATCCATGTTTTATATATGTATATATATATATACATAATTTATGGGAATCGATCCGGCAATTCGGCCGTTCCAGTTTCTATGGCCTATCAACGGTCAATCCGGAGCTCAAGTCAACTAAGTGATGATCCAATTTGAAACCCCCTGGTGAAGTGGCAGTCCCGTAAGCCATTGTAGCCATTCTTGGAAATCATGCAGGCTTTTTTAAATAGGAATCCCATATATGCTGCATGGAATATTTACCTACATTTATAATCATTTATAAATCTATATCATTCATTTATGAAAAATGTAGGTTAATATTCGAATATATTCCATACATCGTCATGGAGCATTTGGGAATTGTATTTCATTGTAACATCTACATACTTGTATCTATTGTAGCTTTCTTCAGCCAGAGGACCACCCAACTCTTTGGGGAAAAAAAGGGTACAGGAATATCAGGGAATTTTCTTGGTGGCAGATCCCTTTTCGTAGTTTCCTCTTTAAACTTCATTAGGCTCTGTTTGATACAACCTTTGCGTGCAGGCTTCGAACAATAAAATTCCGCCACACGAGCGGTGCACAAAGTTTTCGGGGTGATGCTGCCGTTGAGATGGATCTGGTTCTACTGTGGTTGCCTCAAGCAGAGCTCCTTACATGTTCTTACCACATCGAACCAGAATCCATTCTCCTGACATCACCCCCATGTTGTGCCATGCGCTGAAACTGCACCCTGCCACGGCGATCAAACCTCACCAGAAGAGGTTTGGAAGTGAAACCCACACGCCACGCTGGCAGCGAAACACAAGATTCACCATCCAAAAGTTTTATAGCGTTGAAAGCAATCGACTTTTATGTCTTTCCGGAACTGCAGCGTGAAAACCATCCAAAGCAACGAGGGAAATCAATGGAAATCATACTTTCTCGACACATCATTGGTGAAATAGGGAAAAAATCCATGAAAATCAAGCCAAGTCACAAATCATCAAATTTCTCTCTATGGATACTATCCGCCCCAAAGTTGAAAACAGTTCGCCCACTGCCCACTGAAAAAAAAAAGCTTGGAGGTCGACTCCCGGTAACTTTTCATCTTTCGGCGAGGTCAGGAATGAAAGGAATTTGACGGTTTCTTTAAGGCCCTTTTTTCCTCGTGGAAAAGCACATTCACAAGTATGCTGAGAACCATAAAGTGGGTGGTGTTTTTGTTGCAGCATTTTGTTCAATTTTCACCCCGATCCTTGGGAAATGATCCAATCGGTTGAAACCACCTAGCTAACTAAGATTGCCTGCTTTTGGTCCTTCATCTGCAGACACATTGGCAGGGGCACCAAAAGATTGACCAGTTTGCGGTTGGAAAGGATGTAAAGAGCGGACAAGGGTATCTAATGATCCTTCATAGTGAGCAGCAAAAAACACTACCAGTTTCCCCAGAAAGCACCCGAAGCCAGCATGGGAAGTGAGGTAAGTGACTTGTTCCCCCAGTTTTTGAATACTGTATATTTCATCATTTTATCATCTTTTTACGTACCTACGGAATCCAATACCTTAATTTTTTGGGGGTAAAGAAAAAAACCTAGGTTTTTTGAAAAAAACCTAGGTTTTTCAAAATCCCCCATAATCTGAATTTGGGCAATTGTAAACTGAACCTATATTTGAACGTATTGGATTCCTGATGACTGATTGGATTCCTTTTGGCCACCCATCCTCAGGAAATCCCGAGTGAAACATAACACTTCGTCCCAGCAAGAATTTGTGCCGGTCTTTAATTATTGGAAAAATATTGAAAAACTACCCGTTGACTCCTGTATGCCGAACCGACGAATTTGCAAAAATTTTAGATTTCGGCTAACATGACCCCAAATTCTCGTTCGAACTCTAACATAAGCCGATAAAATCCCAACAAAAGTTATATAAAATTAACATAGAAAAAACCTAGGTTTTTTCAAAAATACCCATAATTAATTATGGGTAAATTACGGGAAATTATGGGTAAATCACGCAAAATTACGGGTAGAAAATCCTGGGCGGAAATTATGGCTAAGTCGCTCATAAAAAACCTGTTTTTTTCGGTGACTACGGTACAGATTACGCCGAATTACTAGCAAAACCTAGGTTTTTCTGCCCGGTACGGGCAATTACGGGTAAAAAGCTTTAAATTTCTATCTTGACCCCATCTAAGCCTAACATAATCCTTCACAATAAAGGGCTGAAGTTCAAGTATACAGCAATACATCAGCTTTAGGAGTGTGTTTTCAGGGTCGGCATTCAAGAGATGTCACCAAAAGTTCAGAATTTCCTAGGCCAAAGTCACAGAATGACCTGCCAATATGTTGATTTTGACCCCACGCAGCCAGTGACATACATGGCCGCTACAGGATTGAGTCCAATGACTTATGTTTGTGGTTTAGAGTCTTTCAGTTTACAATCAAAACAAGTAAAATTAGGCATTTGGAAAAAAACATAGGTTTTTGGAAAAAACCTATGTTTTTTCCCGGGTTACGGAAAAAACCTATGTTTTTACTTTTCTACCCCAAAAAAACGAAAGGTATAAGATGCAGTAGGTAGGTAGAGAGAGAGAGAGAGCACAAAAAAGGAATCAAATGGAATCAACACCCCCACTAAACACCATGTTCCACGGTATTTCTATCGTCTACGCTGCTATGCTGGGTGGTGTTTTGTGAAGCCTCTTAGCCCCCGACACATGCAGAAGGGGCGTGGGATTGTGGGGCAATTCAGGGCGACAAGGGGTCGGTTCATTTCGCTTCATGTGATTTTCAGTGCTAGAAATCAAGAGTCCATCAAAGGACTAATTTTAAAGTCTCAAAGATTCATGGATGATCTTGGATTATCATGAATTATCATGAATTACTATTATCATAGAGTATATCATGGATCATCATGGATAGATCCATGGGCTAGATGGGATAGATCAATGGCTCTTCCCGAAATGTTGATTTTCCATGGATCCCGGATCGTTTCCGGCGTTGAAAATTCTGAACCAAGCTCCAAAAAGAGGTCGAATCTTTAGGGAGGTGGTTGTTTCAAGGAGCCAAAACAAAATCTTGGTGATTTATGGTGATTTTAGAATTGGGGAATCCTCCCAACAAGTGGGAAAAACATGATGAAAACATATGTTTCTACAAGTTTTTTGTTCAGGCCACCCGTAACGTAAAATAATCTTCAATTTCTATGTTGAATGTTTTTCCGGAAGTTTGGTTCAGCTTCACACCAGCTTTCGAAGCAAGCTGTTGAACCCAACTCCTTGAGCCGATTCGCCTGGAGTCCGATGGAAAGGCAGCATTCGATGCGTCGATTCGCAATCCAGAAAGTGATGACAGTTGAGACAGGAAACTGGCTCAGGTAGTTGTGTGTTCCCCGTTGTTGTTGCGGGACACTGATGGAAAATGACAAGTTCCAATTTAGGGGGGAAAGGTACAGTTGCATTTCTATTCTTAAGACTTTTTCAACCTTGATATTTCCAAAAAAGGAGGATAAATTGATTCGTAATCCAGGACAAATGATAATATAATGATGCCCTCCCAAAGTTTAACATGGAACCTGAAAAAGGCACCCTGGAATCGGGAGATCCTTTTGGAACCATCTTTTTCAGGTTCCTTCAGGTTCCATGTGAAACTTGGGGAATGTACATTGGATGACTTCATCACGATGTTGGGCATTTCTTGTTCACCATCTGTGCCTTTCAGGCATTGGTTCCAACTCTTGGTATGTTTAGGGAAAGATACTGGGGGGTGCTTTGATCATGGGAAGAAGGGAATGAAAGCTTTATTTGATTCTAGGAAGGGTCTCGGTAACCTACACAAACACACCACACATATCATATTTCTATATATGCACAGATCACATTTAATATTATTTAATTGCATGCATAATATCAAATATTTTTTTACATACATATTTACATATACGTACATATGACATTCCGATACTACTTTGTTTTATATGTCCATCACATTCCCTCATGTCAGAAATGACTTACAAGTTCTACTAATTTAGATCCAATTTATACATAAAGGGAAGACTCTCCCCGGGAATCAAAATCGATCACTCAGCACTCAAGTGATACTCAAGAAATTCCGTATCCCCAATGTTTGGCTTACTGTATATAGGGGATTATACTACCCATTTTTATGGGGATTATAGCAAGCCATTATAAGGATCCCTATTAATCAACCAGTATAATGGAAAGTGAAAGGTTTTTTTTTGGGCTCACCTGGCAAACCGAATTCCTAAGACTCCCGAACATCACCGAACGGGAGGCGAAATGGGTTTAGTTTAGTGGAGTTTGAGAGATGGTTTACTACCCGAACTAAAAAAGTGCTCAACTTTCAGTTTTAATCAAGGACCTATAAGTTTGGCCTATGGTTACTTGTTACTAAGGAGTGGGTGTTTGCTTTAAAAACGCTACTCTCCCTGAACGAAATGCACCAAACCTCGTTTGAACATCTCATTTCCGACACCAAAAGAAAGCCTGCTGATCCTGCTGGCTCAATATTTGCCAGGAAAGTTGACTCGAAAAATCGCCACAAAAAAACAAGTCCTTTGAGATTTGTAGGCTGCTGATTTCCACATCCAGAAAGGAATCAATTGACTCAAAAGTGCCGGCAACAACACTTGCTGGGTGGTGGTTTCAATTTTTGTTTATTTTCAACCCTATTTGGCAGAGATGAACCCATTTTGACTAAGACTTTTCAAATGGGTTGAACCAACTAGCAAGTCCTTGTAGATTCGTACGGCCAATGATTTCCACTTCCATTTTTTTTCATTTGCTAAGACTGTCCTTGCTTCTGACGGTTCCGTTATATGATGCTATAGGTACTGGAGCTGAAACGTTGATCATTGATCGTCGAGTTTCAATATTTACCACCAGAAGTTCGCCTGTGTTTCGCTTGGCGTTTTTATTTATGGTAAAGGGTTGGTCAGTCCACTCCTTGCCTATGGGCTGACTAGCCATGGTCTACTTCAAGAAATGCAGGTGAACTTGGTGAGCCCTTTTGGCTGCACTGTTTCGGGGGGCGGAAAAAAAAACAAAGGGTTTATCACAAGGTTGCGTTTTTTTGTGGTTACACCTGGGTGAAAACTCGAAATTCTGGTCAAATTAGCTCGCGACCGAAAACACGACCTGGGCCCCCAAATGGTGGTGTAGTAAAGGACCTCCCCTTTTTTCGGGAAATCAAGGTTGGTGAAACAAGGAATAAAGGCTAAAGGTATATAGTTCTTGAAGGCCCCCGAGGTACCGTTGGTAAGTATTCAATCATACTGGTTCAAGTCAGTGGCCATATCAGCCAAGCATGGGAAAATACCATGGTATATACATGTATATACTGTATACTTTGCATTTACGCAACCACACGTAGTGAAAATATATCTATATATATATATCATACATGTATGACATGGGATATGCCCATGAAATATATTGAAATATGTCATGGTGGTATCGGCAATTTCTTTGTGTAGACAAATGATGACAACTCATGATAAAAATGAAAGCGGAGTCCATCTTTCAACTCAACACATGTGAACATCCCGGATGGTTGATTTTAATGGTGAATATTCTGGGCATAAATATACACGACTATAGTCCCACCGGCGTCATGGCTGCGAATCGAAGGTTTCACCCCCTGAAAATCCCCAACAAACCCGGGCCCCCACCACTGAGGGGTTGTGCCATGTGCGGTTCCAGAAGTTCACGTCAACCATGAAGATCAAGAAACTTCGAGAACAGACATCGTACAATTCTCCACGGCGTGTCTTGGGTGCACCTTGCAGCATCCCAACGGGAAAGGAACAAAGTTTCTTATCATTTCAAGTCTAAGTGTCTAGCTGTTCAAGAACCTTGATGAGTTTAGTAAGGATTAGAGGGAGATAAATCAACAGCTCAAATATCAAGACATTGCAAGTGCATAAAAGAATTGGATGTATGACATCATGGCCGCGGCACACAGGGCAAGCCCTTCGGACGCCCCTGCAAAAAAAAAAAAACATCATGTCCCTCAAATGTTGTATCTGAATAAGAAAGGCCTTAAAGAAAATGACAATGCGTTGGTTCTCCCACATACGTCAGGCGCAAGAAGATTCCAGGCTCTTGGAATCTAGGAACATCCACCTCACAAAAGAACTGGTTAAACAAACTCGACGCAAGTCGGTTTGAATCGTGATAATTGTTTAAACTAGATATTTGTAACTTGTTGTGGCATGGTAGAAATGGCGTTTGTGCAGACTGGGAGGGGGATGTGGAAGCTGTTGCTCCACCAGTCATTTCCACCTTTCAAGGGCCTTTAATTTGACATCAAGAAGTCACAGGGAAGACATGCCCAGACACTCAATGTATTGAATATTTTTATTGACCCACATTTGGTTAGTTAGTTTTATGGGAAATGTAGGTAAATATATCATACATTGAGTGTTTGGGATAGTGTTTATTCATAGCTGGAAGGTTTCAAGATATTTTAAAAACAACCAAAACTTCATTTGCTTCGCGGTCGCTTTGGTGCGCTGATGCCGACATCAGGATCTATTTTGTGGAGGAAGATGAGGGCATTCTCACTGTGGACATCATGCGTTTCTCAACAAAAGTCGCTGAAGGAAAAGCACATACCCTTCCTCCCATAATCATCATGGATGTAGAAAATGGCTCCCTCCAATAGTAGTCACCTTCCCAATACAGCCATTTTCCACTTCCATGATTTATTCTGGGAGAGGGAGTAAATTCAATGTCACTTATCAAACTTACAATGTTTTGGTTTTTCCTTGATCACTCAGATCCATTTTTTGTGGGTTCCCTTTTAACCTCGACCCTGAGGTTTGGGAACCATGCAAGGCTCCGTGAAGGTGCAGTACTACACAGATGCTGTGCAGCAAAAAATATGTGTTTTTTCTTCTCGACTTTTTGGGGGAAGGGACGACGACACTTGAAACGCTGGAAATTTTGAACACAAAGCCGTTGGGGAAGGTGGACTTTTGTCTTTGAAAGGCTCGGCCGTTAAGTTGGGTGATGTGAAGAGACGGGACTCTGGGTTAGAATCGTAGTGTCAATGAAAGGATGTCGATTAATCCAGCACCTTCAAAGGGGTGCCGATTAAAGCCTAAGGGATGGTGCACTGACACCCTTTAGGAAAAATTTGAAGGTGCTGGGTATCAATTAGTGGCAGATTAGCATCAATTGTTCATTCAGAAAGCATTTTCTTCAGCTGGTACTGTATGACTTCTTTTGGCACCCCTTTCACACGTGGGCAGGTCTTTTGTATAGTTTTTACATGTATCATAAGTTTTTAAACAATGCATTTGTTGTAGACGTTTCTTCCCGCCCAACCTGCACCTGTACTTCCCAGAGTTGCCACAGAAAAAACCCGGCTGGATTTGTTTTCGTCAATTGGATGTGTTTTAAAAACGATGTTTTTTGTACTTACTAGCCACCATTAACCATTTGGGGAATCACCATTGGTAACCATTAGCAAAAAGTGACGAAAACAAATTCAATAAAAAAATGCATTTACCATGTTTTGTTTGTTAAATCACCTTTAAACCAGATTGATTTTTTTTCACTTTCCACCATGGTAAATCAAAATCACCATGACAAAATTACCCACCATTTTGATGATTTTCTTTTGTATCAATTTAACCCGAAAAAAACCCACCTTTTGTCGGTCCCGTCGGAAAAATCCAAATCCCCACAGTTCCTCAAAGGAAGATGGTTCGGCACGTGCTGGAAAGCAATACAAGGCGCAACGCGGTGAGGTGATCTTTCAGGATCAGGAGTTGCTCGGACCTCCGAGGCAAAGGCCATGGATGAGGATATGAATATAGCTTATGCTTTTGACAAGAATGTGTGTGTGTTTGTGTGGTTGTTTTGTTCATGTTTTCGGTTCAAAACGTTGATTTTTATAAATAGAGGTTTGGCTCAAAAACTCACTTGTACATTTTGTACTAGTGCTTTGACACTTTGTTCTTTGTTTCAATAAGTGGTTAGGTTCTTCATGGCGTTTCGTTTTCTTTTTTTGGTACTGACATGATAATGGCTGTTCATTGCATATTCAGCAGATGCTTTGATCGTGCTAGCAGTCACTTCCCCTATACATTTGCACCGCCAATCTGACATAGCAAACGAGAATGGACCATTCAATAGACACACCGCCCATTTGAAGAGAGATATTTCACCTGAAAAAACAGGCATACTGTAGATATTTTTCTTAAAGAAAACCCTCGAACATTGCGCCTGAAACACTGGGGTTGGTTCAGATGGATTTCGACCTACTGCCAGGTGCTATGTTTTTTTTTGGGGAAGTGTAGTAAGTAGAACATCAAACCATCAAGCAGCTCATCATCATCATTCATTTTTGCTTAAGTGGTGTGATTACTTGGGTCCCATCTGAAGATGTATCTCCTATTGAGTGATGGTTTTCAACTGACCCAATGGTGATTTTCCATTGCCATTGTGGAACCGTCCCAAGGTTCCGGAAGTCTATTGAGATCGAAACCATCGCTAGTCCTTATTGGGCCCCTACCCTGGAGTTTAAGATTCATTTGGCAATGCCAGAAAACTGTGCTCTTGGTGACTTGGGTTTGAGAAGTTGAAATTGGGAGAACTTGTTGGATCTTGTTGGTTGAAGAATTACCCTCCCCTGAAACTAACATGGATGGTTGGAAGAGGATCCTTTCCTTTTGGAGAGGCCTATTTTCAGGTGCTATGTTAGTTTCTGGGAGGGTACATCCACAAAAAATTCAGATGGATACAGAAAAATGATGGGCCTTGGAAAATATGTCTCCGGCTTCGAATATGGCGTCATTTTTGGTATATATTTGTGTTGAATTTCAGGGGGCAGGGAGGTATCTTAAACGGAGACGTTGTTTTTTTTGAAACGCTTGTTGTTTTTTCGTGTTTGTTTTATCCCTCCCGAGGCTCAAAATGAACATTTGCTCCTTTGAAGTAGGAAAAAACCTGGTCCGGAAATTTTCAGAATTCATCTTACTGTGTCCAGGGATACGCGATACGCATCATCGGGAGAGCTATGTCAGCAGTCGACAGTACCACAACTTGGTTCTCTTTTTTGTATGACAGTCGTTTTGGAATCTGACCCCAGTTTTGGAATGCCAAGCTGCCAAGCCATTGTTACTTTCTGATGGGAAGGAGAGATAGAGGCAGAAGAGTCTTGGAAGACCCCATTGAAAGTTCCCCTCGTTTCTTCCATGGTTTTCTGTGACCATCGAAATAGGATCCTGCACATTTCCTTTCACGAAACCTCAGGCACTTACTTGCACAGCTGCAGAGTGAAAGTCATTGATGGTGATACCTTTCCTTCCAGCAGATACCAAGAGCAATTGTCGTGCCTTGTTGATGATTTGTGTTGATGCTTCAATACACCCCTGAAAATTAAGATGGAACCCAAACATGGAGGTTTGGAAGATGATTTTCCCTCTCAAAAAACATGTGATTTTCAGGGTCCATGTCAATAATTGTCAGGGGTGTATTTATGTTGATGCTTTCATATGCATGTAATATGATGTGCTTTAATTCTTTCATGGTCATCCTGACCATTCTACACTGTAAAGGATCAATGTCATTCCTTCATAGATGGCCACGGGCCCTGGGTGTCATTCTACAATGAATGCTCCAACTCTCATGGGATTGTGGGATTGCTGGCGGGCGTTTGGCACTTCAAAAGTTGGTGAAAAAATGGGTACATGTAGACAGTTATGTCACGCTCCAAATTTATATATATATATAATTTGCTAGAATTTGCTCAGGGGTTGAGTGCTCTCAAAATTCATGGGTGAAATTTAGATAGTTTGAAAAAACAGAGATTTGTGTAGATTCAGTTGGGAAGTCCCATTGTCATCTCAACAAGCTCTGGTTTTCACACGGTGCCTTTGATTTGTGGGAGTCAATGCCGTCGTTGGTTTTGTTGGTAAAAATTCTCAGGTGGATTCAATCAAAGATGAAAGTTACTGAGTGCCATTTGGCCCTTAGGCTTTACAGTACATTACAAAAGACTATAAATATGTAGGGGAAAACCAGTTTTTTTAAGGGAAACAAAACAGGTTGATATCATATTCAGGACTTGCCAAGCTGAAAGGTCCAAAAGGTTCTGCCATTTTTTTTGGCTGTTTGACAAGCAAAGACCTGCAAGAGTCACCTGCGAATGCCACAGGCATTTCTAGCAAAACCACTTCCCCTAAAACTATAGACTAATGGCTGCAACCTAACATCATGGAGGTAGATGGTTCAGATGATTTTTCCTTCTCATATCGGGGCGATTTTTCATTAGTTGTCCAATGAAGATGTGAGACAACTGAGACGATGTGTTAGAGTTGATCACAGCTTCCAACATTTCAAGAGGATGTTCCACTTGGAGGATCAGGACAAGTTAGCAAGTGGTTAGGATCACCCCCCATTTATAGCCGCCATTGGAGTGAGTTCGGACATTTGGAAGGGGTCCCACCACCGGATTTTTTTGGGACGACAACAAACCCATGGTGATGAACCACCTGGGATGATCCTCCAATGTCCGGGGTGTGTACCCAGCTATGCTTTTTTTCCAGGCGCGGAGAGGAAGGAATGAACGAAATCCGTTGCTTGGAAATCGCTGCAAGTTGGGATACCTGTGGGGTCAACAACTCTACAATCAACGTGCCCTAAGGATCCAGGTATGTCCTGAGAAAGGGATTTTCCCCTTGTGTTGGTGTTTTTCTTCGCATTTTCTACGAAATGATTTGAAAGGTTCAAGGTTTGATGGATATTTTAGCCCACCTAACTCGACCGAGTACCAACCTCATCATTGAGATTTTGGAGAAGATTGCAAAACGGTGACTTTTTTAAATTGCTTCAGATATGTTTGAAAGCAGAACGTAAAAATTAACTGCATGCATCAAAAATGACGTCACATGATTTGCACCCTTAAAAGGGTGCTTTAGTAGCTTTATAAAGGGATGTTCAGGGGTTCAAGGTTGGTCTTTGAGACAATGACTTCAAAATGCGAGACAACAGCTGGCAAAAAGCCACAAAAGGGAGATGAGGAACATGTGTTTGTATTACACCGCGGAAAACTAACATGTCCCCGGCCCCTAAAAAGGGACTATTTCAGTAGGGAATGCATCTTCCAACCATTGATTTTCAGGGGACATGTTAGTTTTCAGGGGAGTATGTTTCCCAGCATTTTTGCGGCTACTTTTTCTATCCCACAGGTTCTGTTGGTCTCTTCTGGCAGTATTGGAAGCTTTGTTTTTTTCAAGTGCCTGGCATTGCTTGGCGCACGCTGCTCACCATTTTCCTGGACCAGATTCGGTTTCTTGGAACGAGTCGGGGTCGGCGGTTTCCATGCATGGTGACGTTGTGGATACTCCAAAGGCTCCATGTATAGAATATTTCCCTACATGAATGGCTGAAAAGAATCATAAGAAACGTAGGTAAATATATGTACCCAGTCCCATGAAGTATATGGGTACAACCAAGTTTCAAACATGCTTGTCATATAATTTTTAGCCCTTATTTTTTCACTTATATGTCTATATATAAGCCGAGCAATATAAAATGGAATGTACACCGATTGTTGTTGCCACTCCTCAACTGATTACGTTTGCTACATTGTATCCATGACGATTGACAAGGCGTGTTTTCTGTGAACATACCCATTGGAATGAAGGACTTTTCTTTGAAAGTTGACCGATTTTTTAAATATAAATCCCCTCCCTGAAACTAACACAGCCTTTGAAAATCAATGGTTGGAAGATGACATTTCCCTTTGGGGCCTGGCCTATTTTCAGGGACGATTTGTTTCAGGGAGGCTTTTATGCACCCGGCAGAAAATAGGTGCGAATTTTGGTGCTTCATGTTGGTAGTTCAGCTAACATTCCCTGTAGGAATCTCCCATGTTTAAAAGCAACTTAACTCCACCAATCAAATGCTATATTCAATGATGAATTGTCTCTAGGGGAACCAGGTAGGTATATGTAGCACATTTTACCATACCATAACCCCTTGAGGCAAAGACTATATCTGACAGATCCGTGTGGAACAAAAACTGCCAACTTTTTAGCAAGGCCACCAATATGATCACAAAACCAAACATCCATTGCTACAAAATGTATATAAATATATATTTAGTTGCATATGTATACATCGTATAATCACACGTGATTTTATATATATCTATATACTGTATGTATTTTTTGGATGCGAATCAAACTTGAAAATACAGTATATAAACCCCTACAAAACACATTGGCTTCCTTAGTATGATAGACTACTTTGGGCGGGTAATCACTCACTTTTGCGACACACCTAGAACATCCTGTTACTGCAAGGTTGTGTTGGAAATGGCCATGTTGGTTTGATATGTGCATGTCAATAGCCAGATATTCAAGATAGGGTATGCCTTGGCTTCTCACTGTTCCTTGAGCGTATCTAATGCAACGCTCGCAACGGCTGGCCGAGTTTTTTTTGCTTTCAGGAACGCTTATCGTTTTTTCGTGCTGATTCTGAATATTTACTTGGTGGATGTGTTGTTCAACAAGAAGGATCCTCAAACACAGGACAGGGGTACCCTTGTTTTTGCTTCAGGCCCGTTGGCAAACGGCAGCGTGAGAGGCTCATAAAGTTGTTCCAAGGATCAGAGTTGCTTTGACAGCCCGTAGCTTGAATGGTAGTATATCCTTCCCTGCAAATCAATGCTTGGAACATGATTCATGTCCTTTTGGGGCAAAAGGATGCAAAAGGCCTATTTTCAAGGACGATATATACCACTATATTTATGTCTATTTACATATATGTAGATGTTGCCTTTTCGTTTGGCACCCCTACACTACAAGATTCCTTTAAATCCTTTAAAAGCCTATCCCTTTCTTCCTTGATCCCCTGGTTAAACACTGAACATCAACAAAGAAAACACACACACCATGCTTAGAATCCAAAATCCATCCCTAGACATCCAGTCATACCTCCTCAGTTTCGGTGTTTGGACGTCTAAGGGGCACGGTGTGCATATACTAAAAATATGCTAAAAATGGCCATTTGAATGCAGACACGGATTTTTTGCTGTGCCAACAAGGTTGGTTTCACCCTAGATTTTACCAAAACATCCGGTGACCCCACGGAGCTCCGCTCCTCCCCCTCCTTGGGAACTTCCCTCCAGGAGCAGTTGATCGCTCCGAATCGTACGGACACTGCGATGATTCTGGGAGCAGCCTTGGTTGTACCTATGATCTTCGTCCATATTGCTGGCTATATCAAGGTCGGCCACGTCCCCCCAAAGAGTTGGTTTTCGGTGGTGTGATTATAGTGAAGGACGGGGAGAAAGGAAGAAGTTGTTCATTGACATTAAAAAAATATCCGGTGCAAAATTGGAAAGAACTGCTCTAAAGTAATCGAATAAGTACATATCATATAAGTACTATACGTGTTATAGTTGCTGTACGTACTATAAGAAGTATACCACCTGCCTACAGTTGATGATTCAAACATCCGGCTGACCAGTTGACTTGAAATACGCATAATATAAGGTTGCAGATAATTACGTAGATAATCAGATACTTACCATATCAACTGGCACCACCTGTTTCCAGAGCCAGCATTCCTTCTTCCACAAATGAGTGCACCAATGTTTCAAAAGTGTTGTTTCAAAAACTGACTTTGTCCGATATTGCAGGTAACTTTGAAAGTCATAGCAGACCAGGGTACCATACGTTATTCATGTCGATGACTTTTTTGGAAATATCATCAACCAATGGGTACTAACAGATATATAATGCCTTTTTGATTGTAGAAAGTCACAGTCGGTTCTTTACAGGGGTCGCAATGTTTGTGGTCAAAGCCTTCTAAGTGTCAGCCCATTTGGTATCCTCAGAAACACCTCGATGGACAAATCAACGATGTACAACCAGTTGTTGGCAGATAAAGTTTACCTCAACTGGCTGTTAGAGTTTGAGAAGGATTGCACTTCAATAAATCTTGGCCATCCTTGGCCTTTCGTAAGTCACCCACAACAAATCACATAAATCAGCTTGTTTGAATGATTGCTGCAGGATGTGAAAACAAGTTAATTGTTGAAGTTTTTATTCCCTTCAAAATCCATCACGTCATGTGACATGATGTCACTGAGCTTTTGCCAAAAAAACTTACCGCGAGGTACGTTTGGATCTCACCGGACGCTTGCGGTTGTTTTTGCAGTGCAGTCTATTCCGGAAGTATTTGAACTACAGCACCCTGGCGGGAACATTCAAGGGAATCAATGGCATGGGCACCCCTTGACTTTCCGTGTGTAGGAGGGGATTTTTCATCCGTTTTCATCAACCCAAAAGTATAAACCGCGATGCCCTGGCAAAAATATATATATATATATGTGATTATATATTTAACATGGTTGAAAATAATATGCCGATTCCCAGAACAGCCGTGTTTTTAAGGTGGGATGACCATCCCCAATATGGTGAGTGAATCAACCCGATCGCACATATGAAACACCCATCCTCCACGTGACGCCTCGCAGGTGATGAGTCCCGCATTTCGGTTCCACCCTACGACATGCAAACGGGCATCACGCGCGGTGCATTGGAAGCAGCGGATGCTCGGTGGCAGGGAAACATGGTGATGCCGCTGCCTTTATAGACCTCGTGAAATCTGAGGAAACGAAGATGAGGGGTAAAGAGATTAAAGAGGAAATCACCCAAAACGAGTTTAGAAATCAACAGGATTGTTTTCTGAATTTTGAGAGGTTTATAAGAGAAGAAACATGTGAACATGCTCCCTTAAAATAAGATGAAGACAATGAGAATTCAAGACATAGGGTATTGCCAAAGTCTTTTCTGCAGAACTTCATGTCACCTCAAATGAAAGATTTTTATATTTTGTTGATGTTAGCATGTGCCTGGAAGTGTTTCGTCCAATAGCACCAAAATGTTTTTTAAAAAAGGGAACATAACATACATGAACATGCGGTATTTGAATATTTCAATCTAGGAATCTAGTAGGAACTATCATATCCCCTCCCAAAGTCATTTCAGAAGGTGGGACATGGACTCGTTCCCTGGAGTCGGGTGTCGGTACATTCAAAGGTGGGAGTCCTCAACTGCTACAGCAAGGGATCTTACATTTCACTTTTTTTGGGGTGTTCCTAAAGAAATGTTCAAAAAAAGTTGATGGCATGTAGTTGGGAACATAGTATGTAGGTAGTTTCTAAGCCTAAGATGAACATTTTCGCAAATACATATATAGTTTAAAATAATGGTCATGATTGGGGAAAAAAGCCACATCTCAAGGGCTAGACGGCTAAAAAAAGATGGGTTAATATAACCATGTTGTTATGACCTTTACGGAGGGTGGATTGGGTTGGCTGGCCCCTTTCCGGGGCCGAACTTTTGGCGAATTTCACCATTCGCCAAGACGTCGTATTCACGATTGCTGGATTTGATTGCCATTCTGGCAGAGTTGCTTTGGCTTGGAAGGCTTGCTTTGGTTCATGAGATTTGTCGAGATTCAGTCACTGATACGATATTTTTTCCTTAGCAGGTTGAGTTTGTTTGTTTCTCCCTTAGTGAAGGGAGACGTTTGAATATACAAGGTATGACACTACCATCATTTTGATTCAAATCCTTGAAGTGCTCGCTGTTGTTCGAACTCTGGTCAAATCACCCAAGGATCAAACCCGAAATTTACCCTTCCTGAAACTAACATGGCACCTGAATGGTTGGTGGTTTGCAATAGTCATGTCCAAACTTCCAGGGGGCCCCTATTTTCAGGGGCGTTTACTGTTAGTTTCAGGGAGGATAGGGTTGTTATGGTCACAGGACAACAGGACAAGGTAACGGACGTGTTTTCCGACCCTGAGCGATTCCACAATTGTGATTTGTGGTAACCACTGAAATTATTGTAAGGGTGCACGAACCCAATTCTTTCTGGATTTGAGCATTAGTAAAAAATGTTGTTATTTGCAGGGGACATTGTGCTTTGTTTTTTTTTGGGGAAGGGGGGGGGTGGCAGGGGCCAGATGCGAAGAAGAATTTCAGAAAGTGTTCGTGGATTCATTTGATTAAAAGTTGCTTAGATATGTTCAACTTATGACCATGTACATAAAAGTAAACTAGGTGGTCCACTGGTGGTTTCAAATAGTTTTCATTTTCACCCCGAACCCAGTTTGACTCATATTTTTCAAATGGGTTGAATCAAACCTCCAACCAGTAAATGGTTTGGTAGTGTATATATATTTTATATCATATCTAGAAAATCCCTTTGAGGCAAACATTGATGTTTTGTCAGTAAAGATTACAAACCATTTGCCAAGCAAAAACCAACCTACAACTGTTCTCCTACAATCCTGCGGGAAAAGGGATGTTTCGACCATCAATCCTACTCCCTAGTACCTTTGTGCCCCAACATTTTTGTAACTATTTGTCGTTTTGCCTTCATCTGAGGTTAGCTGTGTTTGCTTACTTTACTATTTTGGAGAATCCTTCGGCCATTTATTTCGTGTTGGCCATGCCCTCCACGATGCTCTTGTACTTTTTGCTGACCTTGTTTGGAAGCTCAGGGTTTTGCATGGATCTGGAGTTTAGGATTGTGGTTGGAGAGAGAGCAATGGGACATCCCTACTTTCAACAAAGTGATAGACGTGTATGTAGACTAACTGTGTACTTAAAAGGATTAAATGGAACATGTTTAATCATCTTTTATATAATATACTGAAAAGGAAAAAGCAACCATGTACGTATTGCCACTACGTACATGATTTTGCCATTACATCGATAATTATGTTTTTTTCATGTTTTATTGCTGGAAATTCGTGAGAAAACCTGACATCATCCCTTTTAAGCTGGGATTTTTTTGCAGCTTCACCATGTCTATCATAAAAAACCCATGAGATCCATGGGAGGAACGGTATATTTACCTACATGAACGGTTGATTTTTTATGATAAAATTATGTTACGATAAATATAGCGTTCGTCCCATGGATTCCCTAAGGAACAACAACAACTAGGACCTTCCGGAGACATTTTCGTTGGCAAAAAAACCCACCAATGGTCCGGTAGGCAAAGTTGAACAGCTGGTGCCGTCCATGGGAACCCCATGGGACTGGTTTTGTTATATTCACCTTGCATGAATGGTTGATTTTTATATTGATGGGATCAATTATATGGCTAGATATACCGTTCTTCCCATGTTTTTCCATGGCAAAGGTTTAGTGGGAAAAATCTACACTTGCAATGGGAAGATATGAATATTCGATCCTCGATCTTCACCACTACTAGTAGGATGACATGAAACATTTTCAGGTTCGCGGATCCCGAACTAAAGCTTCATTTGTGCTTGCTATTGGGTGCGGGAGGTAGATCCAAGATATACCATGCTCTTTAAAGATGGCTAGATACTTTAACTGTTCCAGCCGTCTATGTTGCTTTACCAAAGTGGATTGGGTGATGTTCAGATGATCCCGGTTACCATTAGCAATGAGATCGGCGTGATGTGACAGGTGTTTTCACTTTTGAGTTGCGGTGTTTTGCCACTCTTGGGCTCTAAGAATATCGTACTTTGTTCATGAACTTTGGTTTATTAACATTTGTTGGTTGAATGCTTAGTGACTTTTTTCAAACAACGAGGAGAGATCACGGGGAACCATCCTTGAAGTCATTCCCAGCACCATGAGGTGTCGAAGAGATTTGGATGAGTGGAAGGCCGATCTCAAGTTGTGCCGAGAAGATGGTAAATATGGACGGTAAATGTAAACTTCATGGCTAGTCAACCTACTCCCCCTAACGTACCCCTCGGAAATAAGGGGTTTAATAAGGCCTTATTAAGGGAAACCGACAACCGATGGTTAATAAGCCCTTATTAAGGCCTTATTTCTGGGGGGGGGGGTACGTTGGGGGGTTTGACTAGCCGTACTGGGATGGAAGAGTTAAATCTGCAGCAGGATGGGGTTCACAGAGGCCCACCAACCAAAGGATAGAATCTGGAGTTTAAACTCTGTAACTCTTCTTTTCACCCCTTTTCCAAAGTGGGAAATTCTCCAAAAATGGCTTGTACTTTGCCTTTTGAGTAGCATCATCATGTAAGTTGCACGAATGCAAACTCATAGCTGCATCGATGTTCGGTTTTCGTGCCAGCCAAGATGGACGCCACATTTGGCCGGAAAAGAAACACGGAAAAGTGGGAGCTCAAGACTCACGACTCATTTTTGGTGTGACTAGAAATGCCATAAGAAAGTATAATCAATCAATGACGTCCTGATTGAAGGTGTAGTCATCATCATGTACCTTTGCTATCTATTTGAGTTTTGAATTGAATATTTCACTGTATCCTATACGATAGTGATACTATAGTGATGTTTTTCGTGGTCAATGGGAGTCCTAATTTCCAACTTGGATCACTCAACGGGTTCGTATGGTGGTTTAGAGCCATCATTTCGGGCAACGTTTCCAGATGGTCAACCCCTTTTCATCGGGTTTCTACTAAAGGACCAGGATTCCGAAGGAAAAAAACAACAACAAACGCCAACCTGAAACCACCAACCAACCAACCAACCAACCAACCAACCAACCAACCAACCCTGGAGGAAGCGGAGATTTCGGTGTTACGACTGGTGAGTGAAGTTTGTCACCGCTATCGTCTTATTGCAGATTACTTCCAGATGCTTTGCAACAACACGGGGGTGGTGCTAGCTACTAGTAGTCATGGAAAGGGGGGGGCTGAGCAACAACAAAAATCAGGATGTGATGAAGGTGATTCTTTACGCGAATCATTGTTAGGGGGACTATAGTGTCGTAAAATATTTTGCAGTTTTTTTTCTACAAACCATGTTCAGAGAACCTTTTGACTCTAGACAAAGCCATGATCAAGGTACAGTTGATAGTTCAGAGATCCTAAGATTACGAGCTGAGATATACAACAAAGAACCTGCAAATATTGGGATAAACTATCAACCTCAAATCGCTGTTGTTTTCTTCTGAACTGTCAGCAGGAGTGTTATTGTTTGGTGGTAATTCTGAGTAATTCTTGTTATTGGAAATTCAGGAATTTTGGTGTTTTAAGATTTATAAGTTATAGCAAAGGTGATAGTTGGGTAGCGATTGTCATTGCTATATTCATTGTATATATCATGACATGTTAAAGTTATAATTTTTACCCTGACCTTTGATGTTTGCTCCAGTGGATGACGTAAATATTTGATGAATTACGGAGCATGTAGATATCGGACCGCACAGTGTGACCTTTAACAATCATAGAGGCACCTTTCATTTCTTTGAACAAGAAGTCGAAGTTCATTGATGCATGGTTTAATGAGAAAAAACGAGAACCACAAGCAGTGCATTGGGAATGACACCTGCCAACGCAACATGAAACAGCCAACGCAAGTTGACTTGAATGGACTTATTTTCAGCCATAGCTTGCAGCTGCGTTTGTTTCAGGAGACCTCAAATGAACGAGGCGTTTCAGCATAGTGCTGGTGACATGAGAAGGACCGGTTCCGGCTGGGACTGAGTAGTTGGCGTTTATTTTGACTCGCAAAGGATGGCAAACTCACACATGTCTATGTCGTATGAAGATTTACATCTATCAGATGTCCGGATATGGATTTTTGATTGGTAATGGGATGTGTGACACCATGATTTTTGTCGGAAAAAGGGGGACTGCATCTTTTTTTTAAAACCTATACCATATGGGAAACGTTGACGTTGCCATCAACTGTCTCCCTTCACAATGACCTTTTTACCAGAAATTGAGTTTAGCCAGTTGAACGCAGGCCCGAAAAGTGAGGCCCCGAAAGTGGAGAAGCCGGATTTTTTCTTCCATTCGCACTTTCGCTATAGCTGCTATCCCTTTTTGGAGGGACTGATGATATGCATATATTTTTTTAATAGCCACCGCCCCATTTTCTTAGTTTGGGAATGCCCTTTCTATCCCTTTCTTAGGCTTGGATGTACAGGTGTCTCAGTATCAGCACTGGCGTGGCGTCAGTGAAAGTACTGTGCACAGAAAACTAGGTCTCTTTTTCCCAATCCATTTTTTGGTTTGGCTGTAGTTTTAGTTGCAACATGTTTTTGAATCTGTACACATTTAGGAATCAAGTTTAATCATTCAATTCATGTTTCCGCTGACCATGGAGGAAGCTGGTTCCCGAAAATGTGGCTCATTTGAATGATGATTTCGTTCCCAAATGGTTGGGTCCCATTTTTATGGGTTTCTTGGCTGCCTGGTCGTGTGAATTGATACCCTGAAGTTCGCCTCGAAACGAGTTTGAAACGTTGGGTTTTTAAGGGAAATGTATAGCTACTATATAAATAATGCTTAAGTTTTAGGATACCATGGATACCTAAGTTCCCCCTTTTTGTTCCGCATGGATATGATACAGCCTTGCTTTAATCAAAGAAGGTACTGGAGGCTTGAAAAATGTGTCCCCCATGCAACGATATTCCTTTCTCCTCAGGTCTTTTCTCTCCAACCATCCATTTTCAGGTGCTATGTTAGTTTCAGGGAGGGTAGGTGAAATAGCCCATTTACTGACCATTGATCCTACCTGCCTGGAACATCCAAGTAGGGAAACAATCATGTGGGAGTCAAAGCTTTGGGAGGACTTTGTGGCTGGACTTGTCTGGCTATATAGTTTTGCCTCAGAGGGTTACACATCAGCTCCTTTGAGGTAAGTAAGGTCTTAAAAGTCTTATATAAATAGGACACTGCGTCAACCGTCAGCACTGCGTGACTAAACATAAAACCTCCAAACATCCTACTTAGGTCACCTGATTTCCTTTCTCAGTACAAAATAATCGATGCATGTTCCATGTTGAAATTTTCCGTTTTGTCCCTTTCACAAAATCAAAACCAACCAAAAAAACAAGATGCCATGATGTCAAGATGACCTCACGCAACGTGGATATCACCCAGAACGCTCCATAGCGCCATAGCGAACCTTTGCCCCCCGCTATGCTCCGCTTCAGGTTTGTATATAGCGATGGATGCCCGTGACCTGGAAATTGTCGGGTTAATGGTTGATCATGGAAAAACACCCTATAGAAATTTGAGATTGAATAGATACTCAAAAATGATTGGTCTTGGAACAAGTAATTATATATACATATATATATATAGCGCTATCTATGTACATATTGTTTTTCTATCTTTTCCGAGTTTTCTTGATGAGTATAGATTTTTTGCGAACATTGTATGTGATTTCAAGTTATATAAAGCTCACATTGAAACATATTATTCAAATTGTGTTCGTATGCTTGCGAATCCCATCCCTTGAACCGCAACGAAAAACCAGCCCGTTTTTTGCACCCAGGGTGACTCCACAAGGAAAAAGAAATCAGGGGTAATCCGGGTGAGTTCTTTTCCACAAGGAGTTTCTTGAAACAAACATTATCATCATCATCATCATCATCATCATCATCATCATCATAGCTTTTCCCTTTGAAACAAACATTTTCATCATCTTTATGAATTTAAGATGGTATCCACTGAACATTTATATAGACTTGATTTCAATGACTTTACCCCGAGCGACCTGAAAGGATAGTTTAGGAATAGTTTAGGAATAGTTTAGGTATACCATAAGTCTGATTTGATCAGCCCTGAACATTGAAATTCTTCTGGACCTGCTGGAAACAAACCTTGCGTTGAGTCATCCTAAACAAAGTTTAACCCAAGAATTGATACCAATCCTGAATGCAGAAACGGAATTGCTCCCTCGATCATTTCAGGGAGAAGTTTGTAAGGTGTTGCAGGGTACACCCTGGAAAAGTGTAACATGGAACCCCCAAAAAAGGAGGTTTGGAAGATTTAGGTTCCATGTTAATTGTCAGGGGTGTAGAAGAGCATTTTTTCTACTCACTACTCTTCCCAGAGTGGAAAAACACAAGATGTATCCATGATTAGTGGTTCCGGGCAATTCTTTTACGGCATATCCATTCGGGAATTGTATAGTTTCCTTGGTTTTTTGTTTGGTTTCTCACCCAAACCCCGAACCATGGGTTCAGCTTGGCAACGAAACATTCCCATAGGATCCATGAGACTGGTTTATCTACCTACATGTGGTTGATTTCAATGGTAAACTAGTAGGTAAAATCTGCCATGCTTTCCCCCCCGTTGGAACCGTGACCACGTTTGGTGAAGTCGTTTGAGGTAAAGTCCTTGAAGACAAGGTGACACTGGGCACCTTCTTGGCTACGTTGGGGTTAATGAGTGGCCTAGCTGTGAACCAAAAAAACCAGGGAAAACAAGCTTAGAGAATTCCACAGGTGGTCTGAAGTGGGTTTTTTGGGATGCTTTTTTTTGGCCTAACGGGAATTGGGGGAAGATGTCTCCCAAGTTGATAGATATTTGGCGAAAGGGATTGAAAACACAAACTACTATGTGATACTGTTAGTAGTTAGTTGACATGTTGTTTCAAGAACTTCATGGGAACAAGAAGTATTCTGAATTTTCTTTTCAACATAATAATACACATATATATGTATATATATATTGTATATTTTACATTTACACCCTGAAAGTCCAAGTCGATGATTTTTTGAATCTTGTTGCTCCTCAAAGACCATTGTTTTGCGGGTTTATGTGATCAACAGGAATTATGGGCTTCTTGAGCCATGGAAACAGTAGGATCCCGTAAACTTGAACCAATCAGGAATGTCAATATAATGTTGCCAAGGGGTTTGATCATTTAAACTAACAGCAAAAGCCTCTGAGAAATGATGCGCCTGGAAGACGTCTTTTCTTTCAAAATGGTCCATTTTCAGGGGCTTTCGCTGTTACCCATAAGATCCAGGTATGGTATCTTTACCTACATTTACCATAGAAAATCCACCATTCATTTGGGTAAATAAGCCATTTATGGTAAATTAGTAGGTAAAACCTACATTATCTAAGATCAACCTACGATTTTTAGGGTAAATTAGTAGGTAAATATACCACCATCCTTCCATGGATCCTAGGTGTCCTTTTTTTTGGGGAGGGGCAGCACCTGGGATCTCACCTTATCCTTGAACGTTGCAGTGGTTTTTTTTCCCAGGATTCAACAAGACATTCATTAAGCCATGAAAGCGGGGTCTAAGTTTAGGATGATGCAAATGGCATGGTTATTTAATGCTATATTAATATATATATATATTTAATTGTATATATATACTTAATAATTAGATATGTATATACAAATATGTCTATATCTTTCCTTCTGGATCCAAGAGGAGAATTGAATTGAAACCTGGTGACTCTCAGAATACTAGCAATAAATCTAGCTTGGAACAACTCTCAACTACTTCTCAAGTGTGGAAACTGCAGACCGGAACAGGCCCCTGCGGCATTGTTACAATCGACACATCATTCGACAGGTGTTTTGTTCTGGAACCTACCCGAACAAGAATTGCACATCCAATAATTACGGTACTAGTAGTTAGTTGGCATACATACTGGTTGGGAGTTGTCAAAACCTTGGTTCAGAGTGGGTAAATATTCTATTCATGTTATTTACAGTAAGGGAATCAATCTTCACGAATTCCACTGGTTTTCCAGCATTTAGGCAGGGCCCAACATGTTGGTACTATGTTCGTTTGAAGCAACGATACTTAAGCAGGGCCCACCCTTCTGCTTTGCCCCACCTTGTTGTTACTGATTTCGTCGAGGAGAAATCAGCGATGAATTTTCAGAATCTTGGTACGTGGGGAGTTGTCATGATTGGCGGTGACAGGGAAGTTTCCTGTGAATTTAGTGGTCGGTGCCATAGGTTTGAAGTACAACTACTCAATCAATCAACCAATCAACCAATCCATCCATCCATCCATCGATCGATCGATCAATCAATCAATAAATCAATCAATCAATCAATCAATCAATCAATCAATCAATCAATGTGTTGGGCGTTTTGGCCTTTCCTGTTCCTGCCAATGGGCTTTAAGTAGAAGGGCATATCCTAACGAGTTAATTTCGCATCATGTTGGGAAATTTCAACGAGGCCGGAGAAATTGGAAAATCATTTCCCTAAAGGAGTTCCTTGGTTTGGATCGATATGTAGGGAAATCCCAGGATCAATATGTATAGAGAAAACACAACTGGATGGTGGCAACTCAAATGTTGTTTATTTTCACCTACTTGGGGGAATGATCCTATTTGACTAATATTTTTCAGATGGGTTGAAACCACCAACTAGAATAAGAAAGGTACTCTTGGTCCGGGCTACTCTTGATCCTTCAAAGGCACCTTTTTTTTCAGCATTCCCCAATTCATCCCTAGAATTTGTTATCGGAAATGTTCAGAAAATTCCTAAAGTTGACGTCATAGTCTATAGTAAGCAAGCAGCAAAAATTATATGTTCACCAACCGAGAACTATTGAAAACAACGGGTGGATGAAAGGAAACCCTTCGTTCACAGCTTTCACACCCTTCACCACCAAACGATCCGAAATTCCCGCGTTACCGAGATGTTTTTCCCTCGGCAGTTGACTCAGGAAGCTTATCACATCATTCTGTCGATGATGGAGGAGTTTGGATCTCTCAAGGCTTCGGCAAAAAAACAAGCAAAAACTCATGACACATCCATGGGACGAAAGGGTATGTTTACCTAGATTAACGGTTGAATTTTATGGTGAATCAGTTGGTAAATATACCGTTCGTCCCATGGATCCGTCGTGGCAAATGACACATGCAAGTCGTCCAAGTCCGTTTTCCACCCCTAAAGGAATTATGGGAACCGAAGACCCGTGGGTGTTGACGGTTCGATGTATGGTTCTGGGATCTCCAGTGACTTGAGATCCCAATGATCTTAGGGAGGGTGGGAGTGGGTCCATTTTCCCTCCTAAAGTTTGCAATGCTGAGCTTGTTGGTCACATAACCTCTCCAAATTCCAGGAGCTGACGGTGTTTTTCAACAAGGAAACGGATTTGTTGGCCTGGAAAGCTGTGAACCGTCAGCGGCGCGAAAACACGACGCTTGGTTTTTGGTGACTCAGGGATAGCGAGTCACCAAACATTTCGTTGGTACCTAAAATGGAGGTATCTATAATATAAGCCGTATGGATATGGCTTAGGTAAGGGACAACCCACACGTAAGATAGCCTTATAAGGTTCGGTACCTTCATTTTAGGTACCTGAAATGCTTGGAGATACTGGGATGTCCTCCCAATGTGAAAAGATGGATGTTCACAAAAAATCCAGTTCCAAATACCAACATTCCCAAAAGTCTTAAGGATCAACAGGCTATCCATATCTCATAGGATCCATGTATGATATATTTACCTACATTTACCATAAAAACAATCCACCATTCATGTGGGTAAACAAGCCAATCACATAGATCCGTGATGGTTTTGTCAGACAATCCTGGATGATTTTGGTTGAAGTTTGGATCACCTGGCATCACCTGCAGGTCGGATGGATCTCCGTCATACCAAGGTCGATCCCCGTCACCAGTTATAAATAGACTTATAAACCCTACATAAGTATAGGGTGAAATTTTCCCCAGTTGCCTTTTTTTTTAATTTTTGGCCATTTATTTTTTGGGGTGTTATTTATTTATCCACTCCCTTTATTTAACGATCCTATAAAAGGGGCCCATCCTTGTAGAAAAATGCCGGTGGTTCCTGCTTGCCACCTTGAGGAAACGTGCGCGCGAGGAAGCCTTGCGCGAGCGCTCGGATGATGGGGGCGGGTCCCGATACAAGACGGACCTCATTCCGATCAGGAGCGCAGCAGGGCTGTTGCTAAAAAGGTAAAGGCTTAGCATATGGCCATATGGCCTTCAAATCAAAACACGTATACGTGTATATAGTGGGGATACGTATTTTTATCCGTTTTTATTTTATGATTTATATGATGGATTTCTTTGGGAAACACACAAACATATCAGATTGCAGCATGTTGACACCTCTTTTCCCCATGATTTTTGTTGGGCCGGAAACCTGGTTCTGCCGGGGCACATGCCACACATCATGCGGCGTTTTGTAGTGCTAGGATGGAGGACATGAGTTATATGCGCCATGGCATATGTATCTTCAAGAATGTCAATGTGGAAGTGCCGCAAGGTGCGGCCAGGAAGGCAGAAAACAGACGAGAGAAAGCTTACAGGAATACCCTCCATGAAACTAACAGCAAACGCACCTGAGCATTGATGGTTGGAAGATGAAATGTCCTTTTGGGGCCCGGCCTATTTCCAGGTGCTATGTTCGTTCAAGGAGGGTAAACCCGAGAAAGTTCAATATCAAGGTTGAACATGTTTAACTCTCGAGCTTTTCATACTTTTTGCACACGCAAGATCAAATCAACGATATAAAAAGAAAGCGCTTTCGAACTTGAAAACGACATATAAAACCTGATTTTTTCCTGGATCAACTCCGGAATCGAGCAAAAATGTTGGTAGTTTGAGCCTGGGCGATTTGATAGTTTACCCGTTTACCCTACTATTCTTCAAATACTACCAAAACGAAAAAGAACATTGGATTTCAATAGCCGCCTAAGAATGCAGGAATATCTAAACTACTCGTTCCTCAGTACCAAAAAATGTCGCAATGGCAATCGAAATGTCACTAATTTATTGTTTAAGCGCAGCTGGTGGCATGGTTTTAATCAAGGAGGTAACCAACCTTAACACCCACTCATTGAAACATCACCAGCAATCACCAACTTGTACCTAGTAAGGGCTGTTGAACAGATCATCACCATAAATGTAGGCAACACCGTGTTTTTTGATGAGATTTTTTGGGGGGATGGGGAAACGCCTGGAGAAACAAAACACAAACACAGAACGTTGACATAGGTAAGTTGGTGGCGGTGAATGGACCTCATGGCTCAGGGAAAGCTACTTTATTAAGGTTGCTGGGTCATGTATCTTGCCGACGTTGGAACGAGACGAGCTGAAACCGGTCGGTGGGTGGATTCTGGAATGATTTTCGGGATTTTTTTGCCAAAGGGGAAAGAAACCCAAAAACACACCTTTTAAACATGTCCCATGCCACCTGGGGATCTTTTTCCCAATTGATGCGTTAGACGGTGATCAGTGATAGAGAAGGGTTAAAGCTATTTTACTGTATCTCCAGGGGGTTACTCTCAGGGTTTCTAATTGACATATGTCGGGATATATTATCATGTGAGACATGTATATATATATATATATTTATATATATATATATTTGAATATACATATTTACAGTCTTACGAGTGGTTCTTTTCCTTGCTTTTCTGCTCCACCAATCTCCAAGTATCAAGGCATCCCAAACCAAATTCATCCAAATTCACCAAATTCAAAGCAACTCAAGCCAAAACCAACTCAAAGCCAAACTGAAAATCAAAAAGAGAGAAGCGAACTTAATCAAAAAATCCCAACCCAACAGTTCAACAACCCTGTTTTTTTTTTCAAAATTTGAAATCAGGTCCGGTTCTTCTGTAGCACCAGCCCTTCAATTTGCCGGGAAAACGCCTTCCGTTGAGGTCGTTTTCCCACAACAAGGCTCCATCTTCATCCCGGCACATCTACGAGTCTTGCACGTCACACAGGAAGCCATCATTTTAGAGAAGTCTCCCTGGAGAAATTTGCACCTCGGTGAAATGGACTTTCAACTGGAGATGTGTGACACAAAGGGGGTGCTTAATTAAAACAAAAAACCGTGGGTTGTTTTCGCTTGGGTCATGGTACCAGCAAAAATGGATAGAAATGGTCTGGTTTGATATTTTTTTCGGGATTTTGATGGGGATAAAGGTGTGAAGATATGGAAGTTTATCAATCAATGGATTCAACTTGGCATATCACAAAGGTATTGGATTTGACACTAAATAGTAGTGGACAACGGACAACTACCTTGTTGTTGGGTATGGTACAGCTGATAGTACATCTTGAAAGATAAGATACTGTAGAATCATTTTGTTGCACAAGTCATCTTAGATCACTGGAGTGTAGCCTCCCTGAAACTAACAGCTCGCCCCTAAAAACTGATGATTGGAAGACTAGTTCTCTAAGGCAATAGGCTTGGTCAAGTGAGTCTAAGGTGTGTCAACCTACCCTAGGGATCCAATTAACTGAGAATGGTAATGGAACCTAAATACCTTTGCGTTTCGGAGGTGCCTGGATGCCTAGGGATGATACTCAACACCCCCCCCCCGCGCCGAAGGACGTTTGGCTTTGCAGATCCTTCAAAAGTAGACCCTGGCCGGGTCTCTTGTCGAAAAAAAAGGTGATGGTAGAAGATGAGTCAAGTTTAAAAGAATCCGCCCCACCGAGTATTCGCCATGTTTGACAATCTGGGTGCATTTTTTTGAAATTCTTTGAGACATGAATCATGAGGTTTTTTTTGGGGGCAAATATGTGACATGTTCTCAAGATGGCAAAGTAAACACAAAATAAACATGAATCGAACCAACCTCATATACCATCATATCACCTTCCCACCAAGATATTGAAAACCTGAAGGTTTTTTCTGGATGTGTTTCACATTTTCATGCATTTTCAGTGCTAAATCTGAAAATTCAAAAAACTTCTAGCATCCCAACAAGGTGGGCCCCAAAATCTGTTCAAAAATGGAGTTTTGGGACCCCTATAAGTAGGGTGAAATAACCCCAGTTGCCAATTTAGAAGACCATCTATAGGGGTTACAACTACTAGTAGTTATAGCCCAATTAATAACTGGTAGGGGCCCACCTTGAAGAGGCCACATGTTCTTTTGTTTGTGTTTTGGTGTAGGGAAAAAGATTTGGGAACGAAGACCTTGTTTGAACCTTCCCCGTTTTTGTGGGGGGACACTGGGGGCCGAGTCGTATGATTCCATGAGGTGCGAAAAATCTTGGAAACTATGCAGATGAAGGCCACCTTGAGATTGATCGAACCCCATTTGGAGCCAATGAAGACTTCAGGTGGCGGGTGGAAATTTGGGAGGGCTGACCTGGTCAACCTACCACCCTAAGAATTAAAAAAAAACGGCTTTAGTAAGGGAAACCAATATGGTTAACAAGCCCTTATCATAAGGCCGGCTATTTCTGGGGGGGGGGCGTGTGTTAGGGTAGGGGAGAGGTTGACTGCTGATTTTTTTTTGACCCGGTTGTGAGTTGGAGGTTAAAGACATCCAAGCAACCTGCTGAGGGCCGAGGTATTTGGACCACAACAAAATATAGCTAAAAACACCCAAGCTCAGCTAAGGTATGACTGGATGTTCGTATGTCTTTTATAGCCATATACCTTACCTTGGTTTGGAGGTTTTTGTAGTTGAGCTTCAACTTTTAAGTTGTTTTTTTTCCGGAAAAAAAGCAGAACCTTTGGCAGATGATACCGATACCCTGGAACGAACAGCAAGTTCGCCCCTGAAAATAGCCTTCGTTCCCAGGGGATCAAAACTCGCTGGCTTCGTGGCAGGGAGGATGTTTTTTTCCAGTGAGGCGGAATTTTAATTTTCCCAGGGGTCAAATGATCCAAAGTTTGTGGGAAATATGTTTTTTATTCAAAATGAGTTGAAACCACCAACTCGGTATTCAGGTAGTCAATTCATTTTTGATGAAATTCCTCCTTTTAACCTTAATTGTCGACTGTTAGAGGATTGGAGGCAATCCCAAAATTTGCGATTTCTGATCATGTCAAACCTGATGTATTGTACACAAAATTGGCAGGCTCTCGCAAAAACACGAGATTCCATCCCTAATGTTTTGTGATTTTATTTCTCCTCCACAATTGAAACAACCATCTGAAGCACACGAAAAGCCTGGCCAGATGTGGACTTAGACACTCGAGACGATAACTCCTGGTTGGAAAACCTAACCTACACGGAGCACCTTTGGCTGCAAGTTTGAGATACTGTCACTACATTTTTCAAATTTAATACGTATCTAGGTGGTGGTTTCCAATATTTTCTATTTTCACCCCTACTTGGGGAAAATGATCCAATTTGACGAGCATATGTTTGAAATGGGTGGTTCAACCACCAACTAGGTGCTTGTGTGTTGGCTTAGTTGAATGCTTTTGTTTGTTGTACTGACAGGTATATAAAAGTCGTTTTCTCCGTGGGACACTGAATTCTATAGATTCGAGTTGTACTTTTATATAGAAACTGAAGCCACTCCCAGATGCTCCATGTATGTATGGAATACATTTACCCATAAATTTATGATTAATGTATAGGCAAATATACCATAAATATTGAGCGTCTGGAAATGTGATATTATAATGTTTTTGGATCAAAAAAATGACCGAAAAGATCAAACCTCCTTCCCAAGCAGCATCCCTGGGCTGTCTTTTTGGCAAGTTGTGATGGTTGGTGGTGAGTGGTTCGGCCAAACTGCACCGATTCCAAGGAAAGTCAAACTGCACCTGGCTCGTGCCTTGTTAATGAACCCAGCTCCTTGGATTGGACTTAACACGATTTTTTTTAGGGGGTTTTGGTGGCTGATTTGGATGAATTTTGTCGACACCTTGACTTGAGGGGGAATGTTGTTTTGGCAAGCTTGATGGAAGAGAAACCACATGATATATCATTTGGGGGGATTGGTGGAATGTTCCGAGCACCGTCGGCCTTGCGAATAAAAAGATCAGGCGTTGATGTTTCATGTTCAAGATATCCCTACGTCCAAAGTCTGGTGGGAAAGTGGTGGAACCTAGTAATCAATGACTCATTTACAAAACCCCAATAAACCCTAGCAATGCGGGAGTTTGTGACCTTTTCTGGGGATGGTGAGTTTACGTAAACCCCTTTCAAAGGGTTAAGTGACCGACTACGGGGATCAAGAAAGGGTCATGACTTTGAATCACCTTGTGTTTTCTATCTTCCTTTTTTTCTTAGGGGATTCATTTTGCCCTTTCTGTCATGGACAACCGCCCTGAATTACTATGATTCTATACATATAATTCTTAAACCGCATATTATCATCAAAGCCATTTTTGAGGGGATTCCATTGCTAAAGCACCATTTGGGGTTACCTTGCCATAGTTGATTCACCCGAACGCCATTGGCCATGCTGAAAAATCTTGCAACGTTGGAAGGAAGTTCTTGTGCTCCAACGGCCCTTGCACCACTACGACGCGAATACCGCGAAGATGGTCTTAGGGTTACTCCAAGTAACTTTGTTTGACAGAAACGGGCTGGGGGTGATACAGCGGCTGATGAGATAGTAATTACTGCTCCTTGAAACTAAGATGGCAACGGAAAATCAACGCTTTTTTCATAGGAGATGCATCTTCAAACGGTTGCGTCTCCATTTTCACATCAGTTCTTCTAAGAAAAAAGGAGGTCAGAAACTTGAAACCCCATCATCTCAAGAAAAGGATTGCGGTTTCCAACTCCTATCATGTACTTTCAGTTTCTGTTTGTTTAAATATGTTCCCTCTTTTTCTCTAGTGTAGAGGGAGCAAAAAAACTTTATAACCCAAATGACGTCTATTTTTTGAAGGGACCCAACCAGGCAAAACAAGGTCTAAACTCCAATCAGAAGAAGGGGGCAAATCATCTCCAGGGTGGATGGTGGAGGTGGAGCCCTCGGAATTCTCAAAAAATGATTCCCTATAGACCCAGGTAGAGTAGGTCCGTTTTCTCGCTTTTTTTTTCAGTGGATATGGTAATTAGCCCATCCATGTTTTTGGAATATTTACCTATACATTTTTTGCTTGAATGTGGCCATTTTTTCACCTAATGTACGGAAAGAATCCATACATGGATCCTATGGGGGGGGCTTCTCCCCCAAAATTCCGCCATCAACCGTCATACACCCCGGAAAATTATCATGGAACATGAAAAAGGACCCCTGGAAGAGGAGATTTCATTTGGAAACCGTCAGTTTCAGGTTCTATATGAATTTTCGGGGATGCATTCTTCAGATGATGGGATGTATCAAAGTAGTAGATTCACCTACGATTCATCAAAATGGTTGATGTTTATTAGAGAACTCTGGGGCAAAAAAGTAGCGAACAAACCGTTCTGAGGTGAACGGTAAGGGAATCTTCCCAAAATCCTCTGAAGAATAGAGGTTTAGCAGTTTAGCATGTCTTTTCTGTAAGTGTATATATAAATCAATCAACATGGATTGTTTCGTCACAACACAATCGATTCTAAGGACAACTAAAACTTGAGACAAGGACAAGTTACAGCAACGCGCTTGATACAACCACACACCATGTCCCTGTAGTCCAGGAGGTCGAAAAACAGTACGTGCTCTATGATTGGCTCAACACAATGGCAAAGCTTCTCTATCCAGAAAGAATCTACTTAAACCAACATGCCAGTACTTCAGGAATATTTAGCCACCAATAAGTAGGTGATTATCTCTATTCTTGGTCAGTGAAGGACGGAGAACACAATTTAACATGCTGCCCAGTGGCGCGAAGTAAACGAGTCACCCGAAACACCTCACAGGTGAACGTTTCAATGCAAGAACCTTTGTTTCTACTTTCACCTGGTGGTAGGTCCATCAAATACACCCATGAAGATTAACATTGAACCTGAGAATACACCCCTGGAAAAGGAAAAACATCTTCCAAACCATCATTTTCAGGGACCAGGAACGTGCAACGCGCACCCATATATGCATATATATGCCATACATGGATCAAATGGGACCTATATATATACATATATAGAGGTGAAATTTTACACTCCTGTAAACTAACATGTCACATGTCGCTGGCTGGAGGATCCACCCATGTGGATGGTATTTACCAAAAAAAACGTGCGGATTTTCCGTGGGAGTTTGTGGTAGGGTTTTTTGCTCTTCCTCCCATAATCATGGTTCAGTGGAAAATGGGTGTATCTCCAAATTGTTGGTCGCCTTCAATTGTGGTGATTTTCCACTGAACCATGACCATGGGAGAAAGGGTAATGTACTACAGATGTCAAACAAATGGAATCTGAAAATGGAGAACCTGCAAAGGACATCATTTTTAGGTTTCAAATTGATTTCCCAGCCCTCCGCAATTCCAAAATCAAACCCAAACAACTGGCACATTCCAAACCAAAATGTTGGACTGTCCCATTCTCCCAAACCTCCATCCAGGGTATGGTCCCCCACAGTACTAGCAGCAACAGTAGTACTAGTACTAGTACTACCTAGTACTAGTACTACGTAGTACTATTACTACGTAGTACTATTGCTACGTAGTACTATT